>JAPEVW010000609.1:0-70000 GCA_027921565.1 Artemia sinica | reverse complement strand
AACAATGTTGGCACAATGTATTGTTTTTTTGTTTTTTTTTTCCTACTGGGCTGTTCACATGGAAGGCTTCGTGAAACTTCGAAAAGACTCAAACGATTGAAAAATTGGAGTAGCTAGTGCACTTTTTATTAGTCGAAGTGATGTGGATGGTAACTAGCACCCCCCCCGACCCCCTCCAGCCCATCATTCCCCAAACACATCCAATCAAATTTTGAGACAGCTATTTTGTTCAGCGTAGTTGCTATCCAGATAGAAATATAGTTTTTGAGGAGGACCTCACCCCACGACCCTCAGGAAAGGTTTGAATGTTATGCCACTAGGGGTCTATAAGAGCGCTGGTTTGGCACAATGTATTAATTATTATTCTTTTTCCCTTAGATCATTGGCACTTCGTATCGAGACGTTTGTCGTCAAACTTCAAAGAGGGCTCATTCATTGAAAATTGAGTGGCTTTGCCATTTTTAATAGTCGAATTGTGATTGGTAAAAGGCACTAACACCCCTTCCATGCCCACCATTTCCCCGAAAACACATCAATCAAATTTAAAATAGCCATTTTGTTCCCGTCGTTGATTTTTTCATATAGAAATTCGTTTTTTGAGGGAGGACACCCACCCCCCCCGCTTTCTGTCAAGGTTGTGACTTATGCCCTGGGGGCAAATAAGGTTTTTAGAGAGGCGTTGTCGTAGAATTTAAAAAAAAGGCTCATTCGATGAAAGTCAAAGGGCTAGTGTCCTTTTAATAGTTAAAGTGAGTGAGGTCAACTACCCCCCTCTCACGCCACCTTTTCCTCAAACACATCCAATTCAAAATTTTAGATAGCCATTTTGTTCCGTGGAGTTGATTTTCCAAATATGAAATTAATGTGTTTTGGGAGGAGATTTCCACCACAGCCCTCAGGCAAAGGGTTATAAGTTATGCCCTGGGGGCATATAAGTTTTATTATTTAAATCTTTGTCGTAGTAGAAACTTGAAACGGGCTCATTCGATTGGAAATTCAAAGGTCTATGCCCTGTTTATTAGTCGAACTTGATTTGAGGGCAAACTAAACCCCCTCTCAGGCCAACCTTTCCGCAAACACATCCAATCAAAATTTTTAGATAAACATTTGCTTCAGCGTATTTTTTTTTTTTCAGAGTATAATTTTATATTACGACAAAATTTACAAAAAACAACGCCAAGGAACCTTTCGTTTCGTTTATGGCCAACTCAAGCGTCCCAGACCCATAATTCAGTATACATAAACAAAAACAAAACATAACCCCCGCCACGGGCTAACAAACAACGACAAATAAAATTCCGTTCTGGCACTACTAAAAAAAAAAAAAATAGAAAAAACAAAAACAAAAAAATCAACAAAATTGTAAAATAATTTTACAAAATCCCTCAATTTCCCGGAAACTACTTCCGGTCATACTCACGCATTACTAACCCCAAATTGGTAAATGACTCCGACTCGGCAAACATTGCCGAGACAGAGAACTGTGACCGGTTGTTTCACACTGCGAAGCGGCCGCTAAAGCTCTGCATTTCTTGTGGTTATATTTGTGAAGATCCACACCAGTTATAAACATGCATTAAAACATTCTGCGGTAAATTATTATAATATCAACAAAGCATAGTGATCGATAAAAAAGTATACCTGCTAGAGGAAGAATATTCAGTTTCAAATACACATTTCTCACTGTATCTCTCGGTCCATAATTTGCTAAAATCCTAATTGCGAGAATTCTGTCAAAGCTCGAAGTCTTTCGATGGGATTGAAAGTTGAAAGTCCATACCGAACAACAATATACAATAGGTAACAATGGAGCAAGTGAAAAATACAAAGTCTAAGGACAAAATTGTCCGACAAATGTGCTTCAATTTCCTAATAATTCCTAACATTACGGCAATTTTAAGATTTATACAGTTATATTATGCTGAAAAACTAAGCGTCTCATTCTACAATAATGCCTAATACCTAGTCGATTGTACTCTATTAATAGTTGTATTCCACGTGAGAAATTATTTTTGAGGAGACAAATAAGACACTTCCCCACATAGCCCGCGGCAAGGATTTTAAGTTATCCCAGGGGCATATAAGGTTTTTTATAGAATGCGTTGTCGTAGAAACTTCAAAAGGGCTCATTCGATTCGAAATTTGAAATGGCTAGTGCCCTTTTTAATTTTTGAAAAAGTGATTGGAGGGCAACTAACGTCGCCTTCCAGGCCCACCATTTCCCCAACACCTCCACTGAATTTTGATATACCCTTTTGTCCACGCAGTTTAAAATTCAGGAAATTACCCTTTGTCAGGACACTCCCCCCCCAGTTTTCAGGGCAAGGGTTATAAGTTATGCCCTGGAGCATATAACGTTTTATTCAAAGTCTTCGTCGTAAAAACTTGAAAAGGGGCTAATTCAATTGGAAATTCAAAGGCTAGTGAGGGCCCTTTTAATATTCGAAAGTGATTTGGAGGGCAACAAACCCCCCTCTCACTCCCACTTTTTCCCCAACCACATTCACTCAAAATTTTTTAGATAGCCATTTTATTCACGTAGTTGAAAGTTTTTGGAAATTTGGTCTTTAAAGATGACAACCCCTACCCCACAAGCCCTCGGGCAATGGTTGTAAGTTTAGCCCTGGGGCATATAAGTTTTTATTGAAAGCGTGTCCGTAGAAACTTAAAGGGCTCACTCATTGGAAATTGAAAGGGCTAGTGCTTTTTTAATGTTGCAAAGTGATTGGAGAGGGACAACCCCCCTCTCACGCCACTAATTTAAAATGAAATCCATTAAATTTGAGATAATCCATTTGTTCAACGTAGTTGAAAGTTCTAGAAATCGGTCTTTTAGGATGATAAATCCCTCAGAACCCTCAGTGCAGGGTTGTAGTTATGCCCTGTGGGTATATGAGGTTTATATCTAAAGTTGGCTGTAGAAATTTCAAAACGGGGCTCATTGATTGGAAATTGAGATTGCCCTTTTACATAGTCGAAAGTGAGTAAAGAGTAGTATGCCCCTATCATATCCCCATTCCCAAAACATTCATCAAAGTTTAGAGAGACATCCATTTTGTCTACCGCAGTTGAAAGTTCTGGAATTATGTTAGTTTAAAGGATGACAAACCCCCCAATCCCTCAGGGCAAAGGTTGTTAAGTTTGAAGATATAAGGTTATAAGTTTAAGATATAAGGTTGTATAGATAGAGTTGCGTAAACTTCAAAACGGGGCTCATTCAATTGGAAATTGAGATGGATAGTGCCCGCTTCAATAGTCAAAAGTGATTGAAAGTAACTAACGCCCCTCTCACGCCCACCATTCCTCCAAAAAATCCAATCAAAATTTTAACACCATTTTGTGCACGTATAGAAGTCGAAATTAGGTCTTTGAGAAATGACATCTCCCCAGCCCTCAGGGCAAGGGTGTTTTAAGTTATACCTGGGGGCCATATAGAATTATATTGAAATGTTGTCGTAGAAACTTCAAAGGGCTCCATGTGATTGAAATTGAAAGGGCTAGTGCCATTTTAATAGTTGAAAGTGATCGAGATAGGATAACGGCCCTCTCACGCAACCATTCCCCTGCCACATCCCATATAAGATACCATCATTTTGAGATAGCCATTTTGTTTAACGTAGTTAAAGTTCTGGAAATTGAGGTCTAGAGGATGACACCACCCTAACAGCCTTGGGGTAAGGGTCTTTTAATTTCAGCCCTGGGTCCATATAGGTTCTTATAGAGACGTTGTCGTTTCAAAAATCTCATTCGATTGCAAATCGAAAGGAATATCGAAGCCCGAGGTCCTTTTTATAGTCGAATGATTGGAAGGCTTGACATTTTCTAGTAAAGATCGATTGGGATAATGTATATTTTTTGTTGTTGTTGTTGTTTAGACCAGGGCCACTTGCGTATCGAAGGATTTTATCGTGGGAATTTTCGAAAAGGGGCCTCATTCGTTGCAAATAGAAAGGGCTGATGCCACTTTTTAATAGTCTGAAGTGATTGGGGAAACTTAATCCCCCCTCCCAACGCCCACCCTCCCATTTTCCCATTATGTTTAAACTAATGTTGCTTAGCTTAACTCAAATGCACTGTGTTAATACTAATTTCCAATAAGGCCTCTGGCAGTATCCCAAGAACGACTGAGGGTATTACGTCAAACTTTCGGGGGCTACTTCTGCTCTTAAATTTAACCATCAGATTAGCGTAAGTGTATCAAGCTTCAAGAAAGTAATCGATTTTTTTGTGAATGGTATACAGTTTTCCATTTCAGGTCAACTAGAGTAGGTATGGAAACTAAAGTAAACTTACTATCTGTGTCCAGATTTTTAAAATGGTGTATATTGTTCTAATGGGGGGGGGGGGGTTCAATAAAAATCGTGTTTCTTTTTTTTCTTTCTGTTGATTCTTTCATTAATGTTTATATGCGTTATTTTTCCGATTAACTCTTTTTGGTGGTTCGCGAGTAGCATAAACAACCATAGTCAGGGGGGACTTCGTGTGTGTGGGGAGCTTATAGCGGTTCAAAGATGGGGAGCATATATTAGTGACATACTGAGTCGAAATTAGATTTGAAAGGACGTCGGGTTCCCTTAGAAGCGATTGGAGCCACAAGACAACTATTTTGAGAAATACAACATAACAGAGAATAAAAAGAAAGTTATGTATTTATTTTTACTCACATGATCAGTACAAGCTTGGCAGGATATCAAAGCACTTCCAGTCAAGACACTAAGATAAAGTTGTTGACTTGGACGATACAAGTACAGATAATTCAATAGTAATACATGGTTTCAGAGGTTCATTCTAATTGCAAATAGACTCACATAAGACTGTTCTAGTTCACATAAAACTCGATCATAGAGTTCATATAGACAGATTGTAGACTACCAGAGCTCGTAAAAAACTCAATCCACTTGCTAAGTTCGAAAGTACGATACTCTAGATTTTGGCCAAGGTCACATTAGGCGTACTAAGGAGCCATTGGGACTGATTCTATGGTTTTAGATTTTATTCTCCTATATACTATTTGGACAGTGTGTACAGTCGCTAGTCGATTTTAACCAACTTTGATACGATGTATGACTTTTTAAAAACTTCACTTTGGATTCTTCTTAGCGAATAAAGTTTTTACCTTGTAATAATTACAGCGGACTAAATAGTTTTACTTTTGCATCTCAAGAACCTATTTTCAAGTTTTACCTTGTATTACAGGGGGGGGGGGGGGGGGGCAGGACTAATAGTTTTACTTTTGCTCTACAAAACTATTTTTTAAAGTTTTTACCTTGTAATTACAGCGAAATGCATTGTACTACTTTGTATTACAAGTGACCGTTTAAATTACTGGTTTGATTAACTGTCATGTACAATTGTCACGCTGAATATTTATTGCTGTCACATTTTGTCGTGGGAACGTTTTCTTCCATAGGGTTACATTATGATACATGTTTTTCGCTATTTTTAAATTTGCATAAGTGTTACTTGAATTTTGGTCATATTTTGGGCGATTTTTATTTTACTTGGAAAATTTCGGGGTCTTAGAAAATTTATTCCATTCCATATCATCCTTTCCCTTTCTTAAAGAGTCCTCATCGTTTTTGTTACCCTACTCTTTCTACTCTTTCAAATTTTGATCTGCTCAACCCCTTATTTATTTAATTTTAACTTGGTACTTTTTACTTGAATTAACTCAGCTTTTTTTGTTTTTTGGTAGATATATATTTTTTCTTCATAATTCTCGATTTGCTTTTTATGAGATTACATATCTTATGACATTACTTTAAAGTCCATCACCTATACACTCTATTGCCGGGGTGTGGGGGTGAAAGAGTCAACGAGTGTTCCTATTGACTATACATTTGTTTTATATGAATTACGTAATAATTATTATTTCCATCACCTAATATCAAAATTCCTCACCTGATATGCTAATAATTCTACTTGGTTCTAACTAAATTAAGTTCTGCCTTTGCGATTATTTTATCACTTACAATGTACATATTTTGCCTTTTCTAATATCTTGACTATACTTTCACCTGACGCTATAATTCTACGATAATTATGTGATTAAAGACACTATGCCTATAAATTAAATATTTGCAAATAAAGGTTTGACTACATTAATAGGTTAAGCTTATGTCCCTGATTGCAACACTTTGATAATTTAGTTTTCACTTATTTTCATCTTGATATTGAAAAGTTTCTCAATATTCATTTAATTAAGAGTTAGATACGATCAGATTCACACGTACTTCATCCGTTCTACTGTCTATAATACTCACATACATTGTCACTTTATTTTGGGTTTCCGTTGAACTAATTACTGTGTTCGGCTAATTGTGTATGGGTTTGTCTTCGTGGTGTTTTTCATCTTTTGGCACTTGTTGCTTGGATAAGCTTTACTTGTTCATAAGTATTACTATTGCCAAATTGTCCGTGCGTGGTTTGTCCATTTCAAATACGAGGTTGATGTCACCGGGGTGTTGAAATGGTTATTTTATGTACATAACCTACTGGGGAATTGATTCATGAAATGGGTATCTTGATCGCTGGGCTTGGGTATCTCGTCTTGGACACTTTTCCCCTCGGGAAAATCTATACTCGTACAGTCTGTTTTTCCACATAAATTATTCACGTTCAGTTCTTCTTTTATTTGGACTATGGCTGTGTTACGACATTTAACGTTAACTATGGCAGGATCCAAACTTGATCTTAGGGCATTGGCTCGACGCATTGTCTTTGATTCTGGTTAAATGATACACAATCATTGAGGGCTTCATTATGGATATATGGTTATAATACTTGTTTGGTCTCTTCTCCTGACACTGTATTTTGGGAAATGTTACACTGCAGTGTTATATTCCTGCAAAAGTGATTGGTTAGGTTCTTCCTTACTGGGGGATGGTTGGTTTTGCTTGACATCTACTAATTATTGGATAGGATCACAAACTTTAAACTTGGGAATCTTGTTCAACATATTGTCCTCTTATTTTGGGGCTTAAGATATATAATTCTTTGGGGGATTGGCGCCTAGGGTTGTTCTGGTCCCTTAGGATTTAATGTTTGGGACTCTGCCGTCTAAGGATAGTTATCGACGGTTTTTATGTAGCTTTGCGATATTGCGGTCGGGGTGTTTCTCCTAGGTAATCATTTATTTGAAATATCCATATATCTGGGGTTCCTCGGTTTGCTACATTGTTTGAGGTGGTGTTACCTGGTACGAAGGCTTGGGTGAGCTTGGATTTTTTCGTCAGGTATTGTCTTCAGGTTTTCCCTTGGTGAGTATTCATTGGTGGGTTGATCGAATAATGAGAGTAGATGCTACTGGGTTGTATCCGTGTTGCGTGCTGGTACGACCAATAATTATTTGCACGATTATCTCCTCCTGAATAGAAATATCTGGCAAAGCATATGCCGCTTTATAATTACTAAGTTAGAACACAGACAGCAATAATACACAACGTTACGATTATTATATGGGACATATTTGAAATACTAGTTGTGCTTAGTCTCGTACTAATATATCATTTATATGGGTACAATCAAACGTCAAAGATAAACGATAAAGGATTTTCATTCTTCTACATACATATTGCGACACTAGTTTCTATGAGATAAGCTATGTAATCGTAAGAAAACTGATTGTGTCTACGAAAATAACACAATATAGATTTCACATTCTGGCGTATATATGTAATATGTATATGTGCATCTGGTCCTGTTCAATACATTTTTGAATGTTATTCAACGCTCATCTACTTAGCATTACTTTTCTATTAACATAACTACATGGCGAGTAGTTATCATGGTTTTTTATGAGAAGTCTCGATTTACTATAAATTGTCAAGTCTTTACTGTTTACGCGCGTCCATGCTGCTTAGGAAATACATCTTTGCAGCAGCATGGTTTGTGCAAACATAAGTAGAGATTGGGACTGGCGTGGCACGAATAGGACCTCTATTCCCATTCGCTTGGATCAGTCTCCCATATTTATGGCTGTCAGGATTATCAGGAGTTCCGGTTTAGGTCTTGTATCTCACTTGACTCGACGTGATTTGTCTTCGCTCTTTTCTACGTGTTCTCATAATTTTTTTCCGTAGTCAGTGTGGGGTCAATGAATTCTTATAGTCAGAGAATTATGAATATGAATCCTAACCGGTCAGATGATATTCCACCCAAAAATTTGTTAGAATAGTCCTTATCTACTTTCTACTCATATGTCAATCTTTGGTCCTTCATTAGGAAATAGGTGAAGTTGAGAGTCTAAAGTCTTCTCTTATTCTTGTTAGTGGTAAGGTTCCCTTGGACGTTTTCTATGTTTTGACCATATTGTGGCTTTTACTTCTTTCGTCATCAATATTAGGATTGTATGCTATAATTGACTTGTTTAAATTGATCACCTTGGGACTTATTATATTCGTCTCGTGGTTATCATGGTGTTTGTACCGTGTCTCCTTTGGTTCTAATCGACACCCTTGTTTTATGGTTTATTGTTTCCCACGTCCTTGTAATTGGTAATTCAGGTCTGTAAGCTTGGGGTCGATTCTTTCTGTGTTTATTATACAAGAGTGTTCCCCCAGCTGTTTCTTTTGGACAGAAAATAGCCACAGATCATTTCTAAGGAAAAATTTTGAAAAAAATGAATATCTCTCGTTTTGTTCTACCTCTAGCGCTTCGCATGAATTGGGATTTCTTATTGTTGAGTTTCTTTTAAGAATATATCTACTACATGATCCAGGGTTTTAACATTATAAATGGCAGTGTTTTTGACATACTAAGGTGTTTTGAATGCAGACATTCCTTAAGGTCCTGTGGATTTTGCTAGGCGTAATTTCCTTCTATCTTGATCGACTAGCAAGTCTTCCGCTGCGGGGGTGATAGTCATAAATGAGTTTAGTTTTTTGCCTATATTGGCTGGGAACGGGAAATTTTAATACAAGTCGTATATGGATTGTTGATTATAATGGAATTGGTTACTACTGAAAATAGTTGGTTCATTTTATTTCCGTGATGTGAACCTTTAGGCTTGGTGTAGTAATGGAATAGGTTTTCTACTTTGTCTGTTGGGTAGGGGGATAGTCCGAACGTTATGTGTTTTTTATTTCGCCAGGATACTTTTAATGGTTTGAAGGTCCTACAAGATCGTGGATAAGGTTCCTCCAGTAAGGGCAATATGAGCAAATTCAAATTTGCTAACATCAGTTGGCGAGGTTGAGCAATGCATTGTCACTATGTCCTATTATAACCATAGGAGGCCTCGATCGGAAATAATACGACCACTATTTCGTTCTTCAAATAATTCATTATGTTTACTGTCTTTGGGAGATTTTCTTTGATATTGCCTCAATTTTGTCTCTTTGATAATTGTCAATGCTGCTTGGTATTTTTTGGACATGTTAATGTCACGTTCATGGCGTATTTATTTTCTACGTTTTTCCCCTTAGGATAACCCATGTCTTCTTCGGTTAATTAGTCCAAATAAGCGCGAACAAACCATTCCTCCTACAATTGTAT
Source organism: Artemia sinica (assembly GCA_027921565.1). Taxonomy (NCBI): domain Eukaryota; kingdom Metazoa; phylum Arthropoda; class Branchiopoda; order Anostraca; family Artemiidae; genus Artemia; species Artemia sinica. Next base: position 60,505 of record JAPEVW010000609.1, on the reverse strand, counting down.
TAGACGAGCTGATCTGCGGTCTTTGCTTTTTCGAAGAATACCTCGACGATTCTCGTGGTGCTTTGTTTTAAATTTTTGTATTTCTTATTGAACAATTCAAATAATGCTTGTAATCTCTGACTATACAATGATTAAAAAAAACGATTGGTGAATTGATACTTTTAGGCATTTTTCTCACCTAGTTTCAGGTAAACGGTTTGCAATAGCTTCCCTTGCCGGCTACGTCGGCGCATTGCTAATCTTGCACAAGTACGTTTACCGTCCATTATCCTACATTTCTTATGTACGTAATCGTTTTTTCCTCTTCTATATTTATTTTTCTTTTCTTCTGGTTGAATCGCTTTGTACTTTTACCGTTGTATCTCGTATCCTTACTTGGTTCTTGTCTTAGGCTATACGGAATAATGCCAATCGGCTGGTACGCGTAAACGTGTGCCCTGTGACCAAGTCCATTTTGTAAGTATCGTTGGTCTTACAGAAGTTAGCATGGTCAAATTTCTGGTGATTCTTTACTAAGTGCGCTTATTTCTGGCTGTGTTCGGTCGTAGTTTCCGACATTGAGATTGTATATCTATAACTGGGGTCTCATATGTAGGCGTGTTGTCTTGGTTGTCTTTTTTTCCTTTCTGTAGGATTTTTTATGTCTTATCATCTTGTTGTGTAATTTAGAATTTCATTCCTGTAGGTTAATAACTTTGTCTGTATCTTTTTCCTTTTTGAGTTTTGATAATATTTGCTTCGTAACATTTTGTTCAGCACTGATTTTGCCTAATTCCTTAATGAAAAGTCCATAGGCTCGGTAGTTCATTTGGCATTGCGTAATTTCCATCATAAAGTTTATCTTTCCTGGAAGTAGTCGGGGAAACTTGTGGTAGATTAATCGTAGTATGGTTTGCTCATGGAACTAATCCACGTTATTTATGCTCTCTTCCTTCGGCTTTCATTCTGTTAAATCCAGAGCCTTGTCAATTTCTGCCATTTTCTTGTCGAAGTCCTTGTATTATGATTTTCCGGTTTTTAGTTTAGGAAATATGTTGGTCGATTTCCTTTATTTTCCTTGTAGTGCATTTCTTTTCTTGATTGCAGGCCTTTTGTCTGATTTTAAGAATTGGAATATAGAGGTCCTTTAATTCATTGGTAATTTTTCTCTAGTCTAATTACTTTTGGAACCAGGCTTCGAACGGTTTGGGGTCCATTTTCATTAATATTTTCCAGGCATTATGACTTGCGAGCAACGAATTCTCGTGTTTTTAAAAATTTTTAAAATTCCATGGCTTAACGATATCTTGGGCTATGCTTTGGGCATGGAAGATTGTCCATGACTTGTTAGGCCACATCTTTCTTTTCGTTTGTTCCTGAAATTAATTGTTATTAACCCTACTGTGGGTAAAATTCTTATGACATTTATCGAATGAGAATTTAAATGTCTATATATTAAAAGAATTTTTTTATCGGGGAAATAACAGATGACAATTGGTATTCATGATGATAGAATTACTTGATTGATACGGCTGATTCTCCAGGTTTGGGGGGGGGGGTAGTTATTTTAATTGATATTCATTCAAGAAATTTTATCTTTTAATGTAAAGGGTGCGTGAGTGACTTTAATTTACGTCATATCAAATTATTTCAATAGAGAACGGTTTTTTTGATTTTTTGGGTTGCTTTTTGATTTTGATTCATAGGCCCTTTAATTCTTATTTAAATATAATTCTTCTTTCTTTTCGCTCCTATATATTACGCTTTTTTGGATTATATTAGATATTGTTTGTTAGTATTTTTATTTCTAGTAGGGGGTCCGTGTTTTGACCTTGATATTTTACAAAGTTTGGATTTCCTCGATTTTGTAAAACTTAATTTTTTTTTTATTCCTCTCATTTGATCAAGAAGCAATAAAGCTGTCTTACAAAGTCTGACATGGACCTCTAACGTACCATACCGAACTTTATATTGTTTTTGCTATTGTCTTATCTCATTTTGACATATAATGGAGGTACTTTGCCCTTTTCTTGCCGTTATATTTTCACTCCTAATTTTCCCACTCTCGACGGGTCGATATTATGGGTGTGTTTTGCTAACTTAGACCGAAATTTATATGATTCCTCGTTGGTTTTCCTTAATCATACTTGACGTTTCCATTTTTTCTCGAAGACTTCTTCCCCTGATTCCCCCTCACTCACGATGAGGCATTGCTGCTGATTATATGACATTTTCGTTTGCGTGCTTTATAAGTATGAACGCTGGATAGAGAATTGCTTGTGGCCCATTGGGCTGAAATGAAAGGTAGTTTCTGATTGAATCTTTGTCTCAGTTAATTTTTTCAAGATTAGTTATTAATCCTGGTACAACTCTAAGGTCGAGGTCAAACTACCTTTTCACACGGTATTTCCTCATAATATCGGGTACTTAATATCGTTTTCGAGACGTAATTCGAGTCATCTAAAGCTCCATCTTAACCGAATAATGATAGATACTTTGGAATGGAAAACAAGGTAACTTCAGGTCGAAGGTTGAACTAACTTTTTTCACCCGGTGCCACCGTTGCACCTGGCTATTTGTGTATTCAGAAACGGTAATTCGATTCCCTAAAGTTCAGTACTCTAGTTTAACGAGTTTGCGCCTCGATTTATAATCGAGGTTTCCCATATAGGCTTAAAGTGTTGAGATTTTCGAGAAACTAACCTTTTTTGTCAATATATTAACAATGTATTTTAGATCCTCGTGACACTCATTCGAATTCATAGTCTATACCAATATTACTACACTACTGGTTTATTCATATAATGCACTTTTTTTTGTTATTTTAATAACATAATAATTCGATTACATAGATATACACTTCAAGTAATATTAGAGGGTTCTTTTTTATTATTCCTTTCAAACGAAAGTTATTTATACATATAACAGTTTTCCTTTCTTCCATTAATAGTTGGGTTTTTAAATTTCACGTATGGGGCATCAACTGCCGGCAGGGGCCGCTTTTTGAACTTGGAGCTGTAAGTATATAGACAAGAGTGCGAATATGTTTCCATGAGCGAAACATTTTGAGCCTGAGAACTTTGAGTTTCAAAATAATATGTCATTTTTACCCGCTTTCAGGTGTATTAAGACATTAAATTACACTAATAGTTGTTTGGGAGCGCAGGCCCTCCAGTGTGTCGTTTATTTCATTCCTTCGCATATTTTGCCGATGACTTTCCGGCACACTGAGATAAAGACAATTGGGTCATTTTTACTTACTCGGAGAAACTTAAATTTACGTGTGATTGGCAACAGCATAGTTGCTCGCGCACGATTTCGTCTAAACCAGGGATTACTTTTATTTATCCCAAAATTTTCGTCTTCTTGGAAGAACTTCAAGGGGTATTTTCTTTAGGTCTTTATAAATTCTCTTGGGTTTACTTGAAAAATAGCGATCCCGTTTGAAGGGTTTATTGATTTAGATACTTGTTTTTACACAGTTGACGTAGAAGGCCTTAAGGTAACCTTTCTATCTTTTTAACATGGATCGACGATTCATTAAGTATGGTAGAGAATTTAATCGGCAAATTGTAGTTATGTTGTTCTCGTCTTGTCGTACCGAAATATTGTCCGCGATATACATCAGACAATTCGCCAATTTTGTTGTTGGAGTATTTTGTATTAAAATTCGGAAGGCAGGTTGGCACTTAGTCAATTCTTCTGAGTGTTTTCTTGTCATTGCACATGCACTAAAGTTATAATGGCACTAGGCTTGCCATTAATCTTCAGAATCATTCATTGTCCAAGTTGTCTTCGAGATTTCAGAGATAATTAGTTTTGCGCCAGTCGAGATTTCGTTTACTGGTTCTGATAAGTTCCCATTCGTTAATGAATTATCGACAAGTCTCCATTCTTTTAATGAATCATTAATGGTTATCTACACTATGTCTTTTCTTAGATTCCATGAGGTTACATCTTTAGTCTACGATTAGTTATTGTTGATGGCTTGGGTATCTTATCATATTCTTTTTAATTTATTCTACTAGATTTGAGGTTAAATATAAGCAAACGTACCGTGTAGCCCGCTCGTTTTCGCGTTTTTCCCCTAACCATTGGCCGATGTTACTCATTGTCTTATCTGCAAATGTGTTGTTATATAAGGACTACCAATAATGGTTATTAGTCGTAATACATTTTAAATAATTACGTTAATTTATAGCCGTTTAAGTAATGATTACGCAATTAGTAGGCACTTACAATTTGTTGCTCTTGTTAATAGGATAGTTGTATGTCTTGGGCTTTTTTTATTATATAAATTTTATTCTTATTAGTATTCATGTCCTTTTTCTTCTCTGTACAAGTTGTTTTAACGCAAGGTATTGTTGTTACGAAATTGACACAAGATAATAAAGAACTTCGTGTCAACTTCCGCGAGCACAACCCCCTCGCTATTGCGGTCTCCTCTGCCCATCCTTTCGCAGATTCCTTTAAGCGTTATTTTTATTTAGTTTAGGCACTTCAATTTTATGATGTTTGTTTGTTAGTTATAGCGTTTTTAAATTGCCTTTAAATAATTTTAGGTCTTTAATTTTCACTGGTATCCTTGGTTCCTTTTCTTGTCCGATTTGTTCTCCGTAGAATTACCTTTGCTATGTGTCTTTCCCCGAATAAGCAGAAGAGAAAAACACGGAGCTTCAGCATTCCCACGTACGGAATGTAGCCGCGTATTTGTAACTTTTTTGTTAGCAGTGTTCTTTTAATGGTAGGGGTGATAGGTAATTCTTTGGGATCACGCAAATAATTTTATTAATATTTCTCGGTCGTTTCCCTTCCTGTTCTAGTTTTCTTCGTACGAAACACTCTCCAGGGCTCTGCCCACAAAATAATCACGCGTGTGCTACGCCCGATAAGTATTGCCCACGCATTGGACTTCCTGTCTATTTTTCCTTTCATTTCCCGTATGGTCCCTTGTGCTAATCACATTTTCTCTAAGGTAGGGGTAATGTGGGGTAGTTTTTGCGGTCAACTTTCATAGAGGGATGAGTTATCTTTTCCATGAGAGCTTCCCCCGTCAGACCATAATGACCGAATGGGATAAAACGCACCACACGTCACAACAGTTGACCACGGGTCTCCATTTTTGTAGGGTCGTTTCATTTACTGTAACTTTATCCTTATTATTAATTCTCGTCACCTCCTAATTAGTAGTAGCTTCTCATAGAGATCCTAGATCAATCAGATGGAGGGATAGTATAAACACCCTTCCACCTGACTTCCAGGCTCCCACGACTGAGGGTTTATCCATTTGTTGGTTATGTTCTCTTTTGTTATGTATCGCGACTCTATCTGCGCAGTGTTTTTTCATAAGAGCTAGGGCCAAAGCTAACAGAAAAGGGAATGACAATGCACAACCTCCAATATCCCCTGTGGCCATCGCTTCCCACTATTGAGGGTCATTTGTTTAAGAAACTTGACGATAGGCAGTTTTGTAGTGCTTGCCGAGCGATGAATAAAAAACATTAATCTTTTGTTGTTTCATCAATCTCGTAAATCAAGTCATAGATCGATGCACTTTCTGCTCACCGATATGGAGCTCAGGTCATACGGAAAGTAATCCCGCCAGTTTCGATAAACCATTGTCCTTAGTTTCAACACAAGAAATCCCGCCAAAAGGAGTCGCCGGTCCTACGAGAAGTAATAAAAACCCGCTGCAGAGACGTGTAAAACCAAAAGAAACGTCCAGCACAGGCGTTACAACGCCTGGTATCTCCCTCATTCAGTAACGTTTGTGTAGTCTTTCCTCAACAGAAGGTTACGTCAATTGTTTGCACGTGGGATAAAAGACAACCATGCACCCCTCGGCTCTATCTCCTATGCTCTCGGGGTTTCATCCGTGTTCATTGTTGGCGTATTGTATGGATATCTGAATTATTCTCTTATCACCATTTTTATAGAGTAGTTGAATGGGGGGTCAGCTGACTATTTATGAAAATTTCATTTTCTATAAACGAGAATTGCCGTGCGCATCAGCTTTTAACTACTTATTGGAAGGTAAAAAAAAAATTTGTTATTCCCACCCGGAATGTGAGGGGTATCACTAACTGATTTTTAGGTAAAAGTATCTTTTACGTGTTTTGAGTGGCTTTTTTCGTCTTAAGTCCGTTAAGGGAAATGGTTGTATTTATATTATTCGCTAGCATATTTGGACAATGCGATAACTGTCGAACAGTTTTGAAGGGGTTCTTTCTTCGATCTTAGTAATTGGATAAACCTTATTATAACAATTTTTTTTAAGTATCTTTAGTTAACCAGGTAATGTTCCTTGTTAATAATCTTTTCAAAGCGGTCCATTGTTATTTCTGTAACTGTCAACGGTGACCAATTTTCATTAGGCCGGAGTTTGACAATATAGACTTATTTTTTAAGGCTTATTCAAAAATTAGCTATAACACTGTACTGCTTTTCATTTATCGTTCATATTTTTATTTAGCTTTGATTACTGCGATAAAATAACTATTGATTTATTTTTTTTACACATTAATTAAAGGGGAGTTAATTTATTTTATATTGAAGGCGAATTCTTCTCCATTGCCCTTTCCTGATAGCTATTGTTTAATTGAATCGAATGAAGAGTCTCGTCTTGATGTTTACTTCAAATAATATCTTTAGAACAGTATGAATAAGTTCCCCTATTTTAAGGATATTTTAGATATGCTCGTTATTGGAATACGAAGGGCTTGTTTAGTCGAGATTGAAGCCTCTCGTTTAAATGGAGTTAAGAAAAAAAACACTCCCTTTTAAGGTGTCCACTTATTTTCTCCTGTGGCGGAGTTATCGCCACGTGGCAGAGGTATTTATTATCAAGCGCTATATAAACCTAAAGTTTTGTAGTTTGTCTAAGGCATATAAATTTAATTCCCTTGTAAGTTCCTAAATGATTACTAAAGTATAATTAATTTTGTAGTGAACTCATTGGCGGGTTTACCCTAATTTGATGTATTAATTTTCCACAAGATGTAATCCTTTTGTTGCAAATGTGACTGAAAAATATGGGATCAAATCGAAACGCGTTGTTTTAAACACTTGTTTGTTTTTTAATTTTGTGAAAGCAAACTCTACGTACAAGAAGACTGTCTTTAAATGACGGTCTTTAATATTGTAAGTAAGTATTTTAATCATAACCCTACTGGTTTTGTTGTAGGGCCATCGCGTCCTATTTGGGGGCAAATCGACAGAAATCAGAGCATTGAACCCGGGTTCTCGTCCAATGCGCGAATAGTTGTGGTTTAGTCTGTTTTTTTTTTCTTTATATGGTCAATATCTATTACGTCCCTCATTTTGCTTCTGTGGCGAGATTATGCCACAGGTCAGAGTATGATATTACCTAAACTTTTGCAGGGATCTGTTTAGCGTTTTGGAATGGTAGTTTTGCATAAGGTATAGTAATTTCATTCACTTTGTATTTATTTAAATATATTCTCATTAAGGGTATTTCTCATTGGTTTAACGTGAACTAGTCTTGTTTCCCGCCCCACTTCAGATTCTAAAGGGTATAACCTTATTTTTATTCTGTCTCAAAATTGCATACTGAATACGGTTTTTTGTTCAACATTCTGATAACAACAATTTGAACTTTGCCGTTTGTTACACTTTACGGAACTATATTCCGTTCTACTCTATTCTAAAATCTTGGCTCCCACCTTTGTCTGATTAGAATTAAGGATTAACCCCTTGACTATTTATACTTCATATAATGTTCGCTTTTATCTTTAATAATTTCAGTTCAGAATCCCTATGTGCTCATGGATAATATTTTTTTGAACGCTTACTAAAACGTGCATTCTGTAAAGTTTGACTTGAATAACATGTCGTTAATTAAGTTTTGTTGACATTTCTTCTTTGGAGGATAAGTTTAGCAAGGATCTAGTTTGGACCAGTTTATAGGTTAGTGGAATTATTACATCCTTCTTTCAATCCTTATATGAGCGGTTTGTGAATTACGATAATTGTTTGCGGATTGCCGTCTTTCGCGAGAACCTATAGAAATTGGATTTACGCTAATTTTTTTGCAATCTCTCGAGAACTAGGCTAAACAAGCAGCATTATTTTTAGCAGTTGCTGTAGCGTATTTTTACTTTTAAAAGTTCCCTTTTACGAAAGGGTTTTGCTTATTGCCATTATTTTTTGCAGGATCTCCTCTTCATGTCTATTATTTATTGTCTGACTGTTGAAGTCAGAATATATCTGCTATTTTAAAGAGACATAGCCTAGTTATACATTTGGTATCACTCTAAATAGGTATGCCTAATTCCTTATCTACGAGATACTACATTTTAGGGATTCAATGATTGGCTTTATTCTTTACCTCTTTTGGTAAGCTAATTTTAGTAAACTACTTGCCAAATATATAATATATTGCTGGATTTGTGACTGGGAAGTGCCTGGATTGGTAAGCGGGGGGGGGGGGGAATAAATTTATGCGAGACGAAATTTTTGCATTTGGCTTTTTTTTTTTTGTTACGGTTTGTGATTATTTCACTACGTTTATAAAACCTCTCTGACAGTTAGGGATTGTTCCCTGGCCTAGAAGTTTTTTTTGTTATTCTTATGTTACAGTTAGATTCTCTTATACTTTAATTGCGGCGGTTTTTTTTTTATACGCTTTGATTTCGTTTTAAAGACAATTTGTTGACTTACTGCTGCAGTTATATCTTTTTTGACGATTATTTTGCCCTTATCTTATCTTAGAGCATCATATACCATATAGCAAGGCTCTGACCCATACAACCGATAGGGTCCCGCTGTTTTTGCTAACAGATGATAAGACATGGTTTGGTCTAGCAAGCGTTGGTTGCAAATTTAGTTTTATGGTACAAACAATTTTGACGAGCAAAATATTTTCTTCTCTAGGGGGCCATCAAAAGTCGAAAAAAAAAATTGATCAATATTTGTGTCTTTTTCCCTTGGCTTTAGTTTTTGTCTTTTTGTGACTCACAGTTAATATATTTTAGAATTTTGTTACTAATTTCCTTATTTTTTTTGACTTGGAAGTACTATTTTGTCTCTCAAGACTAATCTAAACTGGCGGGCGAGTGCCACACGATTAGTCCCTAGTTACGGGGCAGTTTGTCGAAATGAAACAGTATATTATACTTGTTTTTATGTACTTTGAATATGCCACGGCCAAAATATAATCGAAATATAATCAAGTATCAATATATAAGTAAAAATATATCGAAGCTATCATTATTTGAGACGGAACGATATTTTCCAATCGTCTCATATTCATAGGGGCCAATTTTTCACCATTGGGTTTAGCGTTTTTTTTTTTTGTATTCAAAGATCATTTCAGCACGTTGATTATTTATTCTTAAGATCCTGGTTTTCAAGCAAAAGGACTGTTTGTTATAGGAATCCATGTAGCTTAGAGTAAACCACAGTATACGGGTTAATTATTTTTATTATAAGCAACGAAAAAAGGAAAGTGTTTTAATTCGAGAACAGTATTGCCTAGGTAGCTAAGCTGTCATAAATCTTTGTTATTTTGACAGTATTTGGAAGTTATAGGCCTTGATTTATTATCGTATCGACGTTTCACCTGGGGTCAATTTAGGAGAGATGTTAAATGCCATTTATGGGGGCTCATTATTTTGTTGACTTTTATTTGAAAGAATACTTCTAGTTACAATTTGCACGTAAGCCCTTTTTTGAATTTCACTGTGAGAATCAGTTGCTAAAAATTAGCATTTTACATAGAGTCGCATTAACTGCATAGGCAACTTTTGGTAGAAATCGCGAAAGGAGATTTTTTTGTCTCGCTTAGTGATTTGCAGGAGTCTTTAGATAGTTAAGTTTCTTTGAACGTCAAAAGAATGAATTCAGTTCCCATTGACTGTTTCTTAATTTTCTTTCTATTTTACTAAATAGGATGATTTTTTTGATAATTTAATCCTTTCGTCATTACCTATCTTACATATGAATTAATGATCCATGTACGTTATCAAGGAAAAGATATATAATCTTACTTAAAATTAATTGGAATTGGGGAGAATTTTTTGCGAAATTCTTGAGCTCATCTCCATGTATATGGATCATGTCACACTAAGGAACGTTGGTTATAATTAATGCGATTAAAAAAAAAAACTTGTACATATTTCTTTTGCTGAATATGTACTATAGGTTGTCGAGTATTTTATAAATTTTACAGCGAGTTAGGATTGCTACTTCCAGTCATTTTTCTTGTGATTAAATTTGAACTTCTTTATTAGTTATTAAAGGAATATTATTTTTGTTGATCTTAGGGTTAAAGTTTTTTTAGTCTTGCTGCGAGAAGCGGTTATTAAATATTTAGGTAACTAATTCTGCGTCTTGTATGTATTGCTATGGTGCTAATAATAATAATGAAATATTCCTAGGATAAGATTGTACTTTGACCTATCGTCTAAACGGGTAACCAAGATTTCCGATGCCGTAATAATAAAGATACCAAATATGTCTTATGAGGGGACGTAAATCCTTATCATGGTTATGATAAACCTCCATCACAAACCATAGTTAGGACATTCTGGAATTTTGTGTTCCATTATATTGTTGTTATGCGGTTTTTTGAATTTGGATAGGATGTCCGATAGAGTTAATTTGGGAAGAAGTAGGATTGATCCTAAAGGAACCCTCAGTATTTCGAACCTTGAAATACAAAAAGATCAAGCCTCTCGAGGCTGGAAACACCAAAAGTGTCCTTGGATCCGCATTTTTAAATGCTTCATTAAGATTAAAAGTAAGTTTTGAATTATCGTGGCGTGGGATTATGCATTGGCATACAATCGAACGCAGCACACGGAAGCGATCCTCATGCACTGAATACAACTATATGCCAAGAGATTTCCTAGTGACCCTCACGCTTGCCTACTCCGGAGGCTGTTCGGGATTGGGAAAGGTTAGGACGGGCTGTTCACTACATTTTCTCTTCTATGATTATTTATAATATATAATTATATATTTTTCCTTTTTTTTAATTTGGGAAATACTATATTTTTGGTCAGCAGAAAATATAAGTACTTCTAGTTTAACGAGTTTTCGCTCGTCTTATTAGGTTATTCACTATATTTTATCGCTAAACGCTATATCCTATAAGGTGTAACCACTTTACTGTATTAAACTTGTAAATTTTTTTTTTAACGAGAAAGGGATTTTTTACCTCCTTTTCTTGAGTTCAATTAATTCCCATGATTGACATTCCTTAGTTTTCCGTATCTTCTGGTAATGGTTGTGTTTTGGGCGTTCCTTGTGGTGCAGCGACTTCTGAGGAATCTTGGCCTGTTGTAACATTTGCTTGGGCGTGGGGTACTGGATCCTCATAATTATGTTATTGTCCGTTGGAGGATTTTGTTGAAAAGATTCCACTTGGTGTTTGATATGATTATGCCGGGCTTGGTTTGGGATTGCAAAATACGCTGGTTGTGAATGCGTCGAGCATGGCCCTTCGTTGTTAGCAAGAATACTTTCCAAATGTGGATTGAGGGGTAGGTCAATTTCAACTGTAAAATATGTTGCCACCATCTTCTCTAAGTTTGAGCAAAATTCTCTTTGTTTTTTGTAATTCTCTGGTGATTTTGACTTGGTTTTCCTTCAGTTGTTTCTCTAAATTGGCCTGTTGGAGTTTAATTATTTCTTTCTGTGCTTTTAAGCTGTCATATTTATGTTGTAAGTCTAAAAGCTTTACTCGTTCAGGTGCCAGGGCTTCTTGTATCGCTATTGTCGCGGATAGAACAGTACTACTTCTGTACTCTTGCACTTTTTGCCAATTTCCTGCATTTTATTGTATAATACTTGTAATTTTAGGACCTTGTCGGGGTAATTTATATCCTTAACAAGTGTGGCGTCGCTTATTGATTCCATTTCACTCTGGATCTTTGCGGTCTGCTCCTTAATTTCCATAAACTGGGTCTCGATTAATTTATCCCTTTGTTTGGTTACTAGGATCTTATTTATTTTTTTGTTCATTTTTTTCTTGGGAAGCCTTAACTTCACTAAGAGATTTAAGCGTGGCCTCCATCATATTTTCGATTTTCAGTCTTACAGTTATCAATAGTGGCGAGGCGTCTAGAAGTTTCGATCGTATTTGGAATAGCTGGTCCATATTCGTTCTGTCTGTAACGGGGTGACACTAGGTATTTTTCTTTTTGGAGGATTGGTTGAACAATTCTTGTTCTGGTTCTATCTTCAGGGTTTTCTTTTTTATCCAGCTGGGATTCAGTTCATCTGGAAAAATTAAATAATAACTTCTTTCGACCTTTTATGGGTAGCTTTCATTGAAATGTCTTATTTATATACCCTTGTTTTTAATTTTTTTTTTCAAGCTGCTCATTTTGTCTTAATATTACTTTATGAGTTTTTTAGGGTACCTGATCCCTAGACGTATTTCCACTTATCTGGTTTTTTTACGTACTCTGCCAGACTTGGTGGTAACTTCCTGTTCGCTTTCTGGCGTTTTACTCTTTTTTTGGCTTTCCCATAGAGATTAGGTCAAATTTCTTGTACTGATTCAATAGGAATTTTTGACCTTTTACTTTAGCCGCCTTTGCATGGGCTGCGGCAGAAGCCGGTTTTCGTTTTTGTGCATCTTGGGGCTCATCAGTAGCTGATTCATCATCGGATTCATTAGAACTAGTTCCTGATGATTCGTCATTGGGGTTTTCGGGGAGTGGTCCTTTGCAATTTAGGGGTATCACCTGCCCTTGCTTCATATTTTTCGTCTTCTTTTGAAGTAGAGTGTTTATTTTCCATTTCCTCGCGCTGAAATGCTGTTTCGGGGGAGTTAAAAGATTCTTGGAACTCTGGGAGGAGTCAAATATTTTTGGAGAATGTCTCCATTGTTTGAATGCCATATCCCCCGGGGGTGGGGTATTTTTTGTAACAAGGTCTGTTGCCAGGAGGTTGATTCCTTGGGTTTGACTTTGGATACAGTTATGTAAAGGTATTGTCCTAGATTTTCATCTTCAGGGTGTTCCTGGGTCCAAGGCAATGTACTTTGTCTTGTTTTTATAGGATAGTTGATAATATCCATAGCTTCTCTCAAATTTTTTATATTTCTTTTGTTTTTATCCATGGTTGGAGTCTTCCTTATTTTTTGCACACCGGGGTTTCCATAGCTCTGTTCAATTCATCCTGCAACGATAGAGGTCTTTCTATCGGGGTTGCTGGGGATACCATGTCATCAGGAAATCTCTTGGGAGGACATGGGGTCGAAATTCTATCGGGGAAAAATTGGGTTTTGGGGACAGCGTATAATCTAATTCTTCCGAGCTTTCTGACGATGAACTTTCTGGACCTTTTGGGGTTCTTACTGGCATGGGTATCAAGGGTTTTCTTTTAGGATGACTAAATTTTTGATGGCTAAAATTCTTCAAAATTTTCCTCGTCGCTATGATTCTCTAAATAGTTTTGTTTGAAATTAAAAGATTTTAACTCGGCTAGTCTTGATTTAGGGAACTCATTTTTCCACGTTTGATGAATCTGAAGATGAGGGTTTGGGTGCCCACTTAACTGGGTATTTGGCTCCTTTTACACGGCTAACACGTGCCTTGTATGTTCTTCCGTTGTCTGGGTTTATCATTTTAAAAGTAAAATCATTGTCGTATTTTTTGATTATCCTGTAAGGTCCCGAATACTTATTGGAAAGTTTTTTGCCTTCTAGCTTAGCTTCATTTTTTTAAATATACACAGTCGCCTACCTTAAAATTTATGTTCCTTTGACTTTGGATTCGTTTCTCAATCTTGGTTCATCTTACATTTTTCTAACTCTTGTCTAACTATTTTCTAGTTTTTTCCTCATTCTATTTATAAAATCTTGCTTATAGTCTTCTGTGTTGTTGTAATACTGCCTGGATTATATAATTTTCTGATAAGGTATTTTAAAATCGCGCCCGAATAAAAGAAAAAATGGACTTTCTTTAGTCGTTTCTGAATAAGCGGTATTAATTACATTGGTTAAGTAGGGTAGATATAGATCCCAATAGTTTCGATTGTCTTTTGTATAAATACTCAAGACATGGGAAAATACTTTGTGCCTATTTTAAATTTTTCCATTAGCTTGGGGATGGTAGGGAGGGGTTAATAATTTTTTCTATTTTTAGAAAACTCATTAAATCGCTTGTTACTTTAGAAACGAAGTTAGTTTCCGTTATCACTAATAATTTTGTTAGGGATTCCAAATTTTAAAAATGTTTTTTGCTAACGCTTTTCTTGTAGCATATGCGCCTTGATTTTTCAATGGTTTGGCAAAAGTGAAGCCGGTAAAGTGGTCTATAACTGAAAGAACGCAAGTATGAACTCTGTTAGAAACAGGTAAACCTCCGCTAGTCCCATACAAATCGAATGAAACGGTATGGAAGGGAAACCTTGCTACTGGCACTCTTCCCATCGGGGGATTAGAGTACGTTTTGGGCAGTTTTTCCTTAAATTACACGCCTCACAGGTACTTATAAAATCTTTAAGTTTCGTTAACGCCCACGGTACATAAAAATATAGTTTTAACTTTGTGAAATGTTTGGTTATTCCTAAGTGTCCACCTATATCAGAATGGAAATATTCAAAGGCAGGTATTATTAAGCTTTGGGGGAGTACTGGGATTATTGTGGTTTGATTTCTATTTGTTTCACCTGTTACTATCCTGCAAAGGCTTTCTTCGTCCAAGTCATAATAAAAATTATCTATTTCCCTTCTCAGGGTTTTGAACTTATCGGGGAGATTATCGGAATTCACAAATAATTAATGAGAGCCAAACACATTTCATCCTTTGTTTGGTTTCTTTTAATGTTAGCTATCGATAAGGGGCTATGATTGACTTCGTCTCCTTCTATTTGGACTTTTAGGTTTACTCTTCTTATGTTTTCGTTTACTGGAATGAATGGCATTCAATTGTTTAATTTCATTGTCTGAGAGTTATTCTCAGGGTATCTACTTAGGTAATCGCAGGGGGCATTTTTGTTTACCGGTCACATGTTCAAATTCGTAATCTAGATCTTGGATTTTCATTATCCATCTAGCTAAGATTCCAGTTGGATTTTTGAATGTACTTAGGTACTGCAAGCTTTTATGATCCGAACATACCTTAAACTTTCGGCCCCACTAAATAATGTCTGAATTTGTCTAAATGGTAGATTATAGATAGTAACTCCAATTGCGTTGCAGCATAACTTCTTTCGCCTTTCGATAGAGTTCTACTTGAATAGCATATTACTTTCTCTATATACTGAGGGGGTTTTTGTAAGGGATCGGGGTAGTTTTCTATGGGGATTAATTGGGAAAGGATTGCATAGATGCCCGTAGCTGAGGCATCAGTGGTGACCACAAATTGACCTTTTTCAAAGTCTGGTAGCGACAATACTGGTTCAGAAGTAAGTGCTTTCTTGAGAGTATCTAATGAAGTTTGAGCTTCATTCGACCAGGTGATATTTTGGCTGGTCCCTTTAGTCAGGTCCGTTAAGGGTTTTGCAATTTGGGCGTAGTTGCGTATGAATTTTCTAAATAACTTGTTAAACCAATAATGCCTCTTAGTTGTTTTATAGTTTTTGGTGGTTTGAGTTTTTCTACGCATTTTATCTTTTCGGGGTCTGGTGATATTTGGCCTTGGGTCACTATCATTCCTAAAAATTTTATTTCGGGTTGAAGTAAATTTACTTTTTTAGGTCTACATTTTAGATTACCCTCTCTGAATTTTTCGAAAACTTTGGTCAATGTTTTTAATGGTCTTCTGGGTTTCTCTCTACACAGATCAATCATCCACAAAATGGATTATTTTTTTTTTTTTTTTTTTTTTTTTCTTACCTCGCAATAAGTGTAACAGAGGTCTACATAGTGTACTTGAACATTTTGAGTCCAAAGGGTACTCTTAAATATTCATAAGAACCACATTCCGTCGTCGAAAAGGCCGTTTTTATAAACGTCATTGTCTGCTATCATTAACCTGAAAACCTTGTTGAGGTCGAGAGATGTAAAAATTTTATTTTTGGTTGAAAATAGGTCTAGGATTTCATAATTCGGGGCAGGGGAAATTTGTCACTCTACCTGCTATATTTAAGGCTCTATAATCTACTACAAGTCAAGGTCCTTGTTCGTTTTTGGTACCACGGGGGCTGAAAAATACTTGGCCGTATAATATTGTTTTCTTTCTAATTCGCGGATTTTATTTTGAACCAATCTTTGTAGGGATGAGAGAAGCGATAGGGCTGTTTAGCTACAGGCAACCCTGTAGTTTGGATAGAATGTTCATAGAACGGTATCAATCCAATATCTTCTTCGTATGTGGAAAATATATCTCTAGAAATTCCAGAGCAATTCACATAATTTTTCTTTTAATTGCGTATCTTGGATATGATCTAATTTAAATTTTTCCAAAAATTGGGAATCTTGTTAGTGGGTACCTATTCTTTGGATTACTGACACTATACCATTAACTCAGCTTTCCTTGAAGTTTTTCCATTTGTTGAGCTCGTGCTTCAGAAAACCACTTGTATTTCAACGAGGCACTGTTTGTCCCTTTTTTAATGTAATCGTTCATTTTCATGTGTATTGATCAACCAATAAAACCTTCTCTCCTTTCTCATAAAAATGATCTGTTCCTCACAAAACAGGTTTTCGGGGATTTCTTTACAGGGATGCAAAACGAAATTTCGGAATTGTCATTTACGGGGGTGACCATGTTGTGAAATTTGAACTCTTTGCATTGTTTTTGTGGGGATCTGTGTTTTACGCACCGCGAATCCATAATATTTTTCTTCCGAGTTATTTTCTAGTGAGTTGAAGATGGCGCTTGGTTCCGTAGTCTTCTGATTTTTGGGTTGGTTGTAAGAGGGACAGTACTTGGATTTATTATTTCGTTCCATAATTCGCTATTTTCTTTATTTTTGTTTGTCTATACTTCTGCATTTTCCCTATTTTTGTTTTTTATTGACTCGATTCGGGCTGCTTGATCTTTCCCACAGGACTAGAGATGGGGTCACTATTCTATTCACTGTTTGCTTCCCCCCTCTCTCCACGCTGGAGAATATTATGGATACACGAGTCTGTTATTTGCTATATAATTAACACTATATTAGATTTAAAAAAATTAGCCCGATTATAGCCTCATATGGAAAAGTCTTGCATATTATGAAGTTTGTAGGAAAGATCATTATCTTTTGTCACAATCTAAGCGTATGAAGCCTATTGCTTCCAGTCTATGTCCTGTAACATGTTAAACAGGGAATAGTTTTCCGTCGCCTAATATATATTGGTTGTTATTTAAGCTAACATTCGGTTATTATGTTTAACTGTTGGGAATCTAATAACGCTTGAAATTAATACTTGCAAACCAAAATTATTTAATTAGTAACATTTTTATCACTTAAGGAAGGTCAAAATATGGGAAGGGACTATAAAAAAAATACTGGCCTCCATGGTCCCCGTAATTTTCTTGGGGGGGCCTAATTCGTTTCCTGTGCACTTATTTTATTGGTGTTTGACATTGGGGTTCAATTTCACGTTGCTAGGGGAAGTTCCAAGTTGATTGACATTTGATTGTCTGGTTGCCACGAATTGTTGCGTGGGTTGGAATTTCTTGTGCCGACGGCTCGCGGCATTTGTTAATTTGTATTGACGAAAAAATTTCTTTCGTTTCCCGAAAAATTTCTTTCATTTCCCGTCGGCAAGAATATCTTCTGTCATCGCTCGTATTCCATTAAATCTAGTCGGATACACTGTCCGTGAATTAAATTAGTACATGTTTTGTCGCGTTATTTGGGTTTAATTATTTTGTCGGTGAGGGAAGGATTTGAATACGCAATCTTGTTGGTAGGGGTTGCGGAACAGAGGCGCGGGGGGTTATTTCTATAACTTCCTGACCCATTGGCATTTAAGTTCTTCCCGAACAAACGGTTTTTAAAACTGGGGTTGCTGGTGTATAGTTTGTTTCTCGTACGGCATTCCCTGGCGATGTCCTTGTTTATTACATGCATCTAGCTATATGGATTGGGGAGTTGTTTACGTAGTTTGTCGTGTTCGTGGGTACAAAAACGCACCATTCTTTGCCTGGTAGGGGTTGGAGATCTATTTTGGTTCGTTTTGGGTGAATTATCTCTCGAAAAGAATCCTGGAGAAATTCCTCGTGATCGTCCCGGAGTAAGTGAATTTTCTACATTATTTATTCTTGACTTATTGTGGTTTGCCACAATCGAGTCAATTTCGATCATTCTCTCTACTTCCTGGACTACTAGCTCTAATGTTTGAATAGTTTTTGATATTAACACTCGTACAGTTTGGGGCTCAATCCTTGCATGAAAGCATTTTAGTACAATTTTATCATATAAAGGTACCAGTTTTTTTTCCCGTATTTAGCTTCAATAGATACCATTACTTTGTGCAGATATTCTCTAACATTTTGGGTTTCGTCAAAACATACAGTTCCGTGCTTTAATTTGTGTGTTGAACTAGTTTTCAACAAATCTTTCTTGGAACGCTTTTTAGCAATTTTTCTATTGAGTTTATGGAAGGTTGTTGTCTTCCCCTATTGTATTTTCTATTTGTTTTAAGAATGTTAGTGCTTGCCCCTTAAGTCTCCTTAACAACATGCCTACTAATGATTTTAAGTCCGTTTGAGTTTTTCTACGAATTGGTTTAATTGGATAATAAATTAATCTACATCTGAATCACTTTATATGAGGGAAGGGATTTTGAAATTTCTATTGTTTTGGCAATGAGTTTTTGCTTTAACAATTGTTCGATTGGATCTAACGACATTGTTTTTTTTTTTTTTCAAAATAAATCAAAATTCGGGCACTGGTTTTATTGTTTTGATTTAATTCAAATTTTACACTTTTAAATTATTTTTTTTGTTACTATTTTAAGAGGACTTAGGCCTATAAAATATTGCACTTTAAATATTGCACAAAATATTGCACACTTTTTTTATGCGTAATATTTCTCAATAATCTTTTTTTTGTAGAAAATTTTGTCCTTGTGTTTTGCTCCTTTAAACAGGTGCAACGCCACTTCTAAAAGGGGGGGTTTTCAATAATTAAAAAAGTTTTGTTCTTGTTTTCTTTGTTTGATTCCTTCAATTAATTGTTTCTGTGAGTATTTTCAATTAAACTCTTAGCTGGCGGTTCGCGAGTAACATACCAGAGTGGAGGGGGAACTTCGTGC
Source organism: Artemia sinica (assembly GCA_027921565.1). Classification (NCBI taxonomy): domain Eukaryota; kingdom Metazoa; phylum Arthropoda; class Branchiopoda; order Anostraca; family Artemiidae; genus Artemia; species Artemia sinica. Next base: position 41,362 of record JAPEVW010000609.1, on the reverse strand, counting down.
GTTAAACTAGCGGTTCAAATGGGGAGCATATATTATTGGCCATACTGAGTCAAAATAAGATTGAGTGGATCCAAGTTCCCTTGAGAGCGAATGGAGCCACAAGGACTAACTATCTTGAGAAATACTAACATAAAGAGGATAAAATAAGAAAGTAATGTATTTATTTTTACTCACATGATCGGTACAGAGCTTGGCAGGTATATCAAGACACTTTACAGTCAAAGACACTTAGGCAAAATGGTTCACTGGGGCAATACAAATAACGTTCTATACGACTGTTTTTAGATTCACATAAGATTCACATAATAGACTAAAAATAAGTCTGTAATAAGACTGGCATAAGACTCCTGTAAGACTAGCGCAAGAATTGCTAAGTTCTATCTATCTACTCTTTCCATTTCGCCAGAGGTTACGTTCGGGCGTTACTAACAAGTATGTTTTACAGATTCTATTGGTTCTGATTCTATGTCCTCTATTACTATTGGACAGTGACATACCAATCAGCTAGTCAATTTTAACTAACTTTTGATACGATTTAGGACTCTTTAAAACTTCACTTTGAAATTCTTCTTAGCAGAATAAAGTTTTTACCTTATAATTAGAGCGAACTACACAGTTTTACATTGTATCTCAAGAAACGATTTTTTAAAGCTTTACCTTATAATTACAGCGGAACATAGTTTTACTTTTGTGTCTCGAGAAACTATTTTTTAAAACTTTACCTTGTAATTTTAGCGGAACACACAGTTCTACTTTTGTTTCTCAAGAAACTATTTCATAAAGTTTTTACCTTGTAATTACGGTGGACTGCTTAGTTTTATTTCTTATCTCAAGTGACCGTTTTTTTTTTTTTTGTATAATAGTTCCTACCATCTCTTGATCGTTTGGAAATTCAAACTCAAGATTTAAATTACATGGGTTGGTTGCCTGTCATGTACACGTTGAGTATTTATTGCTGTTACCTTTTTGTGGGAACGATTTTTTCATAGGGTTACAATTTTGATACAATGTTTCGCTACTTTTTAAATTTGACAATTAAGTGTTACTTGAAATTTTTTTTGGTTTATGTTATGAGCGATTTTATTTTGCTTGAACAATTTCGGGCTCTTGAAAATTGATTCCATTACAGATTTATGTGTTCTGAACTTATGCCGACGTATTCGTTTTGTATGAGGGCTCTTCTGCACTGAAAAAGGTATTAAATGAGCAAGTCCCTTCCTCCCAAAACAATGGGATCAGTATGTCTGTTGTTATTTTTTGGTGAATGGTCTAAGAGTGGATCTGATTGAAACTTACTACTGTGAGTTTCTTTGCTAGGCATACCCTAAGGTATCCTTGTCCGTCCTAGAAAATTGGCCAAAATTAGCATTCTAAGCAGCTTGAAAAGATCCTCTAGAGTTTTTTTTTGCCACAAAGACCTAAAAGAATCAAAGATTTGCGTCTAAAATTTGCGTCGGCTTTTACATTTATGCATTGCTTGTGAATCTTGTTTCAAGAGGAAGTCTATGTGGAAAAAAAAATGAGGTGAACTTTTTTGTTTGTTTTTATGAAGTCCAGTTACTGGTTATTCAGATCCCTTAAAATTTGCCTGGATTTAAGAGCCTCCTCTCCTCTTATTTCAAGTTAATACGATGTAGTTAATTTGGATGTCAGTCTAGGAAAATCCCATAAAGAAAAATTTTCAGAAACAAATTTAGCGTCTCAATAAGCGGGAGAGAGGGTGAAAATTCTGCTGTTACCAACTATGAGAAGTTGCCAATTGGTTCTAAACTGTATTGATTTAGAATAATTCCATTAGGCTAAAGATGTAATATCACTAAAGCTCCAATAAATCCTTATAAATCTTGTGTTATTTATGTGGAAACTATTTGTTTTTAGCCAATAAACTTGTAATCTAAAAACAATGCTCTCACTCTGTAAACACTGACAATCTGAGAAACAACAGATTTGGGTTTTATTATAAAATTAGTATGTTAAACCCACAATTCACTTTTGGTGAATTGACTTTCCCTTTAAGCACTCTCTGAAAGTTCCAACTTAAAACACAAATCCCTTTTTGAGATATATCATTTTGAAAATCTGCATGCGAATAGTGTCTTTTGATTTAGTTCAAGTTCCATCTCAAATACCTCATTCTGTCAAATTTTCTACTTGATATGCTTAGCCTTAATAGTACTAGTTTAATAGTAGCAGAGGTCGTAGTAGGAGCAGTAGAAGTAAAAATAGTGTTGAATTAGTAGCAGTAGTAGCAGTATTAATAGCAGTAGTAGCAGGTAGATGCCACAGAAGTTTCATCTTGATACGCTAAGCTGTTCCAAAAAAAATTGCTGATACACCTGTATCAGCAATCTGTATATTATTGCTAGTTACCAATTGTTAAAATTTAAGGTTTTTATAGAAGGGATGATCGTAAAAACTTTGAAGGAGGCTCATTCAATCGGAAATTGAAAGTTTCAAGTTCAATTTTGAAGAATTAAAGGTAATCACAGGAAAATCAGCCGTTCTCTCTTAACCAACATCCCCTCCCCAAATACATCCGATCAAAATAAAAAGAAACATTTTGTTCAAAATAGTCTGAAGATCAAATAACTTGCCTTTGGGGTTAACAACCCCACCAGCAGCATCTGGGGCAAGGTCTGTAAGTTAAGCTAGTTGTTCATTGCTAACACACAAGGTTTTTGTAGAAAAAAATTTGTATGAACTTTGGGAGGGGGCTCATTCGATTGGAAATCTAAATTTCCAGTGCACTTTTTCAGAGTTAAAAGTGATCGGATGGCTTCCACCCCACCCTATTTTCCCCCAAATACATCCAATCTAAATTTTGGGACGGCCATTTTATTTAAAACAGTTTAAAGGTTAAATAACTATACCATAGTTAAATAACTATGGTTCATAACCCTATTGTGTTTTAACCAATTTAAGTACGGTGGTTGAGTTGCACGAGGGTTCAGTAGCACGAGGGTTCAGTTGCACGGGGGTTCAGTTGCACGGGGATTCGGCTATACGGGGGTTCAGTTACTGGAGGGTTCAGTTACACTGGGGTTGAGTTGCACGAGGGTTCAGTTAAAGGGGGTGCATTTAAAGGGGGTTCAGTTGCATGAGGGCTCAGTAGCACGAGGGTTCAGTTGCACGGGGGTTTGGTTATATGGGGTTCAGTTGCACGGTGGTTCGGTTATACGGGGGTTCAGTTACACGGTGGTTCAGTTACACGGGGGTTCAGTTATACGCACACCAGAAAAAAGATACAGTTTTTTGCGTAGCATACCGACCGCCTTCTTCTCCAGTCAAGTCTTTCAAGTTGGAGGCAAAACTTGATGCTGCATTTTCTGATGGTCTTGATTGGTGTTCTTCAAATTTTATTGCTATGAATTTATCAAAAGCTAATTTCGTGATTTTCGCAAGAAAGTGGAATATATGCCCTCGTATTACCGAGTTACTTCTTCAAAGTATCTATTATCAATATCTCGGGTGAAAATGATAAAGTACCTTTGACTTGTGATTGACGAAAGCTTATCTTTTAAAACACATTCAAAATATACGCTTAAAGATTTCAAGGTATGTTGGTTTAATGCGAAGGCTGAAGCATTATTTGCCCTACTCTGATTTACGAAGCATTTATTTTGCTCTGATTCAGTCTAATATTAATTATTGTTCTCTAGTATATTTATCTACATTTAAAAGCCATATTAAACCAATACAGATTTTACAAAATAAAGTCCTAACATCGCTTATTGCACTTCCAACTAAGCCTTCTATAGCTTCTTTATATACTTATGCAGATATAATTCCAATTTCTCCACAATTTACTTTTGTAGCAATTATTTTCAAATTCAATTATGACATTAAGAAATTACCACCATATTACCTCAATCAAAGTTTGTTCTCCCAATCACAAGATTTACATCATTATAACACGCGACAAAAATAAGAGTATCTACATTGGCAAGTACAGCACTGAGAGATCTAAATTCGCTCCGTTTGTGTCAATAGCCCGGTGCTGCGATGCTCACAAGGATCTTAGTGATAACTATTCTTCTATCCATTTAATAAAAATGATTCTTAAATTTCATTTAGTTCAGGATTACTTTTATTTAAACGTCTTTTTAATACGACAAAGTTATTTGTTTGATTTGTTGTTCTGGGTGGGTGTGGGCTTCTCGGCTATCTTCTAGTATTACTTTATATTTAATAATATTGATTTTTTTATGGATCCTGGGCTAACTGCTACTTTAATGTTAATTTTGTGTTATTGTATCTTTGCTGGCATGTTTACCTTTGTATTGTAGTAAAATTCGTTATTTTATGTTTGTCTATGCCTAGTTTTTCGAGCTTATCTCTCCATGGACTTATGTGAATTATATGCATGTATCTGTTAATAATAAAATGATTGAACTTAAACTTGAACAGATAAACTTGTTCACATAAATTAAAAAAAAAATGTAATTTTTGATTAGTTTCAGTTTTCCATCCCATTCTTCTAGAAAATGGATGGTTTGAACATGTTATTACAGTACTAGGTGATCATGGGCCATTGATAATGAACATTCAGAGATGACGCAATTTTTTGTTGTTGTTGCATTCCATATAAGATGCCTTTTTTCTGACATTCTAGAAGTCAGATGAAAAGAACTAGCCATAGAAAAGTAAAAAAGTACCTTTGACTTATATTTAAGCTAAAGGGAAACTTTGGTGCTTAAAAAATACGTGCAAATTCTTTGGGAGTTAGAAGTTAGGGAAGGTAGAGAGAATAGTTGAGATGGCTTGGGAAAGGTCTGTGGATGAAGGATGACAGGTTTCTAAAGATTTTCCTTCTTGCCAACCAGCTAGGGCTAAACAGAAGGCAGGTCGTCCACGACTGGAGTGGGAAGATGTCATAAAAAAAGATTTAAGGACAATTGGAACTTCTTGTGAGAGTTTAAAGAGGAAGGCTTTGAACAGATTTTGAAGGAGGAAGAACTAGCGTAGCTGTTTTGATCTCGGGTGGCTTGATGCTGTGGTGAGGTGTTAGTGGCAGTAGTAGTAGTAGTAATTTTTATGCCGTGGTAGTACTTTTCAAAGACCCTGAGAAGTATTATTAGTGTCGTTTGAGTGGCAACCTTGTTTACGAAGCCAACATTTTTAGCTGTGTATTTTGGTATTCGACAAAATTTGTTTTCAGGCTCTCCCTGACCAACCCGGCAAAACTTTTAATTGTTTTCATCTAACAGACCTCCGACTAACAGGCATCCGACCAGTCAAACAAGACATCCATTATGGCCTTTCTGGTTTTAAAGAGAATTACAAACATCAATTTCAGGGGAGTGATGTTATCCACAGAGCCATATCCCTTTCTAAAGTCTGTTTAATCACTTATAAAAAGATTATTAATTTCAGAAAAACCCCTCAATTCTAGATAGAATAAGCTTTTCAAGGACCTTATTGAAAGCTTGTAAAACAGGTATAGATCGGTAAGACTTGGGGTCACTAGATGGGTAAGAAGGTTTTAAGCAAGAAAGACCCGGGCCATCTTCGAAGCACCTGGGAACTTTTAACCCGCTCAAAACAAGTTTCAAATTCGGTGCCTGAAAACACGATTATAATTTGTACAGTCCATGTCGAATTCCGTGTTTATACGTGGGTGACCTAAAAGAAAGCTTTAGCTTAAATACTTGAATTGAATGGTTGAAAAATGGCAACACTGTTTGAAAAATGGGGAAACATCCAAAAAACATAAAGTAATCTTAATAAAGTTCTATTGCCCTTTTTAAGTGACCAAAAAATATCGGAGGGCAGCTAGCCCCCCTCCCACACCCCTTTTTTCCCAATGTAGTCTGATAAAAATATTGAGGTATCTATTTTGTTTTGCATAGTCGAATGATCTAGTAACTACATCTAAGGATAGATGAATCCCCTTAGCCTCCGGAGGAAGGGCTGCAAGCTATGAACTTTTCCCATTATTTACATATAGTGTTGGCTATTGGGAAGTCTACAGATATTTTTCGGGGGATTTTTTAGGAGCATGGGGGGGAGTGGTTTGTGTGTCAGAATCTTTCCATGGAGAAACTTTTCGTGGGAGAAGGAAATTCTCCATGGAGGGGGAGCTGGATTTCGTAGTGTTTTTTAAAATAATTAGTAGTTAAAAAAATAAATTTCAGCTGAAAGTAAGGAGGAACATTTAAATTTAAATCAAACAGAAATTATGACGTATATAAGGGTATTGTCCCTTTATCAATACCTCGCACTTTACGCTAAAGTTGTTTTTAGAACTTTTGTAAAGCCTATTATTTTAATTAAACGGCCCTTGTATTTTAGGAGACTTCATAAATACTTGGAACAAAAAGGCAAACTTTGGTGTAAAGAGCGAGGTTTTTAAGAGGGGACAACTCCTCTCATATATGTAATAATTTCTGTTCGTTTTTAATGTTCCTCCTTACTTTCATTTGAAAAAACTAGTTTTTTTTTATTAATTGTTACTAGAAACTCAACCGATGATTTTACCATTAATGTAGTTATGGATTAAGGAAAAGGATGCTTAATACTTTGCAAAAAACCTTTAAAAATTCCGAATTAGAAGTTTGTTTAAAGTAGTTTTAAAAGGTTTGCTCTCTATAATTTGAAAACACAAATAAATAAGAATAAAAAATAGACAGCATGGTTTACGGAGGCTACAATATACAAACTTAAAAAACTAGTTAAAGACTAATCTACATTAAAACTTAAATCAATTAGTTAAGCTGAAAGGTTAAGCCTAAAAAAGGTAAAATCTTGTCTAATTAGACTCTTAACATATTAGTGATATTTTGAACAAGTAGCCTTATTCAATAATTAGGATTTTATAGTTAGGTTGGCATTCAGGTTAGGCATAAGAAATAGTAACAATACATAAAAGATTGGACTAGGCCTACTTAGAAGGAAACACTAACTATAAAAGGGTGATTCATCTTTATTGAGCATCCTATTTAAAACTCCAAACATAATCTTCCCTTAACTTTACATTTTTGCTCCTTTCCTGCATATTTAGGCTATTCAAAATAGCTAAAGATTAAGAATAGCATCTCTTCAGAAGGTGATATGCTAGAAAGTCAAATTTTTTACAGTTCATATTATTGAGGTACTTGTGCATTTTATGGTACACAATGCTATATACTGTACAAGGAACTACTAAGCATGCTTTGCATGCTACTAAGTCTAACTACTAGGCCTAAGAAACTAAATAACTAACTAATAAATAACTAAATCAAACTACTAAGCATGGCAAAGCATGCTTTGTCTTTGCGTTTACAATATTTAAACTTTTGTTTTTTGGGGTTAAGGGAAAAATGGTACCTAGGTTAGGTTACATATTTGATATATGTTATGCTTTACCTCCCACCTCTAATTTGCAAATATATAGGCTAGCCCAAATTTGTTTCTAAGCTATTATATATTCATCCTATTTTATTATATTTCATTAGCATTAACCAATCTTGACTTCTTTTGTGTGTACCATATAATGCACAAGTACCTCATCAACTTATGAATTAAGTAAATATACCACTCAATGCCTTTTCTATGCTCTTTCCAAATATAGTTATCATTTTTGCTGCAAATGAATTTCTCCCCCACCCCTATATAGCCTATACCAATTCAGGGTATATATTTGAACTGTAGGGGTTAGGGGTAAAGTTTAAACTTACCTCTCTTTTTTTTTTTGGGGGGGGGGGTAAAGTTAATTCTTATACAAATGAGAGGTAAGTTTAAACTTTACACCCACCCCCCTAATGTGCAAATATATACCCTGAATTGGTATATACAGGGGTGGGGGTAAAATTCATTTGTGACAAAAATGATTATTAAATTTGTAATGAGCATGAAAAAAAGGCATTGTTCATTTATTTGTAAGTCAATAATATGAACTGCAAAAAATTTGTCACTAGAACAAATAAAGAAAATTTTTGTGTTTTGGACAATTAACCCCTGGTCCCCCCTTCTAATGGTACTTCATAGCCCTAGGCTATTCAATTAAAGTGATACTAATTGACTAAATCATTTTCAAGAACAGTTACAATTGAAGGAACAAAGCAAATATGGGGTATAAATTTAGGACCAGTACTGGTCATAAGGAGACATGTTAATACAACAATTTTTATTTCATAATATGCATAATAATCCTATGGTAAAAAATCGGTTTAAACTTGAGTAAAATTAGTAAGACTAAAACCCTCACATTTTGTCACCAAAATGGAATTGAAAAGAATTGTATTAGTCTTGACTTGTAACAAGTCTTGAAAATAAAATTGTATCTTGTCAAAACAGAGACCACATTTTAAAATTATACTGATAAATTAAAATAGGGGTGGTCCAAAAACTCATTGCTATTTTTCTGGAATGCCAATGAAAAGCGGTCTTTTCTCAATACAACGTCTTTTACCCTAGTTAACATATTTTCCATTGGGAGCACCTTTATCATCACTATTTTCACTGTTGTACAATTACTTTTAACAAAATTGTGTAAAAGAAACATTTGATTGCATTTTTCTGTTTTCAGTTATTCTATATGGGGAAGTAAAACACCATCACTGTCATCTACCATAAAGATAAATAGACTAATATTAATAAAATTAGGTTAGGTTTGATTAGCTAGATGACTCTTGGTGTTTTGTTTCTAAAACAATTTTCAAGACTTGGAGAAAAGACAAAATATTGAAAAATCTGATTGTAAAACTGGAAAAACAAGGATAAAGGTGCTCCCCTTAATATGTTAGCTAGGATAATTTTGCATATTGTAAAGTAAGAATTGTTTTTTAACATGTCTCCTTATTACCATTACTGGTCAAACCAAATTTATACCATAATAAATTTATACCAAATGTGGTTAACCAATAGGTGCTGTAAATTATAAAGAAAGAATTTCATCCACTAATTATAAAGAATTGCAATGCACAAACAGGCTTTAAGAGAAGAAATCCCCATAACAATCTGAGAACAACATGTAAAAAACCAGAAAAGTACTAAAATTAGTTATTAATCCATACAGAATCTTGAAAACCATAACATATAGCTCAAACTATTTCCCATTCACAGGGGCACCCCAAGCCTCTTTTCATTGGAGGGGGCGGGGACAAACTTCATAGATTTTACTGAATTGCTACAGTACCATGTTTCTGCCAATTTTTTCTACAGAAATCTGGAATTTTGCATAACTTATGCTAATTTTGCAAAAATTTTGCCTTTTTGTGAACACTTTAGTGAATGCTAAAAAAGGGGGGGGGGGGGGGCATTTAAATTTATGTCTCCAAGCTATTGAGTGCATAATTTACCAAAATGTAATATTAAAAAATGTATAATAACGGGAGAAAATTTGATAATCTGATTAGTAAAACCATTCTGGGTATTATAAAGTAATAATTTGCTGCTTTACTGCTTATTTGAAATTATTTCAATTTGATGAAAGAGTTGAAGGTTTTGGTTTAGTTGTTTCCCTCTCAAAAGAAAGTACCAAAAAAATCTGAATACTAATAAAAAATCATTCTAAAATACTTGTTTTGCTCCTAAAAGCACTGTAATCTACTATCCCTTCCCTCCTCTCTAATGGTCAAACGTATAGACTTTCCCAAATTGTATATTCTCCTCAAGATTTCCTGTTGCTTTTTTGCTGTTAACTTTATGTATTTCCCATTAAATTAATTTGAAGAAAAGTGTCGCTTTAAGAAACTTTGGGTCTCAGTGTTTTCCTTCCCTTCAAAAATTCTTTCCCTCAAAAAACTCCTCATGGGGAAAATTCTCCCCCCTCTGGGGAAAATTTCAATCCCCCATAGGAAATTTATTGTGGGATAATGCCCTCCCCCCTTATTTTCCCTGGAAAGTTTCATATATTCATTTGAAAAGAAATTGGAGGTTCCACTTTCTTACAGACTTGGACTTGGCTTTTTTCTCATGGGGGCAAATGTAGCCCCCACTGCCCCCTGCTACACCACCTCTACTGAAAATATTACAAGTTTGGCACGTAAATAATAATAATTTTAGCTTTGTTTTGCTGCTCCCAGGACATGCCACTCAAGGCACTTGCCCCCTCTGCCCCCCCCCCCTCTAGCTCTAGCCCTGCTTGCCTGTTTAAGTCAGAGGCAAGCTTTAGTATTGCCTAATGGAAAGAGCCATAATGACTCATTTCATTACTTGTCTTGATTTCCCAGAGGCACTTTAAATGGAAGGGGGGGGGGGTGTATACACTTTGAATTGGGCTTATGTGCTTGCAAATCAAAAGTTCTAGTGCCCTCTTTATGGGTCAAAAGTGATTGGAAGGCTACAAGCCACTCTCCCCACACCATTTTTATCCCTCAAACCCATCTGATGAAAATATTGAGGCAGCTGTTTTGTTCAAAATAGTCCAAATATCATATCTATGCCTGCAGGTTAGGGGGAATCACCCCTCCCCCCTTTCAGCCCCTGAGGCAATGGCTGTAAGCTTTGCAAATTGTCCAATGTTAGATATAAATTTTTTATGGGAAGGTTGGTCTTCTAAAACTTTGTTTTGGGGTTCTTTAAATTGGAATTCAAAAGTTCCAGTGCCCTTTTTAAGATTCTAAAGTGATTAGAGGACAATCACCCATTTATGGCACATCTTTATGGCACCACAGATTTCATAAAACCACCCTGGAGAAAATACAATTTCTTTCTTAAATTTTTGACCTATTTGGATCGTTTGTGACCAGAAATTTCAATATACTGATTTTAAGAAGAAGAAAAAAATACTGTGTAGCCAGTTTTGAGGCCAAGCCTTGGTACAGCTACACAGAAGACTTGTATATAATAATTCTCTTTATTTCTTGTCTTCTAACGGCTGACAATTTGAGCCTCTTCTTGAAGTCTTGATGACACCATGGGTTTAATATAACCACCCCTGGAAAAACACTAATTCATCCTTAAAGTTGTAACCTTCTCGGGTATTTTTTTTACTAGAAATGTCAATATGGCAGTTTAAAAAAAAAATAATATGCAGTCAATGTTAAGGCTGGGTCCTGGTGCTTGGTATGCAGCATATGTGTTTATACTGATTTTTTTTGTTGTAAATAGTAACCTCCAAATTATTCATGGTTGTTTGCTACTCTTTCTTTAGGAAATGGAGGGCTCCACAGGGAACACATATAACATTGAATGATTCTAATGACTTGTGATTAAGAGTTGTTTAGTTTATGGCATCTTTGTTGGTTTTGTAACGAGTTTTGTGCCACATTTTGTTAGCATTGAAGATTTTGATTGTTTTCTTATGTAATATTTCTTTCTTCTTCAGTTTCATTTTTGACTTAATCTGATTTTTGCTGTTCCTTGTCTTCAAACAGCCAAATTCCTTGTTCTCCACTTCAGTTTTTATACCTTTTGATGCTTGCTTTCTTGCGATTACTTGTAATTCTTGCTGCCACTTATCTTCTAACATCATATTTCTTTTTTCTTGCTCTAGTGTATCTTTTAACTACATATTTCTTTGTTCTTCAATTTCATTTTTAATTTGCATTACTTCTTATTGTCACTTGTCTTGTACATGCATATATCTTTGTTCTTCACTTTTGTTTTGGATGTGTTGTAATTGCTGCTGATGCAAGTATTCTAACTTTATATTATTTTTGTCTTGCAATACATAAGGGATTTTTTTCATACCTTTTACCTCAACTGCTCAGATTGGTCTTGTTACATTTGATGGTCTAGATTGTTGCTATGTCCTCTAGGCATTATGAAAACTGCATAAAACACCTTTTGTAAATTGACTCAGTACACTTGGTTTTTTATACTTTGCTATGTTCCTTTTGTAATGCTGCATGCATCCTATATTTAGAAACAATATGATCACTCCTGAAGGGTGGGGGGGTGTAGTTTATTCTCTTAAATGAACATATGAAGAAATATGTAAATATGACCTCATGAGCATATCTAGAAGTATGCATGAGCATATGTAGAAATATGCTCATAAATATGACCTCAATCATATGATTTTTTGTTTTCAAAATTTAAGCTCAAAACAAATTTTCTCAAATTCTTGTTCTATTTACATTGTTTTTGCAGGCCAGCAAATCCCAGGATACAAATTTTCCAAAATTGTTTTGACAAGCCCTGAATCTTGCTGTTGCTTATAATACTTGCTGTTATTTATATTCTAACCTTGTATTTTAATTTTTTTTATATTTTCAATTTTGACTTGTAATTGTTGTTTTGCAAGTATTCTAACTGTATATTGCTTTGTTCTTCATAGGCTAGGTTATTCATTTGTCTTCTAGGTATAATGAAACTGGATAAAATACTTTTTGCACAAAGACTAAAAATACTTTATATTTCATACTTAGGGGAGAGAGGGGCGAGACTACACAGGGGCGACTCCGTACGTTTGACCTGTCATCTAAAGTTTTTGAGCTAATCCTTTCAAAAAATTCCCTCTAGATGCCCTTCTTGTAACGCTCATATGATGCAAGTTTTAAATTTTCTAGAAAAGAGACAACCGAGAAAAGAGGTAAGGAAGTTTTTATATGCTTGCTGGAAATCCTGACACATGTAGTCTTTGTCAAATATTTTCTAAGTTATTGTAGCTCTTTAGCCGTGATTTAGCAGGATCAGACAAGGTATACCCCTGCTATTTGCATGTTAATTTTCATCAGTAAATATCAGGCTGTTATCTACGAAAAAAAATATTTCAGAATGGCGTCAACATGGGATAACTCCGGACACTTTTTTGGGGGCGATTCCGGACACTTTTCGTGGTGTCCGGTTTCGCCCTGTAATGACGGAAGTCTTTTACAACTTGGAAAATGGAACTATATGTAGCTGGAAGCAGAATATTGGTAAAATTGATCGTATTCCTTTTGTGTTATAGAGAAACTGAAGTAATTTATATTGACTATCAAACTTTGTTTTCAACATTTACACTTAGACAAAAGTTAACCCTTGCCTTACAGCCTAGCCTATTTAAACAAAACTACTCTGCATAATAATCTTTGTCTTGAATCAAAGTTGTCCAAGATTAAGTCTGCCTATTATTTAGATACTTTGCTCCAACTTAAAGATCCTGTGTTCAAGATTGGACAGCATTTTCTATGATTTGGCTAAGCTTAACCTTTAATTTCTATCCAAAATTAAGCTGTACTTTTGACTGTCTATACGTTTAAAATAGTCTTGGGATGTCACTGTTTATGGCAAAAATATTCAAGCTAATCTTAATCGAATATTCTTCAATACTTTCTAACTGGTGTACCAATAAACCTTACCCCCCACCCCTCCTTGTTTCAAACACATACTCTGAATTGTATACATTCAATGGATTATTGTTTTATATATTATAATGTTTAGTTTTATAATATATGTGATTTGAATTTATAATTAGACAGTGATAATTCAAAAGGAGTCATGTGACATTTATATAAGCTTAGATTTACAGTCCACCTTCACAGCTATGTAGATCAGTTCAATTCATTTTCACTTGTCATATTTAAAAATAATACTTATTATTAAATATTTTTACTAATATGTTGAACAATAAACCTTTATTCAATGCCTACTTATATCAGAAAGATAAACAGTAGAGTCTAAGGCTGTATCCAGGAGGGTAGGGGGTTTGAAACCCCCCAAAATGTTTGTTTGACTAGTAGGAAACGTAACAAAAATGAATATAAACAAATGTTTGATGTGGTTTTTTAAAGTTTTTTTGTTTAATGTTTTGTATTATAATGTTAAACTAAACATTACACTGCCTGCAGGCATCTTTCCATTCTGTGCCTCAAAGCACACCCCAAAGCATGACGTGAACTGTGTTAATTTCCATGTTGTTCTCTTTAGATTCTGACGATTATAATTTTCTTTTACAGATGGTTTGCAACTACATTCGAAAGGGGAGGGGTCTTCCTGATCCAGAATTAGTCAGGCATGCTGTTATTCAATTTTTATACATGGGAAGTTTTCTTCCGGAGCAACCGCAGAAGAATTTTCCCTGAAGAAGAATACCCTTGTGGATGCAGTGAAATGATACAAGGCAAAAAATGCAACATGTTGAGCAGAGTGGTGCTAGTGGTAGCAATTTTGACAATGACATTGTTCAGGAGAGCACTAAGTTTGTTTTTACTTCCAAACAAGAGAAAGAGCTTGCTGCATACCTCAAAAATACTCACTGCTTAACCCTGGGCTGACTCCCTATGCAACAAGAAAGTTAGCCTACCAATAGGCAATAACATTGAAGATAAAATTCCCATCAAGCTGGAAACTGAATGAGAGAGCAGGAGTGGATTGGCTAAGAAGTTTTATCAAGCGGAACGCCAGTTTGTTCATCAGAAAACCCGAAAATACATTCAGGCTCGTGCTGCCTGCTTTAATGCCGTTGTAATTGGTGCCTTCTTTAGAAATCTTCAGGAGTTACATTGCAAGTTTCATTTTCCTCATGGTCAAATTTCGAACTGCGATGAAACAGGAGTACCCACATTGTTCAGGCCCCAAAGGTGATTGCTAAAAGGGGAGCAGAATAGGTGGCACAGACTGTGTCGGCAGAAAAAGGGGAAATACCACAATGCTATGCTTTGTATCTGCAATTGGTCAGACAATTCCACCAGTGTTTGTTTTTCCAAGGGTCAAAGCTCCAGAGAGGATGTATTGAGATGTACCACCAGGATGCATTGGCTTAGCCCATTGCAGTGGATGGATGACTTTGGACAATTTCCTTTGTTCCATGGAACACTTTCTAAAAGAGGTCAAACCCAGAAAAAAAACCCTGTTTTACTCTTATTTGACAATCATGAAACCCACATTTCAGTAGAAGTAGTTTCCTTGTGTAAAGATAACGGCTTCCATCTCCTAACCTTTCCTCCCTATTGCTTCCATCGTCTCCAACCCCTTGATGTTTAAGTTTATGCACCATTGAAGCATGCAATCAGGGAGTCGTTTGACGATTGGATGCAATTGAACCCTGGACAGAGAATTTCAATACATGAAATAGCAAAATTGTGCAAGTATCCCTTTCTGGAAAAGCTGAATCCTCAAAACATCACAGCTGGTTATGAGAAAGCAGGAATTTGTGTGGTAAAGCTTTCTAATTTAGTTAATTATTAATTCAGTAAAAAATATATTAGACGCAAATATGAAGTTTTGAAATACCACTTTTTGTTAAAATAAGGAACATATCCTGCCAAGTTCTGTTTAACGGGAAATTGAGAAATTTACCACTTCCTAGCGATTACGTGGGAAGGGTGGTGGATAAAAATGTATAAAAGATACATTTTATCGGAAGGGGGGATCTGATACTAACTTTATGCCGGACTGACCTCTGGTCCGTTGTTTTTAGAAATACCTTGGAATTTTGTCTTATCATTGTAAGTGTCTAAGTATCTTATTATATATTATTGTAGTTTCTGAGACTTGTGGTCTACTTGGGACAGCCAGTCCCAGTAGAAAGAATATATCTGATTATTATTATATGTTAAATGAATAAAAGTATTGTATTTTAGACAAACTCTCTACAATCTACCTTTAGCCCCTCGAACATACCCAGTCGGTACGCCTCATTAGTTCGGTCACAGCCTAAGGCACGCTACCAAAGACTAATTACCTTAGGGCCTGAGTTTATCTCCCCTATATAGGGAGAATAAAGGCATCTACGACTAAAACACCCAAATACCATAAAATACACAGCACAACAACTTGTGGTCGCTGGAAAAACTGGGTCGAGAAGGCTAGATAAAAATAGTAGAATGAAATAAGATGGCTTTACCAGAGGAAAAAATGACTTCCCTATCAACAGTACTTGAAATTGCAAAAAATTATACCAGAATACGCGGGAAATTCAGATGTAGATGAGTTTATAGAAAAATTGAAAATTTTCGACGAACTAACTGAATCGTTTGAGGATAAGGTCAAAGAGCAATGCCTGGCAGCCAGATTAAAGGGAGGCACCCTTAAACATTTTGAGGCAATTAAGGAAAAAGAGCCCAAGAACATCAGTACTCTAATTGAATCTTTTAAAACAAGATTCATAGAGACAAGCATCTCCGAGAGGTTAAGAACAGAGGTAGTCACATTCAATACCTCAACTAGTATCAGGGAATATGCCGACAAAATTTGTAGATCCGTCTGTTTACAATTAGAGAAAGGCGGAAATGACGAGACAGTACAGAAAGTACAACTACATACTACATACAAGGGTTACCTAAAAAGTTTATTAAGACGAATATTATCTTGGAAACCTGAAAATTTAGAGCAGGCTATAATACTAGTCGAAACAGAGGTAAAAAATTGACGAGGCTATGAGAAAGTTTGACCAGATGTCAATAAATAACACAGGAGCCCAAGAAGTAGTATAAAATATGAAAGGGGACAGAAAAGGGTGAGCGTTGAGGAGCCGAATCATGAACCAAAAAGGCGCGACGGAGGCCGAGGGCCGCCGTCTTGGGAAATAGCTTACAGACTCCACGACCTTGAGAGATTAGCAAATAATAACTATAGAGAATATGGGCACCCTCCCCCACCAAAGACAGATAGTTGGGGAACCAACAAGGACAGATCAAAATATTTAGAAATAACCAGGAAACAAACAAACAATTTAAGAGAAAATTTTATTGCTATTATTGTAGCAAAACCAAACCACTATGCAGCAGATTGCTGGCATAGAATACGCAAAGAAGGCCAGACGTACAAGACAAGACATCAGTTCAGAACGCAGGGGGACAGAAATTTAGGAAGGCAGGGAACAAATAATACTTGGCAAACACCTAATAATATTCCTGAATTTAGGCCTAGGAGGCAAACGGTTAACAATACCCAGGGTCAAAGTAGCAGCGCTGAAGAAAACTGGGATAATCCCAGAAACTTTTGGCCAAAAAGTGGGCATTTAAACGGAGAAACCAGCCTGTAAGGGTCGACAGAGCTGTTTCCTTACAAAGACCCCTATATAGTTTAGAATGTTGTGATACAAATGCAAATAATAATAATCTACCGATTCTGAGTTGTTTTAAAATTGAGTGTTTTCAAAATTTACCATGTTTACTAGATACAGGTGCATCTAAATCATTAATTCGAGAGGAAGTTTTTAAGAAATTTCCTCCTAGTGTCAAAAATCGCGTAAGCAGATGCCAGAAATACCCTGACATCAGTGACAGGGCACAAGCTGACAATTTTGGGAGAATGTCCACTGAAATTTAGTGCAGGGGATAAAGAAATAACAGTAACAGTAATAATATGCAAGCAGCTACTATTGTCTTGTATTCTAGGAGTAGATGCCATCAGAAAATATGGGATTGTATGGGAACCCATATCCGATACAATAACCATAAACCAGGCAAATGAAAATAATAGGCAAATTTGCGTAACAACAGATAACGAAAGTGAAGATTCGAATTATAACCTAAAAATAAGCGGAAAAATCACCATAGAAGGGGGAACGATAGCTCAAGTTCTAGCGACATTAAATGCAAAAGAAGGAAAGGTTAAAACAATGGATGCCATGATAGGAGGGTACACCATAAAAGAATACCCAATGATTCTCGTGGAAAATCACGTTATAAAAATTGAAAATGGTATAACATACTTAAAACTATCAAATCTAAGTAATAATAAAATAAAACTGAACCAGGTAGAACTTGGGTCAGTAGAAAAGATTTCAAATTTGGAAGTAAAATCAATAAACAGTCCAGAATTAAGTGTAAACTTCAGTAGCCACGAACATTTATCCTCACTAAAACCGCAACCACAAGAAAAGTATGGAATGTCGAAAAGGGATTTTTTGCAACAATTTGACTTAAAACATTTACCGGAAAACGTAAAAACTAGGGCGGAAAATATTCTTTGGTATTTTAAATGGACTTTTGCAAGACACAAAGCAGATTACGGATTAGCTCACTTAGTCACGCACAAGATATCAACAGAGGGACCTCTAATCAAAAAGTCACCGTATAAAACACCTTATCATTTAAAGCCATGGCTAGAAAGCCAAATAAAAGAAATGGAAGATCAGGGTATAATCAAAGAAGGTGTTAGCGATTGGTGTTTTCCACTAGTAATAGTCAGAAAAAAAGATAACACCTGGAGATTATGTACAGACTTTAGATCACTAAATGCCGTCACGGTTAAGGACGTGATGAAGTTACCAAGAATTGATACGATTTTAGATTCGTTAGGAGGTTCAAAATATTACACTAGTTTTGATTTAATAGCAGGATATTGGCAAATCGCTTTAGATGCAGAAACAAAGCATAAGGCTACAGTAATCTTAGACGATGGAAAAACGTTCACATTTGAACGTATGCCTTTTGACTTATCATTTAGTCCAAATTGTTTTAGTCGATTAATGAATTTGGTGTTAAAAGATAACGAACCAGGAAGGAAAAAAGATACCTTGGCTTATTTAGATGATGTAATTTTGTTTAATGAAAACCTGGAAGACCACTTGGTTGGACTTAGAAAAATACTGGAAAAGTTTGAAAAAGCAGGCTTAAAATTAAAACCAGAAAAGTTAAAAATAGTAGTACCAAAATTAGTTTTTCTTGGACAGCTGATAAACCAAGCTACTATTTCACCAAATCCAGAAAAATTTACAGTCATAGAAAATTTACAGCCTCCTAAAGATAAAAAAAGCCGCATATCAGTTTGTGGTTTGTTAAGCTATTTCAGACGATATATTAAAAATTATGCCACAATTGCACAACCTTTGACAAACCTTTTGAAGAAATCAGGTAAATTCGAATGTCCAGCGGAAGGAAAACAAGCGCTAGATGAAATAAAAAGGCAATTATTACTGGCACCAGTACTAAAACTACCAGATTTGTCACAAGACTTCTGTTTGCAAACAGATGCTTCGGGGTACGGTATCGGGGCCATATTATTAAGAATAAATTCTGAAGGAGTAGAATCAATAGTCCAATACGCGAGCAGGTCACCGTCGGAGGCAGAAAAAAATACTCGACAGTTGAAAGGGAGTGTGTTTAGCAGTTGTAGTTTTTACAGAATATTTTCGACAATTTTTACTTGGAAAAAAATTTATAAAACGCGTAGACCTAAAATCATTAGTTTGGCTACATACGATGCAAAATACTTCAGCCCGGCTGACACGGTGGATACTACGTCTGCAAGCATATTCATATACCCCAATATATATAAAGGGCCGTACAAACATTTTACCGGACTATTTGTCACGAAATCCAGATACGGAAAGAAATTTTGATAACAACCATCCAGAACGAACTGGGAGGGCTAAAAATACTGTAATGAAAATATTTCGAATCATCAAGATAAAGACGATTTTTATTTAGCGATGAAATTCTTTTTATCAAGAGGTACGGAACTGCCAGAGCACTTTAAAACATTTTTTAAAGGACTTAAATAATTTCGATCTTGACGAAAGTAAAAATCTTTTGGTACGATATCATAGACCATCGCAAGAATATAGAAAAAATGACTTTAAAATTATTCCAGTAATTACAAAATCTCTGGAAGGAGAAATTTTACAGATGGCACATGCAACGATTGGCTGTCACATGGTAGAGGCAAAAACTGAGGGGAGGCTGAAAGGAAATTTTTATTTTCCAAATATGTACTCAAAAGTAAAAAATTTTATACAAATCTGCCAAGAGTGCGCCAAACAAAAGTCGCCACCTAGGACCCCTAGGGCTGAATTAGGTCAATACCCCACCCCTTCAGGGGTAGAAGAATTAATGTCAATAGACATTTGGGGAACCGGAGGAAGTTTACCACTTTCCAGGAAAGGAAACAGGTGCGTACTAACCGTAGTCGATCATTTTAACTCATATTTATACGCTTTTCCAATTAAAGATGAAAAGACAAAAACCATTGCGAAAGTTTTGGTCAATCGCCTATTTCTGGAACACGGGATTTTCCCTAGAGTTTTACTTAGCGACAATGGGCCATGTTTTAGAGCCAAATTATTAGACGAAATTACAGAATATCTGTATGTTAGACGATGGTTTACCTCGTCTTACATCGCAGCAGCTAATGGGAAGGTTGAACGTAAGCATAGGGAATTAGCTTACATGCTGGGAATACATGCAAGAGAGGAAAATGAAAATTGGGATGAGCATTTACCATTTGCAGTCTTTGCAATAAATACGGTTTTTTCACGTACCTTAAAAGAAACGCCATTTTTTTGCAACATATAAGAGATCCCAGAATTTATTGAGATGAAATACAAAATACAGAATATATTACAACCTAGACCAATATAAGCAAGAGATGGTGATGCGAATGAAAAAAGCTATGGAACAAATTAAAGGTAATCTGGAAGATGCGAAAACAGGACAAAAAGAAAAATATGACAGAACAAGCAAAAATAAAACTAAAAGGAAAAACTTGCAAATATATTATAAAGAAGAAAAGCAAAAATTTGGGGTCCAAAACTCGGACCAGGAAACGGAGAAAGGCAGAACAAGCGTAGCCCCCAATAGATTAATATTTGAATAAAATGATTGTAACGGAAAAAAAATAATAAATAAAAATAAAACGAGTAATAAGCCTCTAAAGAAATATCTATATTTTCTTTTTTAATCGGTATATAAATAACATCAAGTTTTCCTTCAAATATATATCGCCAGTAAAAATAATTACCGTCACGTTCTGACGCTAAATTATTAGCTCTCATCTGAAGTGACATCATAGGTTCCTGCAAAAATTTGGTTTCCGAGACGAGATAAAATTTCGCGAATGGTGTGTAGCCTACTGACAAGACTTGTCAAAAAGAGTAACCTTCAATAAAAGAAAATAAGTAAGGCCACGTAACTTTTAAATGGGTGTAGTAGTGAACCTAATTAAATTATACATGTTTAGAATCAGCATTAAAAGGCGATTCTTTTGATATGTATATTGGAAGAATATATTTTGGGAGGATAATTAAAAAAAACAAAAAAACGAAGGAGGTTAGTCTACTGAAATAGGGTCATTGGAAGCTAGCAAATTTGGAGTGAGCTCAATCACTGCTGGTCTCTCGTTGTTAAGTATATGCAATGCATCTACTTACCTTTAACTCTTTGAGGTGAGACTTTCAGTCGAATTTGAAAAAAGTTGTTTTGGAGAAATTTAAAAATAATTATAATGGGAAAGGCAGCAAGAGTTTACATTAGGTGCCCACTACATGTACAAGCTAGCTCTGATCTTGTTATAAATAGTAGAAGATATAATAAATTAAACACTTACCAAAAGGACGATAAATTAAGGAGGCGCACTTGTGCCTCTATAAAGAGGAGACCCACCACAATGTTAAGCGATTTCCGGTCCTAGCGGTCGCAGAGAGACAGCGATGATTGCATTTTGTAGCCCAAGCTCCAACTAAGAAACGTGCAAAATTTCACCCCCCCCCTCCGACTTTATCTTCATGGGTAAAAGTGGGCCGGAAGTTTCGACCCTCCGACCACAGCCCCCTTTAACGTTGTCCGATTGGGCTGAAATTTAGAGGTTAAGCTTTCCTAGGGCCCTTGAGCCTATCCTCGGAATTTCAGCTCAATCCGATCACTCCCTCCCTGTTTTCCAAAAACCAAATATAGCCACTTAAAGTTAATTTCTCTTTTTTTTATCAGCCACGCCTACAGGCAACAGTTGGCAACGAATCCGGGTGAATGAGGACTTATTCGAAGCGGAATTCGACCTGTTTGGGCCTTTTGATATTTTCAGACCGAAAAAATTATCCCCCGAATTTACATTTACGAAAAACCTCGTTTTCCTATAAGAGCCCATGTTAATTTTTCCCACCACAGCCCCCCTTTAACGTTGTCTGATCGGGCTGAAATCTAGAGGATAAGCTTTCCTGGGGCCTGGGAGCTTATCCTTAAAATTTCAGCTCAATCCGATTACTCCTTCCCTGTTTTCCAAAAACCAAATATCAAGTTTTGTGGGGATTTGCTTGCGTCAAAAATAGATTCCACGTACTAAAAATACAAGTACAATTGTGTCTCTTTGGTATAGTGGTCGATACTCCTGACTGTCAGGCGGAAGACCCGGGTTTGATTCCCCGTCAGAGGAAATTTTTTATATACAGAATATAAAGTTTAAAAAAGAAACTCAGTTTCTTTTTTAAATTATTTGAAAAAAACTACGTTTTCTAAAGAGTTAAAGAGGCTGAGTTACAAGGTCGACCCTTAAAACGTACAGGGATTAGGAGGCACGGTTGGGGGGCTGTTAAAGAGGCTGAGTCACAAGTTCGAACCTTAAAACGTACAGGGATTAAGAGGTGCAGTTGGGGGGCTGCCGCCCCCCAAACCCCCGCTTCTGTATATGAAAGGGGCTGTGCCCTCCTCAACGCCTCGCTCTTTACGCTAAAGTTTGACTTTCTCACAACTTTTTTTTTAAACAATAAAAACTTTAGCGTAAAGAGCGAGGCGTTGAGTTTATATTTAAACTTATTGTTTAAAAAAAATATTTGTGAGAAAGTCAAACTTTAGCGTAAAGAGCGAGGCGTTGAGGAGGGCACAGCCCCTTTCATATACAGAAGCGGGGGTTTGGGGGTCGGCAGCCCCCAAACTGCACCTCCTAATCCCTGTACGTTTTAAGGTTCGAACTTGTGACTCAGCCTCTTTAACAGCCCCCCCAACTGCACCTTCTAATCCCTGTACGTTTTAAGGTTCGAACTTGTGACTCAGCCTCTTTAACTCTTTAGAAAACGTAGTTTTTTTCAACTAATTTCTGCACATTTTTGTACAGTTTATTACTTATTATTGCTTGACTAACTGTTAGCTGATCGTGTCAGGAGTTAAAGTTCAATATAAACTCAACGCCTCGCTCTTTACGCTAAAGTTTTTATTGTTAAAAAAAAGAGTTTTGAGAAAGTCAAACTTGAGCGTAAAGAGCGAGGCGTTGAGGAGGGCACAACCCCTTTCATATACAGAAGCGGGGGTTTGGGGGGCGGCAGCCCCCCAACTGCACCTCCTAATCCCTGTACGTTTTAAGGTTCGAACTTTTGACTCAGCCTCTTTAACTCTTTAGAAAACGTAGTTTTTTTCAAATAATATAAACAAGAAGCCGTAGATAAAATGGGTCACAATTTAAAAAGTTAACACCGTGTAAAACAAAGTTTTCTCGGGTATAATTAATTTCACATATTAAATAAATTCACAACAAACCATTAACAGAAATGACAGGGCGACGACATTGCAGGTGAAAAACACCAATGATAGGACCGTTTGCATTTAAAAACGAAACTAAACGTATTGTCATGGGGGGATCCACCAAACTAACCAAATTGATATTAGAAATATTGGTCAAACTGGAGAAGGTTTGGGCTGAAATTGGGTAAAATCCGTCATCATAAAATAAATAGCAGCGAAGATTTTACCCGGGCACTAAACCCATAAACTCGTAGAACAAGGTAATAGTCAAAATATCACGAAAGGGACAAAAAGCACTCAGTGACTGTATAAAACTAAGGGGCAAATTAAACTGAGGATAATACCAGACGCGAATAATATAAAAGATTATAGGGAAACCACAATACATAACCCCTATCTCAAAACAACTTTTGGCACGACATAGGCACTAAATTTTGATAAAATACCACAGAAAAGGAATATGTGTCTGCGATGAAAACCACACAATTTTGTGGGAATCAGGATATCGTAAAAACGTACATTTTCATGAATAAATGAGAACTAGCAAATGTGGGGCAAAGCTAATTAAAAATGTTCTAAAATCAGCTGGAAAAAAATACAGGTTGCAAAAATTAGACCCCCCCACCTCTTAAAAATATGGAGATAATGAATTTGACCATAGAAGGGCAATCAGCATAAAAAATTGTTAAGTGTTTTTGAAAAATACGTGAAACATATAAATATAGGCTTAGGAAAGACACATTTTACTAAAAAAGTGGGAAAAGACTTGAAAAAAACCCTTAGGCTTCATGGAAATAACGAAAAAAAAAGAGAAAGGTTCAAGTTGAAAATATAGTCAGACGAAATTAAAAGGAAAATAAACTGAATGAAGTCAGTTAAACTCTGTTAGACGCACTTATTGAACTTGCCGAACGAAACTAGTATGAATATGGTACTAAATAAGTACAAAAATAAGTAACATTAATTGTACTAAAATTGAAAATTGTACTAGAATGGCATAGAAAATTAAGAGTAAGGCACATAATAGCCTTAAGAACCTATAAATTACTGTGTGCCATGAAGGCCAGGTATTTTTTCTGCAGAAGGGCCACATTTCTGATAAAAGAATAGCCCACGAGAAAATTGTGGCAACAAATCAAAAAGTGTGACAATAATATAAATAATTAATTATTGTGTGTGCAGGTTCATAATAGTCTTTTTAGCTGTAGCCATGACAAGAGGACCTGGAAACGTTATAAGGAGCTACCAGAAGGCAGTCATGGTAAGCGAACCTTCAGGGTACAGGCAAAGTCATTTGATAATGGCATAACAGGTATAAGGGGAACAGCAAAATTTTTTTAGCTTATCAGATCTAAGCTGTAAATGGAGCTTTACTAAAAAGGGCATTAAAGCTGAAAAAAGAGAGATTACAGACAAAAACGTTATAAAACTGTCTCAAGTACCAAAAAAAATTCGAAAAGAATTAGAAAGCTTAAAAGTCTGAATAAACAAACAGGCTTATAAGCTAATGACAGTTAATGACACAAGTGGGTTCGAAATAGAACCAAAGTATTAAAACAAAATGTATATAGTCGTATATGGGAAAAGTTATATAGTTGTAACAAATGTAATTGAGAAAATATCTACTGTTATAAATATTTCGAAAACCTTTTATAAACAGAGAATTGTATTAAAAAAAAAATTATAGAAATGTAAATAGAAAAGTTATGTTATATGAAATATTGCCAAGCCCTTATATAGAGGCTAATCACAGTTATCAGTTATAGTGCATAAATCTATTTGTTGGAGTTGCTTTTGTTTTTTAAATATTTTAATTACGGTTAGGACTTATCATATAAAAGTCTTGACGGACTTATTTAAAAGTTGTACAAAGAATAAATATAGCAGTGATTAAATAAATTATTAAAGTACATAATTATTATATGTTTTTAACAATTAAGTTATGTATCAACATAACTTTTGTTAATATATATATATATACAGATCTATATCCTAAACTATCCATGTGAATATAGTGAATTAAATGTTGAGTATTTGTGTTTTTTTATTTTTATATCATTCAAGAAGTATTCTACATTAATACTTCATAAAAAATTAACAAAACAATAATTGGAATTAATTCCAATGCTTATCTATACCGTGTATTATTTTTTAATGCTTTAAGTTTTAAACAGTAGTTACATATCCTATCTAGTTATGCGAATTAAAAAAAAAAATTCTTATGTAAGCTATTACACAATGATTATATATATATACTATGTTTTTATCAACTTTAAGTTTTAACTAGTGATTTAATGTTATATGTAAATGTTTGACCTCGAGTCAACGTATTAATAATTTTTATTGTGAAATAATCCGTTTAGTATTAAGTTTGAAAGAATAATCCAGCAAGAAACATAATGTTTCGATTTAAGCGGGATATTATTTTTGGAGTAATTAAAAGAGAGAAAAGTAAATAAAAGTAATTAAACTTTACGAAGTTGAGTGTTTCTTTCTAATATATATGTAAAACATTATGCTTTTATATGTATTCTAAAGTGAATATTTATTTTAGATACAGCCTTAGCTATTTTTTTTGGAAATCAAATTTTTCGTAGCATCCTTTCGGATCCATTTTTCTTTCAATCATATTTTGACACATTTTTGGAAAGTAACAAATTTTGAAGCCACTTCAAATATATCCTGATACTATCATCTCATACCATCAGAAACAAAACAATACTTGATCAACTGATATTTGGAAACTATAGCAGAAATACAGACTTTACTACAAGTTCATCAAAAGTGAGATAAAATCAGAACTTAATTTAGGCCTAGATATTGTGCTACATAGCCCAAATGGCTTATGTTATTGAAATATGTGAAAATGCTTTGTGCTGGAAAAATATGTGAAAATCTAAAAATCAATAATGTTATATGTAATTTATCCAAGGTAATTCTAAAACGAAAAATAAACGGTAGATCAACCACATCATACAGATAAATTAAATTAGTAAGGGGAATTAAATTTAAACTCAAATAATTCATAAACTTGTCTAATATAACTTGATATCTAATTAAGCAAAACCACTAATATTATGTTTAAGCCGCTTGGGGTCAAGTTAAAACAGAAGATGCATATGAAGAGGGTAAAAGAGTAATTGTCAGTCCTAGAGACAGAGAAAAAGAGAAACAAGGATGAATTTCAAATTGAAATCATTCGACAAAAAAAAAGAACATGGCCTATATTGGACCAGAAACATAACCCTAAGGAAACCCATTGAGGGTAGATGCACATAATGACCCAAAGATGGCAGCATAATAGCTGTAAACAAAATTAAGTTGTTTTAAATGTAAAATATTGAGAATTGGGACAATTCTTCTTTAAATGGGGAGTATTGTGGTAAAGCTTTCTAATTTAGTTAATTATTAATTTAGTAAAAATATATAAGACGCAAATATGAAGTTTTGAAATACCACTTTTTGTTAAGATAAGGAACATATCCTGCCAAGTTCTGTTTAACGGGAAATTGAGAAATTACCACTTCCTAGCGATTACATGGGAAGGTGTGGTTGATAAAAATGTATAAAAGATACATTTTATCGGAAGGGGGGATCCGATACTAACTTTATGCCGGACTGACCTCTGGTCCGTTGTTTTTAGAAATACCTTGGAATTTTGTCTTATCATTGTAAGTGTCTAAGTATCTTATTATATATTATTGTAGTTTCTGAGACTGGGGTCTACTTGGGACAGCCAGTCCCAGTAGAAAGAATATATCTGATTTTTATTATATGTTAAATGAATAAAAGTATTGTATTTTAGACAACCTCTCTCTACAATCTACCTTTAGCCCCTCGAACATACCCAGGTGGTACGCCTCATTAGTTCGGTCACAGCCTAAGGCACGCTACCAAAGTTTAATTACCTTAGGGCCAGAGTTTATCTCCCCTATAAAGGGAGAATAATGGCATCTACGACTAAAACACCCAAATACCATAAATATACACTTCACAACATTTGGCCTTTACATCCAAATGTTTGACTGCTGTTGGGTCAACAGCAGTCAAGCTTGCCTACAGCAGTAACTCCTGAAAGCATCAGACCAAATCCACAGGCAAAAATACAAGTGGGTCCAGGCAAAACCGTAGAAAAGGCAAAAGTAGAATTCTGACAGAAATGCCAGAAAAAAGAGCACTAGAAGCAGAGACGAAGCTAAGGCTTGCTAAGAAAAAGAAAAAGTCGCTAAAAAAGTCAAAGGTTTCACTCATTGCTGACAAAACTAGAGACAGCATTTCAGACATAGATATACAGCTCAATGACGAGTCTTTACATTGTGGAATTATCAGTGAGTTTGAGACAGATGAAGAATTATCTTGTGGAAATTTTGTGCTTGTGAGGTTTATGGTTGGAAAGAAGCAAAACTCTGCTGTTTACTATGTTGGTGAAATTGAAGAAATAAGTGGCAGAGTAGCAAAAATAAACTACCTTCGCAAGTCTTGTAGGAAGTTCATCTCCCCTGAATGTCGAGATTGTGCAGAAACTGACTTTCAAAACATTATTATGATATATTATCTGAATTAAATGTTAATATTATCTGAATCAATAATTACAAGCATTAATTAAAGAATGTCCGGAAATGCCCCATGTGTGTCCAAAGTCACCCCCTGGTTGGGGTGACTGGGTCTCACCAAGACATGATGGAAAAAATTACCAAGAAAAGTGAATAATTGAGTTATCTATTCATGTAAAAAGGAAGTTTGTATCTTTAGAAGTACGCTTTTTAGGGGTCAAAATCCTCAAAATGTATGGTTTCACCCCTCCCTCCCCAATCTATGTTTCATGTTTAATTTCGCCTGCATTAAAACACTAAAAATGATACAACCGCTACTGAGACAAATATGACATATGTTGTTGAAATGTGCCCATAAATATGATGTCAATCATGTAAATTTTTACCTAAGGCTCTTAACAAATTTTTTCAAATTCAAAAATTTTATTGCACAGAGACATTAGTTGTTTTTTTTTGTTTTTTTTTCAAAACGTGTTTTTAAACATTTGGTGACAATTTGGTCTGATTTATCTTTATTAGGTATCTAAAAGAAGGTTAGAAGGGTCCCATTGAAAAGGTTGGACAATCAACTTTTGGTGAATTATTTGAAGCTATTTTAAAGGGTTTCAGGCTATTTCAATATCTGTGTACTCTGTCTTAGTTACAACTGTCGCTGCAACCATGGCATATGGAAAATCTATTGAATAGGTATATCCTTTGTTGTTTTTTTACATCAGTTTATTGTCTTCAAGTGTAATTAAAGAATTATAGTAAAAAGATGAAATTGGTTTATTGTAAAAAGAGGAATTGGACATTAGCATAGATGCGGAAACAATATTTTGATAAAAAAGTAATTGAAGGCAAATTTAGACCTTGTCATAAGCGGGTCTTAGAAGGATTGTCCCCCTTAGCTAACTTAACAATTGATTGATTTTTCAGAATCATTTGAGACAAATGTATTTATATTTTAGTGGATATAAAAAAACTAGACTTATTTTTGTGAAAATACTTTTTAAATTTCTTGAATTCCACTTTAGATCTGAATTTTAAGTTCCTTTACAAGGTATCTACTCAATTTTTAATACATTTTTTAATTGATAAATATAATGCTGTGACGTATCTTTTTGGATCTAATTTTAGATCTATTGTCACATTATTGAAGCCCTAAAAGTAAGGACAGCTGCATATAACCTCCTGGATAAAAACATACTGGAATATACATAATAGGCCTACACTTTGTAGTGTTTTAAGCAATAAAACCATGAATAAAGCTTTCATTTCAGGACTTAAACCAAACTTTCCCACCTAGTAGTTTTTGGCTTGGAGAGTTTATTACAAGGATACAGGTAACAGAACAAGCTAAAAGTTTTATTTTCCTTTTTGACTGTGAAAGCTTATTGTAAATTAAAATTAATAACTGCACTTTAAAAATAGTTACATCAAAAAGACGGTATTTAATTTTTGCACCCTCTTCTTAAAATTGATAATCAGATTTCTAACGCCTTTGACTGTTGAAGGAGATGAGCCTGTGCTTTCAGCTGTGTTAAGATGAAATATGCTTTGCAGTGGTTTAAAAGTCATTATTAGTCATCAATCATTATATCTTTTGTATTTTAGGACCTTCGTGACTAAACTGTGTGTCGTATCTAAGTGTTGATGATAGTATAATACTTCTCATAATTTGCATTAATTCCGCTCCAAGATCTTACATGGACTTGCCACAAATTCAGAAAATGGCTGATCTCATCACAGTTTCTGAGCATTGTTTCATTAAAAACGGTAATTCTATAAAGTTAAATTTTCTGTTACAGAAAAAAAAAGTGCTTTGGTGTTTTTATTTGAATTGTTTGGAGGTAATTTGAGTTCAAGCTGGCTGGCAAATGGAGAACCGCCACTATGTCATGTTACTAACATTGTTATTTAATGTTTCCTCAACAGGATTGTCCTAGAGGGCCAAATTAATATGGATTATAGTCCAGAATTTTTTTTTTGAAGTATTTGTGTGTGTGTGTGTGTGTGTGTGTGTGTGTTTGTGTGTGTAGTTTATATTATTAAAACCCATCTGAATTGAATTGAAAAAAAGCTGCTTTTCTCTAGAAAATAATCTTCCCTTTTTTCTTTCTCATTAAGTGATTCAAGGAAAAAAAAAATGAAACTGCATATGTTTTTGGATCTAACTATTACGAGCTTAGGGGTGATAAAAGTGGCGTCTTTGTGCCACAAAACATATTTAAATTCAGATTTTTAGCTTTTACTTTAAGTTTGATGAGTCAAGTAATCATCCCGTAGAGATATTTTTGTTTCAATCCTTTTCATGTGCAAGTATGGTGAACGATATATTACCACCAAAGTAGGAATAGTCCTGGGATTTCAGATAGGAATATCAAGTTATAAGACATGTATGAATGGAATAAAATTAGTTGAATTCAGCTGTTAAACATTGGGAGACTATATTTTGTATTTTATTTTTGGGAGCTAATGCATAAACCTCCTAATTGATTGGTATTTTTTTGCCTTTAGTTGTGTGTATTTTTTTGTGATTGGTAAGCTGTAAAATTTTAATTTTTTGGTTATATTTTCTTATTCAATATTCTTTTTTCTTTCTTTTTTTAGTACTTTATCCTAAATTTACACTTATCCAGCTATTAGTTCTATGTTAATATATTTCGTTGAATATTTCAGGTTTTCTTTTGGTTTATAAAAGCAGGTTTTAAAGACGATTTGCGAAAAAACTTGAATAGTCTATACATCTAATTTTATGTATTAATATAATGTCTATATATTTGAATTTTTACATGTAACTGAAAAGAAAAAGTAGTCACATTTGTTTAGCAAGCTTTACTGTTAAATTTATATGTCTGTTTAATTTAAAATTTTGTTTTAGAATTTGAAGACGCTTTACCATGTGACTTTGAGAAGCCCTTTCATTTTCCAAACCATCTTTTGTCACCAAAACGTGAAGATGTTCCCTTGCTGAATTTACCTAGCATTTCAGGACCATGTAAATTTGAATACGACACCAAGGAATGGCAACCCAAATGTTCTAACAATGAAGGTATATCTGAAACATTGTGTTTTTGTTAATTGAAATGTATTGGATATTATTTTATTGGACAAAAATCAGACAAAGCAACCTAAACTTTAGATGGAACTTTTGTTTTATCGTTTTCCAATGTGCAGGTGTTTGCCAAACCACTTTTGTAGTCTTCAATGAATATTTTTAAATTTTCGCTTGAAAGTAGTTTTGCAGGGTTTTATTATTTTTCCAAAGGCTTGATAATAAGCCTTAAAACTACATCTCTATACAAATTTTATAATCCATATTTATGGTGTATATTTCGCTTCAAATTAAGAGATAAATCTGTCTATTATTTTGATTTAAAATTGAATTTGAAACAAGCAGAGAATAGGTTGTTATTATCTGAACTGCCTATCAGAAATTTTTAGTTTAGAATATTAATTTACTGAAAACACTAGATTAAAAAAAAAATACTGAATTCATTTTGTGCAAATGGAGTCAAATGTTTTTTGTCTATTATAGAACGAGCTGTTTTAATTATTTAGCAACAAAAACATAGCAAGTCTCATTGGATTAAAAAAAGGTGAAATCCACGTTTTCTCAGACGGATGAATCCTTTTAATACAAATTGAAAATAAATTTAGTACAAAGTGAAAAAACGATGACAAAAAATTGTAATGAACAAGCAGAGCCTAGCGAAAATTTTATACCAAACAAGTTTTCTGTATGTAAATGCAGGAAGTTTAGCTTTTACTAGTTCCGTTTTGAATCACCAGTTACCAGTCGCCTGTAACTAGTTATCAGTGACAGCCTAAATATGGTTCTATCTAAAAAATTCGCCCATAGAGGAATTGTTTGGCATCTGGCCTGTAAATAATCTGTTTTGTTTTTAAGCTGGATTAAATTTGGAATAGATTACAGTGGACAGTTTCCTGACTTACTTGACTTGACTTAAGGCTCCTACCGAGGGTTCAGCGTAGAGAACGATGAGATTAGGTGCCTCCAGGTTGAACTATCGCTTGCCAGGATTGCAGCTTCTTCCACCGGGATGTGGGCTTGAGTGAGGAATTCATCGGCTTTGTCTTTCCACCTAGTGTGTGGGCGTCCTCTGGGTCGTTTCCATCCGTGTAGGGTGGGGTCGAAGTCGAATGCGACCCGTGCTTGGGCGTTGCGTGGCATGCGAAGGAGGTGGCCATACCACCGAACAGTACGCTGGGGGCGAGCTGCGTCGAGAAAGGAGTTTGAGCCGTACGTGTTAGGAGAGTTTGGTTGCTAACGATGTCAGTCCAGTGAAGTCTTTCGATTCTTCGGAGATGTTTCGTCTGAGCGACATTAACGGTGCTGAGGATAGATTTGGCAGCTGGCCACGTCTCCGCTCCATACAGCAGGACGGTGCTGACTGACGCATTGTAGATGCGCATTTTGGTAAAGCGGCTTATGTTTGGCTTTCGCCAGATGCTGCTAAGCCTCCCAACAAGTGCTGAAGCTTTGGCAATTCGAGATGTAAGCTCTTTTGTTATCAAGCCATCATTCGACAGAATAGATCCCAGGTAAGTGAAGTCTTCAACCACATCTACTCGGTTGCTTCCGATGTTGACTTCCTTTACAGTAGAACGGGACGTGGGGGGCTCAAGGAGTATAACTTTGGTTTTCTGCCAGTTGATCTTCAGTCCAACTTTCGAGGCTTCTTCTGAGAGCAACTAGCGCTATGTTGTCGGCGAAGTCAGCATCAGAGAGTACTAGCATCAGGTGCTGTATTTTCGTACTGTCTTTTTAACTTATGAGCAGTGTTTTTTTCCCATCAAGAATGACGGATGATTTCCAAGTTACTTATATCACAGAAAATGGAATATCGAAGGTGGTCGTCAATTCAGGACTATTTTTTCTACTAGATACCTTTTCTAGTGGAATAGATCAAGAAGAAATTATTGAGGCTGCCTCTTCTTTTATAAGCTTTGAAAATCTCGCCTCCCTAAAGACGCTGGTATGGAATTTGACAAAATGTCGTATAAAGCCTATCGAACTGAGGGGTAAAGCTGCTGCCACTATTACGCTAACTGACATTCTAGATCGCATGGCTGAATATGATTCGGCCTGTGCCGTGTGGCCTATTATTGTGCCAAAGAATATACTTCAAATTCCAGTCCTGAAAAGTGAATGATCAGTTAGACTTGACCGCTTAGTGTCCTCGTGTGAACAGAATTTAACGAACCTTTCTAAGGATATCCTGCATCTACAGGCAATCGTCACCGATAGGCCCCCATCCCTTAGTGACATCCCCACTGAATGGCCAAATTTACCGTGACCAAGCGAAAAATTTGAACTTCTGAAAATCAGTTCATTTCCCAATAACTGGTCAGATCCGCTAAAGCGGAAGGCATATTTAGATCAACTAGGAGTGAATGACATTTATGACGTCAGCCGCAATAGAGACTCTGTTACATTAAGAGTTAAAGCGGATAAGTTGGGACCCGTATCAAGCTTGATAAAAAATAGTTATCTAGATTGCTGCGTCGAATCGAGGAAACGTGAGTTTGCGGGTATCATGCACGGGATTGGGAAAGATTGTGATTTGGAAGCCCTAGAAGGAAAATATTCCAGGAGTTGTGATTTCAAGCGGTTTGGACAATCTTCTGTGGTGAAAATAACTTTCGATTCAGAATCTTTTATGAAGTATTATTTGTGCCATGGTTTAAACATAGATTATGAGCATTTTCGGATTACTGCTAACAGGAAGCTCCCGAGGAGATGTCAGCGTTGCCAGAGTATGTTCCACGATACTAAGAAGTGCAAATCAAGGTCTATGAAATGCGCGCGCTGTTTGGGCAACGACGAATGCTCCAGAAACAAGCCTTGCTCTCTTCCAGTTCAGTGTGCGAATTGTGATTCAAAAGACCATCCGTCTTTCAGTTTCCGTTGTCCTCAGATTCGTAAGCGTATAAATGCAAAGTAACAATTTACCTGAACGATTGCTTGTTCTCGTAGTGTCTTTTAATTCGAACGGAGTTTTTGGTAAAACCGAAGTGTTGAGGCTGCTTTTGCCTACAAATGGAAGACTTTGTTTTTAGGAACATCACCTCCTTGATTTTGTTTTTGCCTTTTTTTGGTACTTTTCTTCCTGGTTATAAACATTACTCGGTTTCTGCTATACCTACTTGGGGACGCCCGTCGGGAGGGTTAGTTACTCTTATACCCAATACATTTGATTCTCGTCTGATATTTTGTAATAATTATTTTCTTACATGCCGTATTTCTGAATGTATTTTGATTAATTGTTATTCTCCACCAGATTACCGGAATGACCTGTCTGATTATTTATTTCAAGATACGTGTGGTAAACTGAGTGCTTTTGTACCTAAGTACTCAGCTAATTATGATATTTGCATAGCAGGTGATCTCTGCATTCTTCTCTTTTCCTTTCTTCACTACCAAATCTGTCAATCGTAAATAAAACAGATAATTGTACTTATTTTCATAATTCCGGGTCAGCTAGTAATCTTGATCACGTTCTTGTTCTTAATTCTAGTTCGGTTTCTGGTTCGATTGAAGTGGTTTTAGATTTCCCGATTATTGATCATAGACCATTAAAGTTTTCACTTTCAATTGTAGGAATTCCTCAGCAAAGAAATGAAAGAAAAAAAATCAACCTTGGAGAGCTAAGTTGATTTGGGATCAAAATTTTGTTGATTCTTATAGTGTCTCTGTAGATTCTGAAGTTTCGAAAGTTATTGTACCTGATTATTCCTGTCTTAAACCTGCAGAGTCTACATTATTAGATATAGATTGTACATTTCACCAGCTTGTCCATTGTCTTAAATTTAGTGCAGATCTAGTTTTTGAGAAGAAAAGATATAAAGTAGGAACTGAGATACCTTGTTGGTCTAATAACGCAGATTTGGTAGCGGCGAACAATTTAGCCAAGTTTAATTATTTCCGTTGGCGAGATATTGGTAAGCCCTCAGATCACCCTGCGTTTTTTGAGATGAAAGCAAGTAAGGCGGCATTTCAAACAGAATTCCGGCGGCATAAAGATAATTTGATAAAAGTTGCCTCAGAAAAAGTTAATGATGATCAGCAGTCATTGTGGAGAACTTTAAAAAATAGGAAAAGAGTGGGTTCAAATAAATTCTCTCATAAAGCCCCAACAGAGAAAATATGGGTGGACCATTTTTCAAATGTAATGTCTTTATGTAATGATAATCCTGAAGAGGTCCGAGAGCTTGATCAACTTCTTTCTCGTCGAGATCCTCAGTTTTTTCTTACTAGTTATGATGTGAGTGTAGCTATGAAGAGTCTTAAAAATAAAAGTGCTCCGGACTATGATGGAATTTTTTCCAATCATCTGAAGCTTGCCCCGGCTTCATTATTTGCTAAGCTTTTGTGTTTTTTTTATCTGATTCTTTTGTCAGGTCAAGTGCCAACTTTTATTAAAACAGGGATAATCACGCCGGTTCCAAAGCATGGAAAAAGCAAGTACCAATCATGCGATTCTTTTCGGCCTATTGCTAAGCGCTCTCAATTAAGTAAGATGTTTGAACTTAGCGTTAAATCTCTTTTTGTTTCGCTTGATTTCGGTTCGAATCCATTGGGGTTCACTAGGGGTACAGGTTGTGATCACGCACATACTACTTTTTTTTCAAATTTTAAACTCTTCATGGCTTAAAGGAGACCCGTTATATTGTTTATTAATAGATATTAAAGGAGCTTTCGATAATATTTCTCATGTATCTGCTCTATTTAGCTTATTAAAATATGGTTTATCACATAACCTGGTTAATGTTTTTCGTTCGTGGTATTTTGGACTTAAAGTTCACATTGCCTTTGGATCTATAATTTCTGCTGATGAAGTAATATTTAGGAGGGGGGTTAGACAGGGGGGGATATTATCGCCATCTATTTTCAATTTGTGTCTAATAGATTGTTTTGCTTCCTTAAAAACGTCTCTGAGTTACTTAGCAGTTGAAATTAGTTATTTAGCTTATGCTCATGACATTATCTAACTTAGTCGGTCAAAGACTGTGCTGACTGAAAATTTTAAGATTTTAGCTAATGAGCTGAATAAAAAAGGATTAGAAATTAACCTCGCGAAATGCCAGTATTTTGTGATTAATGACCCTCTTGGCTCTCCTTCTTTTGATTGCGGTAATGATCGGATTTTTTCATGCTTTGGATTCGGTGATATACCTAGGTGTCCCATATTCTTCTGTAAAAAGACTATCACCTCTTTTAATAATAAACCATCTGGAAGTTAAGATAAGAAAGACGTTCGGTTTCCTCGTTCATCTACGGGGTAATATAAGAAGGGATATATTAGCTAGACTGTATCAGTCAATGGTTCTACCTTTGATTATCTTTCGGCGGTGATTTTGAAAACTTTTCCATCTTCTACTTCATCTCAAATTAAAGTTGTGTATTTTAGATATCTTAAATTTCTACTAGGTTTTCCGCTCAGTGCTCGTAATACTTGTTTAAAATATATGTATGGAATAAAGAAGCCGCTTGATGTAATAAAGATTAAGTGGGAGCTTTTAGTTCAAAAGGCTTGAAATTTTCTTTAATATAGAAATTTATTCCCGTTTTTTGAAAAAATCTAACTGATGTTAACCGATTGACGCAGATGGTTGTATTAATCGGTGGTTCTGGTCTTGTTAATTGTAAGTTATGTCTTTATTTTTATATTTATTGAATGTACTCCTCATAGTGTATCCTGAGGGAAAATAAAAGTAATTATTATTATTATTATTATAGCCGATAAACAGTGAACTAAAACAACGTATTTATTGTTCATAGTCCAATAGAAATTTTGAACCTAAAATATGTGCATGGTCTCTATAAAAAAAAGTATATTCCAGCAAATAAATCTGCTCGCAAGGTACTCCAGCCTGACTCTTTGTTACGAGGGAATTTTTTTTAACGATGCAAGAGTACCCAAATGGTGATAGCGGTGTCACTATGTGTGACAGAAATATCCGGATTTTTTTTGTATTGTTTTTCACTGTTATATAGGGATTTATCCCTATTTTAATTGTTATTTGTAAGAGCTGAGGAAAACGTGACTTGTCGTTTTTTGTTTAAATCCAAAGCTACCCAATAAATTGGCTACCCTGTGGGTACCCAAAAAATTTTAACTTCAACATATGATGTGCATTTTTTTTAGCTCTTCCTCTTTTAGTTACAATAATTCCTGATATTTGTTATAATATTCCCTCTTTTCACTTATGATTTGATTTACACCTCGGTATAATTTTTGATATTTCAAGATTTCATTTTCGCTCTTTCGTTGCATTAGAATAACTAATTTTAAAAGCTAATAAAAGTATCACCATGAAGGAGAGAAGAGGGCAGAAAATAAAATTAGTTGTTAAAACCTATCGAAAGATATATTTTTTTTTGTTTTTGACTCTAGACTTTCAAAAAATTTTAAAAACTACGTATTCGTTTTTGGTTTTAAGAGTTTTGAGTTTTTTTGCTGTTCTGTTAACTCTGTAGACTTTTAATTCTTGTGGATGCAGTGAAATGATACAAGGCAAAAATGCAATATGTTGAGCAGAGTGGTGCTAGTGGTAGCAATTTTGACAATGACATTGTTCAGGAGAGCACTAAGTTTTGTTTTTACTTCCAAACAAGAGAAAGAGCTTGCTGCATACCTCAAAAATACTCACTGCTTAACCATGGTCTGACTCCCTATGCAACAAGAAAGTTAGCCTACCAATAGGCAATAACATTGAAGATAAAAATTCCCATCAAGCTGGAAACTGAATGAGAGAGCAGGAGTGGATTGGCTAAGAAGTTTCATCAAGCGGAACGCCAGTTTGTCCATCAGAAAACCCGAAAATACAAGCCAGGCTCGTGTTGCCTGCTTTAATGCCGTTGTAATAGGTGCCTTCTTTAGAAATCTTCAGGAGTTACATTGCAAGTTTCATTTTCGTCATGGTCAAATTTGGAACTGCGGTGAAACAGGAGTAGCCACAGTTGTTCAGGCCCCAAAGGTGATTGCTAAAAGGAGAGCAAAACAGGTGGCACAGACTGTGTCAGCAGAAAGAGGGGAAAATAACACAATGCTATGCTTTGTATCTGCAATTGGTCAGACAATTCCACCAGTGTTTGTTTTTCCAAGGGTCAAAGCTCCAAAGAGGATGTATTGAGATTGTACCACCAGGGTACATTGGCTTAGCCCATTGCAGTGGATGGATGACTTTGAACAATTTCCTTTGTTCCATGGAGCACTTTCTAAAAGAGGTCAAACCCAGAAAAAAGACCCTGTTTTACTCTTATTTGACAATCATGAAACCCATATCTCAGTAGAAGTAGTTTCCTTGTGTAAAGATAACGGCTTCCGTCTCCTAACCTTTCCTCCCCATTGCTTCCATCGTCTCCAACCCCTTGATGTTTCAGTGTATGCACCATTGAAGCATGCAATCAGGGAGTCGTTTGACAATTGGATGCAATTGAACCCTTGCCAGAGAATTTCAATACATGAAATAGCAAAATTGTGCAAGTATCCCTTTCTGGAAAAGCTGAATTCTCAAAACATCACAGCTGGTTTTGAGAAGGCAGGAATTTGGCCTTTACATCCAAATGTTTGACTGCTGTTGGGTCAACAGCAGTCAAACTTGCCTACAGCAGTAACTCCTGAAAGCATCAGACCAAATCCACAGGCAAAAATACAAGTGGGTCCACGCAAAAAAACCGTAGAAAAGGCAAAAGTAGAATTCTGACAGAAACGCCTGAAAAAAGAGCACTAGAAGCAGAGACGAAGCTAAGGCTTGCTAAGAAAAAAAAAAAGTCACTAAAAAAGTCAAAGGTTTCACTCATTGCTGACAAAAAACTAGAGACAGCATTTCAAAGATAGATATACAGCTCAATGACGAGTCTTTACATTGTGGAATTATCAGTGAGTTTGAGACAGATGAAGAATTATCCTGTGGAAATTTTGTGCTTGTGAGGCTTATGGTTGGAATTTAGCAAAACTCTGCTGTTTACTATGTTGGTGAAATTGAAGAAATAAGTGGCAGAGTAGCAAAAATAAAATACCTGCGCAAGTCTTGTAGGAAGTTTATCTTCCCTGAATGTCGAGATTGTGCAGAAACTGACTTTCAAAACATTATTATGAAGCTTCCCACACCGGTATCAGTAGGAGGAACTGGGCGAACAGCCAAAGCTCTTGTATTTGGCTGTGATTTGGCCCAATTTCCCATAAAATAAATTGAATGGTACACTTAACTTGAATATTATCTGAATTAAATGTTATATTATCTGAATCAATAATTACAAGCATTAATTAAAGAATGTCCGAAAATGCCCCATGTGTGTCCAAAGTCACCCCCTGGTTGGGGTGACCTTGGACACTTGAAGAGGTCACACATTTTTGGGTCTCACCAAGAAACAATTTGATGGATGTCATTGAAAAAGTCACCAAGAAAAGTGAATAATTGAGTTATCTGTTCATGTAAAAAGGAAGTTTGTATCTTTAGAAGTACGCTTTTTAGGGGTCAAAATCCTCAAAGTGTATGGTTTCACCCCTCTCTCCACTATCTATGTTTCATGTTTAATTTCGCCTGCATTAAAACACTAAAAATGATACAACCACTACTGAGACAAATATGACATATGTTGTTGAAATATGCCCATAAATATGATGTCAATCATGTAAATCTTTACCTAAGGCTCTTAACAAATTTTTTCAAACTCAAAAATTTTATTGCACAGAGACATTAGTTGTTTTTTTTTTTTTTTTTCAAAACGTGTTTTTAAACATTTGGCGACAATTTGGTCAGGTTTATCTTTAGTAGGTATCTAAAAGAAGGTTAGAAGGGCCCCATTGAAAAGGTTGGATAATCAACTTTTGGTGAATTATTTGAAGCTATTTTAAAGGGTTTCAGGCTTTTTCAATATCTGTGTACTCTGTCTTAGTTACAGCTGTCACTGCAACCATGGTATATGGAAAATCTATTGAATAGGTATATCCTTTGTTGTTTTTTACATCAGTTTATTGTCTTCAAGTGTAATTAAAGAATTATAGTAAAAAGATGAAATTGGTTTATTGTAAAAGATGAATTGGACATTGGCATAGATGCTGAAACAATATTTTGATAAAAAAGTAATTGAAGGCAAATTTATACCTTGTCATAAGTGGGTCTTAGAAAGATTGTCCGCCTTAGCTAACTTAACAATTGATTGATTTTTCAGAATTATTTGAGACAAATCTATTTATGTTTTAGTGGATATAAAAAAAACTAGACTTATTTTTGTGAAAATACTTTTTAAATTTCTTGAATTCCACTTTAGATCTGAATTTTAAGTTCCTTTACAAGGTATCTACTCAATTTTTAATAAATTTTTTAATTGATAAATATAATGCTGTGTCATATCTTTTTAGATCTAATTTTATATTTATTGTCCTATTCTTGAAGCCCTAAAAGTAAGAACAGCTAGTTATAACCTCTTAGAAAAACATAATGGCATATACATAATAGGCCTACACTTTGTTGTGTTTCAAGCAATTAAATAATGAATAAAGCTTTCATTGCAGGAGTTAAACCAAATTTTCCCACCTAATAGTTTTTGGCTTGGAGAGTTTATTACAAGGATACAGGTAACAGAACAAGCTAAAAGTTGTATTTTCCGTTTTGACTGTGAAAGCTTATTGTAAATTAAAATTAATAACTGCACTTTAAAAATAGTTACATCAAAAAGACGGTATTTAATTTTTGCACCCTCTTCTTAAAATTGATAGTCAGATTTCTAACGCCTTTGACTGTTGAAGGAGTTGAGCCTGTGCTTTCAACTGTGTTAAGATGAAATATGCTGTGCAGTGGTTAAAAGTCATTATTAGTCATCTTTTGTATTTTAGGACCTTCATGATTAAATTGTGTGTCATATCTAAGTGTTGATGATAGTATAATACTTCTCAATAATTTGCATTAACTCCGCTCCACGATCTTTCATGGACTTGCCACAAATTCAGAAAATGGCTGATCTCATCACAGTTTCTGAGCATTCTTTCATTAAAAACGGTATTTCTATATAGTTAAATTTTCTGTTACAGAAAAAAAAAGTGCTTTGGTGTTTTTATTGAAAAAATTGAATTGAAAAGAAGCTGCTTTTCTCTTGAAAATAATCGTCCCTTTTTTTCTTTCTCATTAAGTGATTCAAGAAAAAAAAAAATGAAACTGCATATGTTTTTGGATCTAACTATTACGAGCTTAGGGGTGATAAAAGTGGCCTCTTTGTGCCACAAAACATATTTAAATTCAGATTTTTAGCTTTTTTACTTTTAAGTTTGATGAGTCAAGTAATCATCCCGTAGAGATATTTTTCTTTGAATCTTTTTCATGGGCAGGTATGATGAACGATATATTACCACCAAAGTAGGAATAGTCCTGGGACTTCAGATAGGAATATCAAGTTATAAGACATGTATGATGGAATAAAGTTAGTTGAATTCAGCTGTTAAACTTTGGGAGACTATATTTTGTATTTATTGTTTGGGAGCTAATGCAGAAACCTCCTAATTGATTGGTATTTTTTTGCCTTTAGTTGTGTCAATTTTTTTGTGATCGGTAAGCTGTAAAATTTTAATTTTTTGGTTATATTTTCTTATTCAATATTCTTTTTTCTTTCTTTTTTTAGTACTTTTTCCTAAATTTACACTTATCCAGCTATTAGTTCTATGTTAATGAATTTCGTTGAATATTTCAGGTTTTCTTTTGGTTTATAAAAAGCAGGTTTTAAAGACGATTTGCGAAAAAACTTAGTCTATACATCTAATAGTCTATACATCTAAT
>JAPEVW010000610.1:0-70000 GCA_027921565.1 Artemia sinica | reverse complement strand
TGTCAGCCAGTGTCAGGCACTGGCTGACAAAATCCTCGTTTTCTCACCTTTTTTATTTTATTTTTCATTTATTATTTTCTTTCCTCTCTTAGTTTCATATGACTTTTATTGGTCACATGTCGTTTTCGAGTATTTCTTCTTTTATATATTTTTGTTTTGCTGAGGACGGCCGTTGGACATAGGGCCGAAATATTCAATTAAATTATCTTCACTGTCTTACGAAAAGAATTCCCTATTGTTCTTCTTGTTTTTGATGTTTGTAGAACAGAACATAATTTGCACTTTACTGAAAACAATCTTCATTTCAAGCTCTGTATTTTTATTTCTAATAATAAAAAAAATTATGCCATCAGAGAAAAGAGAAAAATCACCATCATAAACAAGTTTACTGAATCGAACCAGTGGACACTTTGTTGCAACCCGAAATAAGACATGAGGAGGAAATACGCTAATTTAGGAGATATCTGCCAATAAAGAACCAATAGGAGATGAAAAAAAAAAGTTTTCTGTATTATACATTTGTACTATACAGACCACTAAAAAATTTGACGAACACTTCAATAATATTAACGTTTCTGAAATAAATTTTTTCTAATGAAAGTAGAAAGCAAAGTTGAAACTTATAGGGATAAAAAATTATTGCTTCACGGTTAATGCAACATAATTTTGAAAAACTGCTTCAAACAAACTGGCTTGTGATATTTTCACAAATTTGTAGAAATCTAAAAGACTAGCACTAGAAAAAAAAACACGAATAAAAGAAGGAAAATCCTTGAATGGCCTGTAAGTAAAAAAGAATAATTCATAAAACACTTAATAGTCTCTTATAGGTCATGAAATCAATAAATCTACAATATGATTTTAACCCTCTATGAAACTCATAAGAGCTCAGTTTTCAGTAAAGTGCTATTTTGTCAGAATTGTCAAAATATAAGGAAATATCAGGAGTCAGTTTATTTGGAACAATTTTTTGAAACTATGTTGTATTAATTGATTAATTATGTTGTGATTCTGTGAGAAAGTATATGAATTAAGAAAAATACTGAAGGGCCTGGGGCGCAGAATTTACAACAAAAGGATTTACAAAGGGGCCTTTTTCATTTATCCTGACCTTTCAATTGCAGAAGGGCAAACTACACTCCAAAGGCACTTTTTAGGTGCCATTTGGCCCGATATAAAGCAACTAGTGAATAGATATAAAAAGCACCTTTTAAATAAGCCCTTAAAAAGCTCTCTATGATGTTGCGGTAGCATACTAGTTCCTTTAGTCAGTATACTAATTAATGAATAATATGGATGAACCCAGGTGAGAAGAAATATAGAAGCAAGAGATTTTAAGCTTCAGGAATTGGGTTTTCAACCATGGACATTATGATGGTACCTCTTTCCTTCTTATGATGGTACCTCTTCAAATGGGCCTGTCCATTTCAGAAATGGACCCAACGTGCATTTTTTGGGTGCCAAACGACATTTTGGAATGGGGTTATTAAGCCTGATTTATCAGAAAAAAATAATAAATAGAAAGTTGCTTTTAAATGAGTCTTTTAACAACTCTCTCTCTGATGTCTCAGTTTTCTAACCAGCCTTTCCAGTCCTGAAATGGCACCCAAAGTGCATTTTTAGTGTCATGTGGCTCTTTTTGACGGTGTTAACAACGTTAAGTCAACTACAACGTCAGATAGACACAAGGCCTGAAAGTTTTTATTTTTGGAGACATTTGATTTCAAAGTGCCAATTATTGCTGCAAAATAGCTTTCAACATTAGATTCTGAACTATATTAAATTCATTTTTTTCAACTGAAAGTATGGAGCA
Source organism: Artemia sinica (assembly GCA_027921565.1). NCBI lineage: Eukaryota > Metazoa > Arthropoda > Branchiopoda > Anostraca > Artemiidae > Artemia > Artemia sinica. Next base: position 68,187 of record JAPEVW010000610.1, on the reverse strand, counting down.
ACATTAAAAACTTAAAACGAACAGAAATAGTTCTGTATATGAAGGGGGTTGTCCCCTCCTCGACCCCTCGCTCTTCACACTAAAATTTTTGTACTTTATAAAACCATCTTATTGTTCCAATTAAAGGACTCTTTTGTTTCAGGAGTCGTGATTTAAGAATTGGCACAAAACTCAAACTTAAGCGTAAAAGCGAGGTATTGAGGAGGGGGCAACCACCTTCATATAGACAATAGTTTCTGTTTGTTTTAAGTTTTAATGTTGCTTCTTACTTTCAGCGGAATACAAAAATGTTTTTTTTTAATTGAATTTCTGATGATTTTTTAAATACTGCCGAGAAATCTAGTTCCACCTCAAAGGAAAAATCCCCACTCATCCCCACAGAAATATCACTTAGATAATTCAATTCCTGTGAAACTTTATCCCAGACAGTAACCCTTAACATCTCCCCACGTAAAATTTGTCGCTGAAGAGAAAGTAAGACAAATAAAAAGAATTTAGCATAGGAATTCTGGAAAATTCCTTCAGTGTAAAATTTCCCCTGAAAAGATCACCCCCCAGACTCCCTCTCCATGGAAAAGTTTCCCCAAGAAAATTCCTTCAGTAGAATATTCACCACCCCTCGCCCCAAAGCCCGAAAAATATGTGCAAACTTCCCAATAACAAATACTATACGTAAACATTGGGTAAATTTTATACCTCAAAGACCACAATCCTCAGGGGCTGTAGGGATCATATTATCTCCAATTGTACAGTTTTCGGACCTTTCAACTATGTTGAACAAATGAACATCTGAAAATTTTGATCTGACGGTTCTTGAGAAAAGAGGCGGGTATGGGAGGGGGGTGCCCTCTAATGTTTTCGGTTGCTTTAAAAGGGCACTAGAACTTTTTTTTTACGTTCGAATGAGCTCTCTCCCGATGTTCTACGACCATTGGTTAAACATGATCACCCCTTTTTCTGGCAAAAAAAATTCTACTCATTTCCAGATAGGAGCTTGAGACCTCTACATTAAGGTTTTCCAATATGATGAATATGATGGTGGGATTTTCATTGAGATTCTTATACTTTTAGGGGGTGTTTCCCCCTTTTTGAAAGGTTTTTCCTTCCTTTTCAAATTTTCTCAGGCCTATACCCTTTGATGGGTAACACTAATCTTAATGAATCTTATATATTTTGGAATCAGCATAATAAGCCAATTTTTTTTATACATCTATTGATATCAAAATTCCGTTTTAGGAGTTTTGGTTACTATTGAGCTGCGTCACTCCTTACTTATAGTTCGTTACTTACAGTTTGATACATCTTTGGGAATAAAAAAAAAAAAAAAAACAGGAAACATAGTGCAAGATCTGAACATGATAAACTGCAGTTTTATCACTAAAACCCTACAAATACAGCAATCCTAATCGAAACAATTTGACCAATTAGAGGGACCAATAAAAGGATCGACAGGAAGCAATGCATATTGGCGTTGCTGTAATGTTTAGCTCTGTTTTCTCAAAAATAGTAAGAAATTTTCAAATAATTTTTTTTTAGATACATCTGTTGATTTTGAACTTACATCCTGCCCTGATTTCTCTTTTATTATTGTTATCCATTCCACACCACTTAAGATCCCTAACAGACATTGACTTACTTGAAAATAGTCTAGCTACTGCAGAATAGTGGCTTCCAAGGAATGAGAATTACATATTTTTGTTCTCTTGCTCTGTAAACATGATTTATCCGCTTCTAGGACCACCATTCTAGGACCAAACATGGGGGAAAATAAAAATAATTGTAAACGACATCACGGATTATTTTGGCAAAGCGCAAAATGAGTCTTTTCAAATAGCTCTTGGTCCTAAAGTATAAGTACAGAGTGACTTGGGCCAATAGTAACCGACATTTAGAAAAAAAGAAATTTGTTAATAATTAACATAACAAAAGTATTGTCTTTTGTGATTATTCTAAATATATAAAAACTAAAAAAGTTTGATTTTACCAATCCAAATCTAAGTGCATGAGAAAATTTACTTGATTTTTGAAAAGGGGAGTAACACCCCCCCCCAAAAAAAAAAGAAAAGGCAAGTGGTCTTAAATAAAAATTTACATTATTATATTCAAGATATCAGAGACCCACCTGTAAATGTCTCAAGCTCAAAAATATCAAAATGTGGATTTTTGTATTTTTTTTTTTTTTTTTTTTTTTTAGGAGAAAGATCATATTCGCGTGTTTATTCTTTTTTTTAGGGGTAATCGCATTGAACCGATAGTCCTAGAAGATCAGGAGAGGGTTCATATGAATAAAAATTGTATTTTTTATTCAAATTCACCGCAAGGTGAAATACTCGTTTATGAAGGTCGCGCAGTCCAGACAAAAAAAAATGTTTATCCGGGCATATATCTTAATATTTGATGTAATTAAGTTGAGTCACTTGATCTTTGCTTAAATTATGTTTAGTGAGGCATAATGGTGCATCAACTATTACGAAATGGTGGGTAATTGTGTTAGCATTGCAATTAGTGTGTTATTATGCCCAAATATCCAAAATTTCATTGAGACTTAAGATAAACTAACCATCACCAGAAAATATCCTGGGAGGGACGGGGGTATGTATTGGGACGGACGGGGGTTTGGGACGGACGGGGGTTACCTGAAGCTTTGTTTTCAGCGATTTTAAATTTTAGTATTTCAATTTTCACGCATGATTTAATGTTGCATAGTATTAAAAAATGTTCTATATAAAGTATTTGAACATCAGAGAACACTTTAACAGAAGAGGTAGCGATGGCTTCAACTGTGCAGAAAACCAAAAGTCCCACACAATTTCATTAGCAGTCACAGGGCGGGGTGGCAAGGGAGAGAGGCAGCTTAATTCCCCCTGGAAACGGAGGACCATATAACAACTATGAGGAAACCAAAGGACAAAGAGCAGAGTAGGGGAAAACTACGGAAGTATAACAGCAAATTAAAAAAGAAAAGTGTGTGTAGGCACATGGTTGGCTGCCTATCAAAAGATTTTGACACTTAATAGGGACAAATTAAGTTTTAATTTCTGCCTTCTTGCCCTCCTTCCTGTTTTCCCCAAAATTTTCCCCACAAGTTCAAGTAAAAAAAAAATCCTATTTCTATTTAACTTTGGTTCAACAAAGTGTCCCACTTTAAGGATCTTTATTTAAGTATGCAGTTTAAGGATCTTCAAAGACTTGCAAGGTCTCTTTTGTATTATTGGACTAACCGATAGAAAATGCTTTTAACCCACTTGATGACAAAACTCAAACTGATAAAATTCAAAAGAATTGTCACGAAGTCATTTTCTCAAGAAAAAAGTCCAATTTTGAATTTAATTGAAAAAAAAATTCTCAATTATTGTTCAGCATTGTTGAAAGTCCCCATAACTGTTCCTCTGGATATAACATGACCCCCCCCCAGCCCCTGGGAAAAGGTCTTTAAGTAATGACACTTGCTCATTGTCTACATATAGTATTTGTTATTGGGGAGTATCTATTCATATTTCGGATGGGGGTAGGATGAGTTTTCGGCTGGGAGGATTTCCCATGAGGAAGGACGTTTTTGGGGGTAAAATTTACAGGTAAAATTTACACTGGAGGAATGTGTTAGAATTCCTATACGAAATTCTATTTATTTGTATTACTTTCTCTTCGCCGACTCAGTTTTACATATGGAGATGTTAATGGTAATTGTCCAAGGTTAATTTTCACCGGGATTGAACTGTCTAGAGGATCTTTTCGTCGAGAGGAACCCGATTTCCCAGCATTTTTTAAAAAGACGATCAGATATCAAATTAAGAAATAAGTTTTTTCAACTAAAAGTAAGGAGCAACATTAAAGCTTAAAACGAACAACAATTATTACGGGCATGACGGGAGTCGCCCCCTCCTCAATACTTCGCTGTTTGCGCTGAAGTTGGACTTTTTGTCCCAATTCCTTAAGAACGATTCCTGAAACACAAGGGTTGGTTAATTAGAGGAATAAGCTTTTTAAAAGTTCCAATGAACTTTAGCGCGAAGAGCAAGGTATTGAGGGGGAGACAACCCACTTATATACCCAATAATTTATGTTCGTTTCAAGTTTTAATCTTGTGCCGTACTTTCAGTTGAAAAAAAGGTACTCTGTTACTAAACGGACTCTTTTATATACGGCAATCAAAACAGTCACGACATAGACCGAGACGTGGGATGAAAAACAGGTTTCTGTGCCTTCTGGGATGTAAACAAAGGCAAGAACTGTATTTAAAATGTTGTTTTTGGGGGGTTTAGGGGGGGGAAAGGTATCTAGGTTAGGTTACGTATTAAATATATGGTATGCTTTACCCCCCCCCACCCCCCTAATGCGCAAATATATAGCCCAAATTTGTTTCTAAACTATTATATATTCATCCTATTTTATTTTATTTAATTACCATTAACCAAACTAGCCCTATATAAAAGAGTCCGTTTAGTAAAAGAGTACCGAAAAAAAACCTGTGCTTTTATTTAATTAAAATATAAAGAATGACCTTCCTTGACGACGGCAATACGAGATCTGATAAAAAAAAAATTCAAACTTCTGATACAGTTAAGATATTTCCGTTAATATTAAATCAGTGTTTACTATCACTCTGTAGTTACCTTCAGTATTTACTTTACACTGATTGTGGAAAGTCTTTCTGGCTTTCAAAAAGTTTAAAAAAAACAGCGATATTCAATTTTTGTTCGACGGTCCAGTATTAGCAAAAAATGACATAAATATGGAAAACAGTAAAAGGCCCCAAAAGAAAGAGTGAATAGGACAACTGGAAAATCTTTTCATGTTGGAGATTTGAAAATAAAACACAAAAAGAAGAAACATAGGTATGTAAGGTAAATATTGAGATTTGGAGGGAAGCTTGGACACTGAGCCCATGCCTGAACTAGAAAAACTGAATACTACTACTACTACTAACAACTCACCGCAGCACCAAGCCGCCTGAGGCCAACACAGCTACGCACGATCCTCCTCTACCCCAATCTATTCAAAGCCTCCCTTTTTACACCCACCCACGAAGTTCCCATTTCCTTTAAATCTTTCTTTATGACGTCCTCTCACCCCAGACGGGGACGACCTGCTTTCTGTTTAGCCCTAGATGGTTGGCCGAAAAGAACAATCTTCGGCAATCTGTCATCCTTCATCCGTACAACGTGCCTAACCACCTCAACCTTTCTTTCATTATAGCCCTAGAGAGCGGTATTGAACCACATTTTTCGTATAGCCTATTGTTTGAAATACGGTCAGTCAGCCGGGTACCCAGAACAATCCTTAAAGTACCAAGGACACCAAAATGAAAACATATTTAGCCCTCTTAATCTATTTGAGGTCTATTCATACCTGAAAATCCGGGTTTTCCTACGAGTTTTTGTTTAACTGCTATAAGCATTTTTAGTTTAAATAAATTCGCAAAACAGTGTTGTCAATAATAAAACAATGATAAATTGCACAAATGAAAAATATTAGCGGAAACTATTTCCTGTGAATCCGACAGTGTTTTTCATTTGTGAAAATTCAAATTTACAAAATCTGTTGATTGTTATATATATTAGTGAAAATACATTTTGTGAAAAAATATGACTTCAAGTTCAGAAAGTGACTATTCTGATGTGTCAGAAAATATTTTTGGTGATGACCAAGCGCTAGATGGTATGCAAGATACCATTTCAGGATATTTGTTACAGCCTCTTGTGACACCTAATGTAGCTTCTCTTGCTGTCCAAGATCATAGCGCAATTCCCGAGGAACCGAGAAGTTCATTTGAAGATTCATCATCATGGTAAGCAATAAAATAAAAAAAATGCTTCATTTTATGTAGATTAGCCTATGCCTAGCCTATAGAAATGTAGGTAACCAAGGCCTATTTCACAATTAGATTCATTAGCTTACAAAGGAAAGGCTATAGTTTTAGAACATCTTTGTGTTATTTTTGTGCTTTCACCCCTTTATAAAGAAACACTATAAGATTCTTTAGACTAGGCCATTTCAAAAGAGATAAATTTTCTGATTAGCCTAACCTCATATTAAGATGGGTAAAGTTCTACCAAATCATATTATTGAGTTAGGAATAAAGTGAATACACCATTTGATGCCTTTTTTTGCTGATTACAAATATAATAATTATTTCTATTGGAAATGAATTTCAGCCCCCCCCCCTTTATATACCTAACCTAACCCTGAATTGGCATATAGAGGGGGGGGGGGCTGAAATTCATTTCCGATAGAAATGATAAATATATTCATAATCTGCATAAAAAAAAGGCATTGAATGGTGTATTCACTTTAGTCCTAACTCAATAATATGATTGGGTAGAACTTTACCTTAAGATGGTCTGGCCTAAAAAATAGACACACATATAGTCAGAATTGGATTGTGAATCCATATATAGCTAAATTTATCAAGAACCCCCTCCCTCCCTCCATAATGATGAAAAATATACCCTGAATTATAAATCAACACCATATTTTTGGTACATAGCCTAGACTGCAGTTTTCAACAAAATTTAGCTTTTCAGCACAATTCAATAATGAGTATTTTTCATGCTCTTTTACAATTAAATACTCACTTGACAGGGACTATTAATTTTTTTTAGCCCTGACCCTGAAGGGCCTAGAAGGCTCAGAACAGCCCATAGAAACCTAGTAACCCTATGCTCAAAAATTTGCTTCTTTAAATAACTGGCTAGGGAGAAAAATAGGTCATTTGTAGCTGACTAATGATTGAAGCTGACTTAAGCTATATATTTCCATATTAGGGGGGGGGGGGAGTAAAGTATAGGCTCATGGTATCAACTTCAGAGTCTATTAACTATAATAATTTATTTATTATGAAGTAACTAAGTAAGAGTCTTTTATTCAGGCTCCTCACTAAACAAAATATAACCCAGTTGTGCTGATGATTTGTATCTAGTAATTATGTCAGTGATTCCAATTCTCAAAATGTAAAAAGGGCAAAAATAACCAGTTAGCCATGATAAAATGAAAAGTAGCAAAATAGAAATAAGAAGGTATTTTTCAAAGTCTAACTGAGGCAACTGCTCCCCCTCCCCCTTACCAAATTGGCACCCCAAAATTATATGGCCTAATGCTGAATTAGAATAAAAAGTGTGTACATTGGCAAGTACAAACAATACAATAATATATTGTATATGATTCATAATACACATATAGTGTATATATATTACATAATAACAATGACAGATAATGATCTAATAGTATTGCTTTATTTTATCAACATTTGTCATTCAGAGAAGCCATGACTCTCTAATTTTGTTCTTAATATAATTCCTGTTTTTGTTCCATTAAATTTTTTTGGTACTGTTCTAATATCTGGGCAATGTGCAAGAATGCAACTTGAGAAAAGCAAAGATCAGATTACAATACCCAGTAGTTTCCTATCTTATGCTCTATAAACAAGGGGATTCTCACTCCAGGAACTATATTTAAGCTTTAGTTTTTTTTGGGTTTAGGAGGAAAAAAGGTACCTAGGTTAGTTTAGGTTATGTATTTATTATATGCTATGCTTTACCACCACCCCCCTAATGTGCAAATATATAGCCAAAATTTGTTTCTACACTATTATATTTTTATCCTATTTTGTTTTATTTCACTAGCATTAACCAAACTTCACTTCTTGCATGTTCCCCAGATATTAGAACAGTACCTTTTTTTTTTTGTGTTGCTCTAGTATAACAGTGTGACATCCTTTTCACTAGTAAATACCCATAATTTTTAGAAGGCCTATAGGATATATATTCTGAAAATCCAATCCATTATTATTACGGTTGCTGGTTTGCCTGTGAGTCCAGGCAATTTGATGTTCATATGTTAATCCTAAAACTCAGCTGCCCTTGCCTGAGACTATAGGCAGGCAGACCTTATGTCACTTGTTCACCTGAAATCCAGGCAACTTGTTGGGTCAGCCAATTTTGAATGAATTTTGTGTTAGTGTAATTGTCTGAGCTTATAAACTGGGTTGCCTGTCTAAGACTTTAGGCAGCTGGACCCTAGGCCACTTGTTTGCACAAAAGTCCAGGCAACTTTTCAGTCAACCAATTTTCAATTAATTCTGTTTTATTGTAACTGTCTGAGCTTTTAAAATTGGTCCTAACCTAACATAATTTAACCCACCTGACAGGTGGGCCTATTTAGGCTTAGGTATCTTGTTTGCCTGCATTAACTTTGTTGGTCAACCAATTTTTAATTAATTTTGTGTTAATGTAACTGTCTTGGCTTATAAATTGGGTTGTCTGACTGAGGACTGCAAGTCCAGGTGACTTAGTGGTCATGTCAATCCTAAAACTTGGTCAAACTGACTTAGACTCTAGGTGGACAGGCCTACTTGGAAAGTCTACTTGAATTACAATAGAGATGACTAAGATTTTTGGGTTTACTCATAACAGACAATGTCTACTGAACTTGCTGATGAAGAAGTATCCTAAGCCTAATTTTCCTGGCCACATAAATTCTCAGGTAGGTTGACTAAGTTTTAGGATTGATATGTGACCACCAAGTTGCCTGAACTACAATTGGTTCTCTTGTAGGTGTTCATGTCTCCAATGCAAAGTCTGGCCAGTAAATACAGAAAATGTCTGCTGCCAAGAGACAACAAAGAGTAAAAGGCTTTCTAGAGAGCTACAAGGATCCAGAGGCACCATCAACCACACCTTGCATCCCTCTGTGCATCACACATCACCCTGCTTTTTGCCTAAATTGCTTAGAGCCATGGGTTCTTAGGACTGCATATTGGCAGTACAAGACCCAGTATAATGCTTCACTTACATACAATGAAAACCAGTAAGTAAATAAGTTTTATTCAAGCAAAGTTAGTAACCCCCATTATGCAAGCGTAGTTGGTTATTGTACTTAGTAACCCAAGAGAAACTAAGGTATTGTTTCTAAGTGACAGAATATCACCTGTTATTTACAGCTGAGCACAAACTATCTCCAAGAGTCTTTTGTCTGTTTTTACAACTTTAAGAGTTTTCTATTTCTAGATCTCCAGGTAGAGAATTTTTCTTATGGGCTAGAATGTATTCTATATAAAATCCCCCCCTTCCATTGCACCTGTAAGATTTTGAGATTGCCCTATTTTTAGGACTAGAAATTCAGTCTGATTGTTGCTCTAAGCCAGCTCTGGGTAAACCTATCCCTCTAAACGTTCCTTCTGAATGTTTTAAATTATATTTGTAAATCTTGCTACCCAGAGTTCTTAAAGGAACAATCAGTCAACTGGTAGCATGTTAAACTGAGGCAGTAGTTCAAATTGGTACTCAAAATTCTGTGACAACTAAATTTTATTAGTAAATTTAATAAAAGATGAGAAACGTTGTAATTCTAATTATGTAAACCTTCCAATGGCTCTCTTCAGAGTTGAATAGTCTTATATTGTGTGTGTGTCTGTTGGTCTTCCATTGTCCACATGCCATTCACCAAAAAAAGGGATTATCTTAGGTTTAGGGCTACTGATATTCTAGCTGAATAAATTACACTTGGCTAATTAGTTAAGGCTTGGGTCTATTGTGTTATAGAGTCTTTAGATCTAAATTATCAAATTAGGTAAACCCTGCTAATTTGGTTAAAAATGAAAGCATCAAATTTACAAGTTTTATTTGATTAGTTAAGGTACTTCAAGAAGGTAAATCAAAGGGGTTTGAAAGTGGGCAAAACTCGGAATAACCATATCAATTGGCTACAAATTTCTCAGTAACCCAAAGCAAGGTATTTTACAATTATTTCTTGTAGAAGGATCAGTGTCCCCTGAATCTCAGGCAAATCTTAAACTTGATTAGGAAAAGTTCCTGGATTGAATTTCCCTCAACTGGAAAGATCTTAAACTCTCTGTCTGCCCAATAGTTCTCCTTTTTTCTTAGTCTCTCTGTATAACATCAAGGCCACCATTTGTATTTACAGCTGGGAAAGGACAAGTAAAATATAGGTTCTCCTCTTGGATACAGACTTCTGTATAACGTTAGAAGGATCCAAGTAGGGGGGTACGCAAAACTGTAGTCCAGGGAATTTCAATTTCTGGGTGTGAGATCTATTATAAACACTAAGCTTAAGTTCCAAGAGACACTAGGTTGGAATAGGGGACGCAAAAAAGTCTTATAGCTTTTACTCCGTGTTTTAGGTTTTTTTTTTTTCACCTAAACCTTAGGCTATTCAAAGCTTATTCCACAAATTTTATATTTTTGGAAGGTCATTGGAGTTCTTAAATTTAATTACTCTTAGATTATTTTATTCTTTAATAAATTTTATCCTTTATTTAGACAGACCCAGCCTTACTAAAACGAAATATACAGACAAAACTATGAGACCAACCACCAAATAGGATAAATTCTAACAAAATCTTGAGTTATTTACAAGGGTGATCTCAGCCCTTTTCTATCCTCTTATCAATTTTAATTAGATCATGTATCTCTTAATTAATCAGAAAGGATCCAAGGGTTACCTCGAACCATCTGTAAGGCTCAAACCTTTGAAAAATCAACTGGCAAGTTGGGATTCCAGCAAAGGGGATTATTACTTTTACTGAAATTGAGTTACTAAATTTACACAAAAATAAGGCTCCTTACAACTTGAAAAAGTCAGGAACACATGGAGTAATTGCTACTAGTAAATAAACCCCTACTAGTAATGGATTTTTAGATTTGTGAAAGAGTAGTTGTATTTCCTTTTTCTCTTTTTTTAGACGGATGAGGTACATTGCCTACAGGCAATTTGTCAGGACTGTATATACTTATCTTGGAGAAAGGATCAGAGTTCCCCTTCCATCCTGTGTTTACATGAAGATTAGAGAGAAATTCCCTGAGTCAAGTGGCCTCTATACTGGGTTCCTTGATGCATAGAAGTTGTTTTTTATAAATGTTTTTGAAGTTGTTTTTTGAAGTTGTTTGTATAAATGTTTTTGAAGTTGAAGTGTTTTATTAAATGTTTTATAGAAGTTGTTTTTTATAAAGTTGTTTTTGTTAAGAAATCCAGCCATGTATAGAGGCATTGCAGATGAGTATGCCAATATTCAGAAGAAGTTCCCCATACCCGCAAAGTCTATTGCACCCACTTTCCCCCGATCCCTCCCATGGAATTGGTCAAGTCCCATAATAAATAATGAGTTCTCAAAGTGGAATAAAGATTTAACCCCCATTGCTTTTGTCCAGAAAAAATTTGCAGAACTTAATACAATTACCTATAAAAATCACTTCCAAATATTGTTGACGGGTCAAAAATGAATGAGAAGGTTGTAAGTGGTGTTTTCCTTCCTCACCTGAAAATTGCAATGGGCAAGAGATTATATAATAATTTATCTATAATGTCTGCTGAGTTAAATGCCATAATCATGGCATTAGAACACCTTAAGGAAAACAACCTTTGATTGCAAATTCAAATAATATTATCATATATTCCGACTCTCTATCAAGCCTTGAGTTGCTGGCCTCAGCACCTCAATATAAGTTGGACATTGACACTTATCATTGTCTCAGTATTATAGAGATAATCTTGCTTCAAGTGGCATAAAAACTTATTTTCAGTACATTCCTAGCCACTCTGGCATAAGTGGTATCATCAGGTTGATGAAATAGCAAAAAATGCTATAAATATTGACCAGCCAAGTGGGAGACCAATTCCAATTAGAGATATTTACCAATGGAGGCTATCAGATATTAGTTTTAATAAGATTAATACTATCCTTTCCCCCTTTCCCAATAAGTATCTTTCTAAAATTTATCATAGAATTCGTTCTGGAACAAATGGACTAAATTTCCTTGCATTCTCATATAAGTTTTCTAATTCAAGTGGTTCAATTCCCTGTCCCCTCTTTGCAGGCATTGTAATATGAATAATGAAACAATTGACCATTGCCTATTTGAATGTAATATGCTGATGTCTGCACAACATACCTTGCTCTGTAAACTGTTAAAATGCTTCAAACACCACAAAATCTCACTATCAGCCAAGAGCCTAGCCAACTATACCTGCACACAGAGCACTGAAATCGATATCTATCATCTTATATTTGAACTCCTTGAGTCAAAAGATCTACTGAAAGATATCTGAGAATATCTAATAAATAAGAGACAACCAAGCCAGTAGCTCTGTAGCCCACAGAGTGAAGCAAAAAGAAAAGGGCTAAATAGTACCAACTGAATAGCCCATCTGCTGTGAATTAGAAGAAGAAGAAGGGAGACAAGTATTGTTCTTGGCTGGACCATAATGCTCTCTCACCAATCTTGCCCACTCTTCAAACCCTTTTTGGGTATACAAACTAATGGGATTGATTCTCTTTTGCTGCAACAATCAGGAAATCAACACTTCCTAAGGTTATATGCTGATTTATTGTTTTTGCCATTTTCTGCTGTTTATCACCCCACGTTTTTTATTTTTGAAATTGGCTACAAACTTATGTATTGGAATACATTATGTAAACTGGTGATCTATCTCCTTAAAAAATGAATTATCGGTTTTTCATACTAATTTAAGACGTATATGGCTGTGTAAGTTTGCACTTGACCAATTAATGAATTAGTTTCATTTTAGGTGTCCTTGGTACTTTAAATATTTTTGTTATTTTTCAAGCACAGACGGTATCCTATCAAGATAGTATCCAGAGGGGGGGGGGGGGCATAGGGAGCTATTATATTTAAGTGATAGTACCTTGATAGTACCTGTTTTTAATACAAGATATCTTTTTAAGAATCCAAAAGAGCAAAAAAAAAAAAAACAATCAATATCAAAGTCACCCATTTCAACTGTTTTAAATGTGATAGGCAAAGGGCATTATAAAAAATTAAGCTTCTAAGTTCAAAGCTATATTCAAAGTTTTCTGATTAGCCTAATTTAATATCAAGATGGTTGGCCTAAAAAATAAGACACACGTATAGTCAGAACTCCATTGCAAATCCATATATAGCTAAATTTATCAAGACCCCCCCCCCTCCCTCCCTCCATAATGGTGAAAAATATACCCTGAATTATAAATCAACACCATATTTTTGGTACATAGCCTAGACTGCAGTTTTCTAATATATGGGCAACATGCAAGAATGCAACTTGGAGAAAAGCCAAGAACAGATAACATTACCCAGTAATTTCCTATCTTATGCTCTATAAACAAGGGGTTCTCACTCCAGGAACTATATTCAAGCTTTAGTTTTTTGGGGTTTAGGAGGAAAAAAGGTACCTAGGTTAGTTTAGGTTATGTATTTATTATATTCTATGCTTTACCCCCACCCTCCTAATGTGCAAATATACAGCCAAAATTAGTTTCTAAACTATTATATTTTTATCCTATTTTGTTTTATTTCACTAGCATTAACCAAACTTCACTTCTTGCATGTTCCCCAGATATTAGAACAGTACCTTTTTTTCCTGCATTGCTTTAGTATAACAGTGTGGCATCCTTTTCACTAATAAATACCCATAATTTTTTGAAGGCCTATAGGATATATGTTCTGAAAATTCAATCAATTATTATTATTGTTGCTGGTTTGCCTGTGAGTCCAGGCAATTTGATGGTCATATGTTAGTCCTAAAACTCAGCTGCCCTTGCATGAGACTATAGGCAGGCAGACCTTATGTCACTTGTTCACCTGCAAATCCAGGCAACTTGTTGGGTCAACCAATTTTGAATGAATTTTGTAACTGTCTGAGCTTATAAACTGGGTTGCCTGTCTAAGACTTTAGGCAGGTAGACCCTATGCCACTTGTTTGCACACAAGGCCAGGCAACTTTTCAGTCAACCAATTTTCAATTAATTCTGTTTTAGTGTAACTGTCTTGGCTTATAGATTGGGTTTTCTGACTGAGGACTGCAAGTCCAGGTGACTTAGTGGTCATGTTAATCCTAAAACTTGGTCAAAAGGCCTTAGACTCTAGGTGGACAGGCCTACTTGGAAAGTCTACTTGAACTACAATAGAGATGACTAAGATTTTTGGGCTGACTCACAACAGACAATGTCCATATTTATCATTCTCCATGTTTAAAGGAAACACAATATTGCCTATTGTTTTGATTTTATAGTGCTTTGTATATAAGAGTAAAGACAATATTTATTGCTTAGAGTATAAAGAACCAATGACTTTAATAGGCCAAGTCAAACAGTGCTCACCCAAGTAATTTGTATTTCTAATATAAAAAAAAAAAAGCATAAAAGGTATATGCTACTATTATATAGTAACTATGAGGTAGATTTATATCAAAATATTCAAGCAAATCACACAGCCTACTAGGTGTCTTACCTTAGCCTACATAAGGTAGGCTATCAGTGGAAGTCATTAGGTCTGCAAAACTACCAATAGGGTAGCCTATATATTGATACTTTCTTTTAGAATCATTAATGTTTACCTTTACACTGCTTCATGGTTAAAAGATCCTGGAATGCCAAAAATCCTAGTAACATCAAGACCAGGCCTAGTCTAGCCAAGCTCTTTTCAAGAAGCATTCCTTAAAAGTATTTTTCAAAGAAAAGAGCTTTGCTGAACTAGGTTCCGATTTCTGTTTTACCAGAACATACAAGAAAACAACACTTTCTAAGGCTATATGCTGATTTATTTATTTTTTGCTCATTTTCTGCTGTTTAACAGCACACGTTCTTTATTTTTGAAATTGGCCACGAACTTGCGTATTGGAATACATTATGTGAACAGGCGATCTTTCTCCTTAAAAAATGAATTATCGGTTTTTCACACTAATTTAAGACGTATATGGCTGTGTAAGTTTGCACTTGACCAATTTAATGAATTAGTTTTCATTTTAGGTGTCCTTGGTACTTTAAGCAATTTCTCTGGAAAACATCTAGCAAATCTTCATCCGCTGAATATCGCGGATGAAGCTGAAAAAACTGAATATCGCCTGCAACACTTAAAATCGATCATGCAACAGATGAAACCAGGGAAACAACACCAAAGAAATATGTTGCTAAATGATTCCATTACGGGAGGGTGTGCATTGTCAGGGTAATGACTAGCTGAAGAGCAACTATTCTACACCTTTTGCCCCATATACTAACATACCATAAAAAATACTCATTAGGACATGCGTTTTACTTAGGGGAGATTTGAAAAGAAAACACAAATAACGATAAGTACATGCAAGGTGAATATTGATAGTTGGTGGGACACTTGGGCCGTAAGCCCCTTCCAGAACAAGAAAAAGTACTTCCGTATTAATAAGGACACAGTCGAGAGGTTTTCTCAGTCGAATCTGCAAAAAAAAACGGCTTTCTTTTCTGTATTCGGAGACATTTTCAGTGAAATCTACGAGGTAGGTACATTTTAATGGTGCTATCCCATTATGCGGGGCCTCTCTAAAAAGTCAAGTTTGGCTAATGCTAATCAAATAAAATAGGATGAATATATAATAGTTTAGAAACAAATTCGGGCTATATATTTGCACATTAGGGGGGGGGGGTGGAGGTTATAGCATTGCATATATCAAATACGTAAACCTAACCTAGGTACCTCCCCCCTAAACCCCAAAAAAAAACACTGTTTAATATCGTATACGCAATGAAAACCTTGCTATCATTGCCTACTCTATAACAGTTATTAAGACGACAAAAAAACGAGTTTTATCGTTGCCTAGTCTACAGTGATTAACCCGAGAGGCCCGCGTAATGGGGGACAGTACCATTTTAATTAAATGTTTAATATATAGCGTTGGTATTTTGGTTAGGTTATGTAAGTTATTTAATATAATGTGTTCTGGGCGGCCTGCTTTCCATAATTCTTTGTAGTAGTTTTCATAATTTTGTTAGTAAAGCACTATATTTTCATTATATTTCATTATGATTAACCTTACTTCACTTCTTGAGTGTGTTCTGGATAATATGGAAGGGTACTTATGCATTACAACTAAACCAGCGCTATAGACTGTGCAAGCAGACCAGACATGGAAACCCGTCAAAACGTGTATTTGCTATCTAAATTGATGCAAAGCGTGGTTTCTCATCGAGTTTACAATATTTGAACGATTGTTTTTTGTAGTTTAGGGGGGGGGGAAGATACCTAGGTCAGGTTACGTATTTAATATATGCTATGCATACCCCCCCCCAACCCCCCTAATGTGCAAATATATAGCCCAAATTTGTTTCTAAAACTATTATATATTCATGCTATTTTATTTTATTTCATTAGCATTAACCAAACTTGGCTTCTTTCGTGGATAAATATATGCCAAATCATATATTGAGTTAGGAATAAAGTGAATACACCATTTGATGCCTTTTTGTATGCTGATTACGAACATAATAATCATTTCTATCGGAAATGAATTTCAGCCCCCCCCCCTATATATGCAAATTCAGGGTATATATTTCTACATTAGGGGGAGGTGGGGCAAAATTTTGTTTCTGATGTAAATGGGAGGTAAGTTTAAACTTTACTCCACCCCCACCCCTAATGTAGAAATATACACCCTGAATTGGCATATATAGGGGGGTGGCTAAAATTCATTGATTATTATATTCAAAATCAGCATAAAAAAAGGCATCGAATGGTGTATTCACTTTATTCCTAACTCAATAATATGATTTGGTATATATTTACCCAAATTTGTTTCTAAACTATTATATATTCATGCTATTCTATTTTATTTCATTAGCATTAACCAAACTTGGCTTCTTTCGTGTATAGCGCTGGTTTAGTTATAATGCATAAGTACCTACGGAAGTACCCAAGAAAAATACCGTATTCTTCCTTGAAATACTAGAAACAATGCATCAACATACCGTGGAAAAAAGGTTCCTTATTAAAGTTACTTATTCTTGACATATTACTCCGTGATAATCAAACGCGCACTGTGTAATGGTTATTGCGTCAGACAACTCGAGCAGTCGTGACGAAGAAAAACGAGGATTGGGCGTGGTGAGAAAACTGAGAAACAAGATAAATTTTGGGCATCCAACTCCGCTAGTCCGCCGTCAAAAAGGTCTCTAAAACTCTAATTCTAATTGTTAGAGATCTATCTCGAAATTTTGGTTCTCGATCTTATAAATTTGTAGTTCTCAGTTCACCTAATTGCTGAATGCAACAATTACCTTTTACAGGAAATACGGTACTTTCTCATTATCAGGGCCTCTCTAAAAGTCAAGTTTGGGTTAATGCTAATGAATAAAATAGGATGAATATATAATAGTTTAAAAACAAATTTGGGCTTTATATTTGCACATTACAAAGCATTGCATATATTAAATACGTAACCTAACCTAGGTACCTTCCCCCCCTAAAATAAAAAAAACACAGTTTAATATCGTATGCGCAATGAAAACCTTACTATCATTGCCTGCTCTACCACAGATAAGACGTCACAAAACGGGTTTTATCATTGCCAATCTATAGTGTTTAAGCCGAGAGGCCCTGATAATGCGAAAGTACCGGAAATTCTAATGATGTTATTAGAACAAAAAACTTGGCAGTGCTACAACCCAGCTTATAACTTTGACCCAAGGGCACTGATTCCCAAAATATATAGAGAGAAGGCTAGAGAGGGTTTCTATTTATCTAGGTGAGGAGCGGCTTGTCAGTTTTGGATTTTTCTAATGAGATTTGTCCCAAAAATATTTTTTGAATTGCTCGTTCCCCTCCCATTTCTATTGAAACCCCAGCTCCGATTTAAAATTTAAAATGGTACTTTTGTCTTATAGCCACCACACTTAAGTTCTGTCGAGAAGTGAAGTTTGGTTAATGCTAATGAAATAAAACAAAATATGGTGAAAATATAATGCTTCATCAATATAATTATGAAAACTACAACAAAGAATTATGGAAGGGGGCCGCCCAGACCGCATTATTTTAAATACGTAACTTAAACTAACCTTACCTTACCAAAATACCAACTAAATATTTGATTCAAATATAGCTACAATGTACTTTCGCCCAGAGCCGAAGCTAATATTGTCTGGTATAAAGACCATGAAACCCGGTTATTGTCTCATGTTCACGATACAAGATCTTGGGTGTGGTGGCTATACGACAAAAGTACCTTTAAAATTTTAAATCGGAGCAGGGGTTTCAATAGAAGTGGGAGGGGAACGAGCAATTCAAAAAATATTTTTTGGACAAATCTTATTAGAAAAATCTAAAACCGACAAGCCGCCCCTCCACTAGACAAAAAAAACCTCTCTAGCCTGGAAACTGTACGTCACACGAATTAAGCATCTATTTTTGTTACACAGTAACGAGGGTTGCTCTACCTTATATACAAAGAAATACTACCATGTCATCGATTTCACTCAAATGATAGAAGAGGGAAAGCCCAACACAGCAACTCCAAAGCCCAATACAGAGGGGGGTGGGGGTAAAGCATAGTATATATTAAATACCTAACCTAACTTAGGTACCTCCTTCCCCCCCCCTCTAAACCCAAAAAAACAATAGTTTAAATATTGTAAACCCAATGACAAACCACGCTTTGCAATCCATTTCTCTACTGAAAGAAACCCGTTCCGAAAGAAACCCAAAGCCCTATAAGATGTATTGAGTGTGGTGGTTATAAGACAAAAGTACCAAAGTACCTTAAAATTCTAAATCGGAGAAGGGCTTTCAATAGAAGTGGGAAGGGAACCATCAATTCAAAAAATATTTCAAAAAATTGGCAATTCAAAAATTATTAAACCCACCCATGTAATATTACTTTCTTTCCTTAGTATCAGACAAGACTTCATAAGTCTCTGCTACCTCTATGAATTTTTCTGCTGCTTCGGCTTTTTTATTCTTATCCGGATGATATTTCAATACCAACTGTCGAAAAGCTTTCTTTATTTTGTGTGCCAGTGGCAGTCTTACTCACACAATCAAACAGTTCGTGGTAACGAACTGCATAGTAATCACTCCAAGGGTTTCATGGTAATTCTTTGCCAATGCATGCAAAAAAGTGAAGCAATTAATAATCAGGGTTGTCGCGGTAGCAGAAACCTAGTAAGAGAAGATCATGTCCCATACTAAGAAATAAAACAGTCCATCCTTCTAAAAATAGCTTATAGGAGAGGAAGCGTATAGGGCTTTGGAGTTATCAAATTATCGTGCCGTTGACTTAACCGTCGTCGCTATAGGTCACCAATTTTATGGAAGCATGCAGGGGCTAATTTTGAACCACCTAGAAATAATAGTATTCAAGTAAATTATCTATGACAGAGGCTTTCTTCAAATATCACAATGATAAAGCTTTAGGAGGTCACCGATTTTATGGAAGCATGCAGGGGCTAATTTTGGACCACCTAGAACTAATAGTTCAGCCACCTAGAATTAACAGGACGGCCAGAATTTAACCGTCCTGCCTAAATGGACCGGCGCTGGGTTGAGAATTCCTTGTCCAATGGGCACGGGTTCGATCCCTGGCATGGCCAGATATTTGGGTTTGGGACGCGGGTCAGTGGTGTGACTCTGTTAGCTTAGCTAGAGTCGACCCAGCTCTAAATGGGTACCTGGAGAAATCTGGAGAAGGTTAGCAGGAAGGGTGTGCGAAAGCACAGGATGGCTGGCCCCCAGCCACGTATTGCACTTCCTGCCTGAAGGGCCATGAAACGGAGATCAGCACCGCCGGTTTGAACCTTAAGGGTCTAGTCCCGTCATACTTACTTACTTACTTACTTTAGAATTAATAGTATTCAAGTAAAGTATCTATGATTGAAGTTTTTTTTCAAAAATCACAATGATAAAGCTTGAGGAGGTAACCAATTTATGGAAGCATGCAGAGGCTAATTTTGGACCACCTAGAATTAATAGTATTCAGGTAAAGTGTTGGCCACCTTAATAATCCCCAGAATGACAAGCTAGGCAGGCCCCTGCCTAGGGGATAACACATGAGTTCACCAACTCAAATAAAGCTTCAGGAGGTCATCGATTTTATGGAAGCATGCAGGGGCTAATTTTGGACCACCTAAAATTAATAGTATTCGAGTAAAGTATGTATGACAGAGGCTTTCTTCCAAAATCACAATTATAAAGCTTTAGGAGGCCACCAATTTTATGGAAGCATGCAGGGGCTAATTTTGGACCACCTAGAATTAATAGTATTCAAGTAAAGTATCGGCCACCTTAATAATCCCCAGAATGACAAGCTAGGCAGGCCCCTGCCTAGGGGATAACACATGAGTTCACCAACTCAAATAAAGCTTCAGGAGGTCATCGATTTTATGGAAGCATGCAGGGGCTAATTTTGGACCACCTAGAATTAATAGTATTCGAGTAAAGTATCTATGACAGAGGCTTTCTTCCAAAATCACAATGATAAAGCTTTAGGAGGCCACCAATTTTATGGAAGCATGCAGGGGCTAATTTTGGACCACCTAGAATTAATAGTATTCAAGTAAAGTATCTATGAGAGAGGCTTTCTTCCAAAATAGCAATGATAAAGATTTAGGAGGCCACCAATTTTATGGAAGCATGTAGGGGCTAATTTTGGACCACCTAGAATTAATAGTATTCAATTGAAGTATCAGCCACCTTAATAATCCCCTGAATGACAAGGTAGGCAGGCCCCTGCCTAGGGGATAACACATGAATTCACCAACTCAAATAAAGCTTTAGGAGGTCACCGATTTTATGGAAGCATGCAGGGGCTAATTTTGGACCACCTAGAATTAATAGTATTCAAGTAAAGTATCTATGACAGAGGCTTTCTTTTTTTTTAATCACAATGATAAAGCTTTAGGAGGCCATTGATTTTATGGAAGCATGCAGGGGCTAATTTTGGACCACCTAGAATTAATAATGTTCAAGTAAAGTAACTATGACAGAGGTTTTGTTCCAAAATCCCAATGATAAAGTTTAGGAGGCCACGGATTTTATGGCAGCATGCAGGGGCTAATTTTGGACCACTTAGAATTAATAGTATTCAAGTAAAGTATCTATGACAGATACTTTCTTCAAAAATCACAATGATAAAGCTTGAGGAGGTCACCGATTTTATGGAAGCATGCAGGGGCTAATTTTGGACCACCTAGAATTAATAGTATTCAAGTAAAGTATCTATGACAGAGGCTTCTTTTTTTTTAATCACAATGATAAAGCTTTAGGAGGCCATTGATTTTATGGAAGCATGCAGGGGCTAATTTTGGACCACCTAGAATTAATAATGTTCAAGTAAAGTAACTATGACAGAGGTTTTGTTCCAAAATCCCAATGATAAAGTTTAGGAGGCCACGGATTTTATGGCAGCATGCAGGGGCTAATTTTGGACCACTTAGAATTAATAGTATTCAAGTAAAGTATCTATGACAGATACTTTCTTCAAAAATCACAATGATAAAGCTTGAGGAGGTCACCGATTTTATGGAAGCATGCAGGGGCTAATTTTGGACCATCTAGAATTAATAGTATACAAGTAAAGTATTTATGAGAGGCTTCCTTCAAAATTCACAATGATAAAGTCTTAGGAGGCCACCGATTTTATGGAAGCATTCAGGGGCTAATTTTTGACCATCTAGAATTAATAGTATTCAAGGAAAGTATCTATGACAGAGGCTTTCTTCTAAAATCACAATGATAAAGCTTTAGAAGGCCACCAATTTTATCGAAGAATGCAGGGGCTAATTTTGAACCAGCTAAAATTAATGGTATTAATGTAAAGTACCTATGACAGAGGCTTTCTTCTAAAATCACAATGATAAACCTTTAGAAGGCCATCGATTTTATGGAAGCATGCAGGGGCTAATTTTGGACCACCTAGAATTAATAGTAGTTAAGTAAAGTATCTATGACAGAGGCTTTCTTCAAAAATCACACTGATAAAGCTTCAGGAGGTCCCCGATTTTATGGAAGTATGCAGGGGCTAATTTTGGAAAACCTAAAATTAATAGTATTCAAGTAAAGTATCTATGACACAGGCTTTCTTCAAAAATCACAATGATAAAGCTTTATGAGGCCACCTATTTTATCAAACCATGCAGGGGCTAATTTTGGAAAACCTAGAATCAATAGTATTCAAGTAATCAAGCTTTCTTCAAAAAATCACAACGATAAAGCTTTAGGAGGCCACCGATTTTATCAAAGCATGCAGGGGCTAATTTTGGACCACCTAGAATTAATGGAATTCAAGTAAAGTATCTATGACAGAGGCTTGCTTCAAAAATCACAATGATACAGCTTTAGGAGGCCACCAATTTTAAGCAAGCATGCAGGGGCTAATTTTGGACCACCTAGAATTAATAGCAGTCAAGTAAAGTATCTATGACAGAGTCTTTTCATCAAAAATCACAATGATAAAGCTTTAGGAGGCCACCGATTTTATGGAAGCATGTAGGGGCTAATTTTGGAAAACCTAGAATCAATAGTATTCAAGTAAAGTATCTATGACAGAGGCTTTCTTCAAAAATCACAATGATAAAGCTTTAGGAGGCAATCGATTTAATCGAAGCATGTAGGGGCTAATTTTGGACCACCTAGAATTAATGGTATTAAAGTAAAGTATCTATGACAGAGGCTTTCTTCAAAAATAACAATGATAAAACTTTAGGAGGCCACCGATTTTATGGAAGCATGCAGGGGCTAATTTTGTACCACCTAGGATTAATAGTAGTCAAGTAAAGTAACTATGACAGAGGCTTTCTTCATAAATCACAATGATAAAGCTTTAGGAGGCCATCGATTTTATCGAAACATGTAGGGGTTAATTTTGGACCACCTAGAATAAATGGTATTAAAGTAAAGAATCTATGACAGAGGCTTTCTTCAAAAATAACAATGATAAAGCTTTAGGAGGCCACCTATTTTATGGAAGTATGTAGGGGCTAATTTTGGAAAACCTAGAATCAATAGTATTCAAGTAAAGTATCTATGACAGAGGCTTTCTTCAAAAGTCACAATGATAAAGCTTTTGGAGGCCACCAATTTTATGGAAGCATGTAGGGGCTAATTTTGGAAAACCTAGAATCAATAGTATTCAAGTAAAGTATCTCTGACAGAGGCTTTCTTCAAAAATCACAATGATAAAGCTTTAGGAGGCCACCGATTTTATTGAAGCATGCAGGGGCTAATTCTGGACCACCTAGAATTAACGGTATTCAAGTAAAGTATCTATGACAAAGGCTTTCTTCAAAAATTGCAATGATAAAGCTTTAAGAGGCCACCGATTTTATGGAAACATGCAGGGGCTAATTTTGGAAAACCTAGAATCAATAGTATTCAAGTAAAGTATCTATGACAGAGGCTTTCTTCAAAAATCACAATGATAAAGCTTTAGGAGACCATCGATTTTACCAAAGCATGTAGGGGCTAATTTTTGACCACCTAGAATTAATGGTATTAAAGTAAAGTATCTATGACAGAGGCTTTCTTCATAAATCACAACGATAAAGCTTTAGGAGGCCATCGATTTTATCGAAGCATGTAGGGGCTAATTTTGGACCACCTAGAATTAATGGCATTAAAGTAAAGTATCTATGACAGAGGCTTGCTTCAAAAATAACAATGATAAAGCTTTAGGAGGCCACCGATTTTATGGAAGCATGTAGGGGCTAATTTTGGAAAACCTAGAATCAATAGTATTCAAGTAAAGTATCTATGACAGAGACTTTCTTCATAAATCACAATGATAAAGCTTTAGGAGGCCACCGATTCTATCGAAGCATGCAGGGGCTAATTTTGGATCACCTAGAATTAATGATATTCAAGTAAAGTATCTATGACAGAGGCTTTCTTCAAAAATCACAATGATAAATCTGTAGGATGCCATTGATTTTATGGAAGCATGCAGGGGCCAATTTTGGACCACTTAGAATTAATAGTAGTCAAGTAAAGTATCTATGACAGAGGCTTTCTTCAAAAATCTCACTGATAAAGCTTTAGGAGGTCACCGATTTTATGGAAGCATGTAGGGGCTAATTTTTGACGACCTAGAATTAATAGTATTCAGGTAAAGTATCTATGACAGAGGCATTCTTCAAAAATCACAATGATAAAGCTTTAGGAGGTCACCGATTTTTATGGAAGCATGCAGGGGCTAATTTTGAACCACTTAGAATTAATAGTATTCTAGTAAAGTATCTATGATAGAGGCTTTCTTCAAAAATCACAATGATCAACGACTTCATTCGTCGCTTAATCCCTCTCTTAAATTGTTCTAAGTTATTCCCCTATTTTATTCATAAATTACCATAATTTACAGGATGGAAATAAGTTTCAGACTTAAAAGGATAAACTCCTTATTTATGTTTCAGACTTTAAATTAATATCTGACTCAATTAGACCTCTCTCTATTTTAAAAATACACAGGGAACGTAACTGAATGTTATCGTAAAAAAATTTAATCTAAAACAGTAACAAAATTTGAGAACACTAACCTACCACAATATGTAAGACTATATCACAATATATCTCAAACTTCACCATTATAACTTTGCCAATCTGTCATGGTCATCTAAATGCCACTTGGAGAGAAAAACCACATCATTTCCTTGGGAAAATTTATTCCGAGTTTTTGACTTCTGTGTTTAGATAGGATTAATCATTCTTTTCGGAAAAATAATAGAGTATAGGAATTTCGATTTAATCATTTTTGAGCAGTTATAGGTAGTCAGCATATAGTTGGTAGCTATCCAACAATAATAACAATTTTTTAATGTCAGGAAAAAAATTGATTCTAAACTTAAATTTTCAAAAATGGTTTTCAGACATTTTACGAACACTACTTTCTTTTTAATTTATTTTTTTAGGTATATGTGGTGTAATTAATAATATCGATCAATATTGCACTCAATCCTGCCTTTGGCTATTGCACAATATAAAAATTATGTTGCTAAGCCCCGTGGTAAAAAAAAAAACTGCCTCTTAAGTCTTATGTTTAATCATATTGGGACTAACTTTATTAGTTGCATTAATGATTACTAATAGTCATCTTAATTTCCAGTTTCTATTCAAGGAGTCCCCTCTGATATCCTAAGATGCAAAACAAAATTTTCTTACTACAATAAAATTTTGTTTCGACTGATAAATTTCACGTTCCCGGACGATAAACACGTTTTGACGTGGTGTTCGGCTTGCCTTTGTTTTGTATCATAGTCTCAAAATTCGCTTTTCCGGCTAGAAATAATGCTGCTAAAATAAATATAATTTTGCGATTTTATGATCCGGTCAAAATTTGTAGGTTTTTTTTTAGAAGGGTATTCAGCTGAGTCTTTATGTAGAACTTTCTAGGTGTGGCTTCAGATAAAACTGCTTTCAACGAAACTATGGCGACCGAAATTCACAAAGCCACATCACTTGGTCATTTTTGCTCGAACAATTAGCAATCTCCTGTTTAAAGCTTAGCCTCAGGGTTTGGACGAACTGACCAATATTAATTCATTTTTTGCTAAATTGATTACTCAGTTTATTGACAATTTAATTGATTATTGACCTCATTGATTATATTAGTGTTATTTGATCATTATTTTATAATAACGCATACGATTATAAATATTTGATTTATTATGCAACAAACTTGTCTTACATTATTAATATTCGATGATAATACTGAGTCATCAATATATTTATTTTATAATACAAGATATTTATGCATAATTTTCTACCAAACGAAGGAAATATGATGCTAAATATATTTGTAATTTAAGAGAAAACGAATAAAAACTAGCTCTTGTGTTTGTTTTAAGGTTTGATTTTTATATTATCTTTGGATTTTTATAAGTAATTTTTATTTTATTATCATGCATAGAGGACGTTCAAGCGGAGGTTTTGACTGAAATATTTGCATTATAATCTACGTTTTTCACTGGCTTGTATTATTTTCGTTTTTCTTTTTTTACTATTTTTCCGTTTTATCGTGATTAGCCAGTGTGGTCTCAGAAATTATTTGTAATTCAAGCAAATTTCTTTTACTATTAAAAACAAGCTAGGGCTGAGTTGATAGGCTGTTATAGTTCAGCCCTTAAATATGAGCCCATTTGATTTGTTATATTTAATTTAAGCAAATTCATTTATTCACTAGATAAGCTAACATTTCACTTATTATACAAATATGCATCTTGCAATTTTTTGAGTCCTATCATAAAATCACGTCTCTGAATAGATAAAATCGACTAAAATACATAAAATTCTCTTAAAGTTTGCCATTTATACCATTTTAGACAGTAGTTTAAATGAGTCCTCCTTTACCGAAAAAAATTTCTAGGAGGATTTCAGATTTTTTCTCTTTCAATCAACAACAGGGGCCAGATCTAACTTGCCGGCATGCAAGACTGAATCCAGGGAGTTATTCCCCCCCCCCAAAAAAAAAATGTTTCTGACTCGTAAAAACAAAACTAAAATGCATATTCCCAAGTTATTTATACTTTTTAAATGTTTTTACCCCCCCCCCCCCCCAAAGAAAATACCTCACCCCCACCCCTGCACAAAAATCCTTGATTGATCCATGGTGGTATGGCTTGTTTTTTTTTGGCTTAACACTACTTACCGTCTCCTATCCTAGCTTAGCTTTAGTCCTTTGAAGTATGACTAGCATCTAATGAATTTTGATTTAATTTATTGTTCAGTTGATTGATTGACTGATTATTTAATTGCTTCTTGATTGGCTATTATAGCACTATTGGATTTTTTTTATAATAATGCTGTTGATTATTAATATTTGATTAATAATAAGCTCATGATGATTATGCTGACTTACAAATATACTTATTTCTTGATACAATTTTTTTTGCTTCGAAAGTTGGAAGTATGTTTTTTAACTGAAATATTTTTTAGTATTCAAAACTCATGAGGTTGATGAGGTTGATCAGTTTTTAAACATTAGCCCGTTTGGTTTCATATATAAGATAATATTTCATAAATAAGTTAAATATTTTTTCTTGTTTCTCTTTTACATCAGAGTGTAAAAAATTCGTTTCTTCGAGTAGAAAAAAATATTATTAAAATATAAAAGCTTGCTCTTTTATGCACTGTTAAAGATTTTAGATTTATAGTCTCTTTTAAAAAGGCATTCAAAGGAGTCATTTCTAAAGAAACTTTCCAGGAAGAACACGAGGTTTTTTGCGATTTCGATTATCCATACAAGTCGGTATTTACGAAACGAAATCGCTTGGTTGTTTCCAGGGGCAGATCTAGAGCAAAATCCTCTTGGGGAGGGCTTTGGGTGAATGGGCCTCCCCAAAAATCTTGGGAGGCCCAATATGACAAAGTGCCAATAATTGACCAAATTGACAAATTCATTCTAAAAAAAAAAAAAGCTGAATGATTATTCAATTAATTTTTATTTTTGGATTTTTTTCTGCAATAATGTTACTGCATAATTTCTTTTTTAATGCAGCAAATTTCGCACTAGCCACATTTATAATCGGAATATAAACTTATTCTAGCTATTCAAACGTACTAGAGCTGGCTTAAAAAGAAAACATGTTTCCATCTCAATGAACTGCGGTAAATATCTCAACCAAAAAAACAGCTTATTAGGAGCAAATAATTGAAATAAAACTTGCATTTAGTAAGATGCGCAAGTGTTTATGTATTCATTATAAAAAAAACACACCAAAAGGTAGATTTTGCCTTTTTTTTTATATAAGGACATTCCACTAATTGCAAGAACTATAATGTTGAAAACATACCAATAAAAAGGTCGAGTTTCAATTTCATTAGCTAAATAGTGAATTCGAAAGTATTTGCTTTTAATATTTTTAAACCTCGTCAAGCAATGCCATATTTTTAAACGTATTATCTAGAAAAAGTAACATGAAACAGGGGCAGATCCAGAGGGGCCGGGGGGGGGGCGGTCCCCTCGAGATTTTTCTGGCGTCCTCATTTTTTTTTCACTTATTTTACCCTTTTTTAGATAAACTTGTCAATGTGGTCAGTTATTGACGCCCTTGTCACATTGCCCCCCCCCCCAGCCAGATTTTGCTCTCGACGGAACTCGTACGTGAGTCCTATTTTTGGATAACTATGCCTTACTTATTTTTTTTAAGTAGGAGGCCCCTTTCAACCTCTTACATTTTCTATCTGCATACAGTCTTATTTATTGTAATTTTTACTTTGAGAATAATTTACATTTAAGCACATAAAAATTCCCATGAGTGACAGGCATGAATATAGAATTATCATGATTCGCAAATAATCTTAAATACATTTAAATAGAAACAATTGATACAATTAGCACTATTTTCTACGAGAAATATACTCAAGGCCTAGATTAAGGGTGCATATTAAGGGTCTTCGGTTGGAGTGGTAGCTTTTGACCTATTCTTTCCTAATGAAAATGCGGTGTCACCACGTCCATATTCTTCTCCTTCTTCCATAGTCTGTGGCATTCGCTTATTCAAAGTTTCTGGCAAGAATAGTGTCAAAAATCCAGAAAGTAGTGCAACAGATCCAAATATGACAGATGGCAGCTTAGGATCAAATGAATCCTAAAAAAGAAGATTAGAAACTGAAGATCAGAAAACTACTTTTGAACAATCTACCACAACTACTACTAACAACGAATTACAATAAACGGCCTCCTGAACAAGCTATTTTCTGAGGCGAGTTTAAAGAGTAGGCAAGATAGCGTTACAAATATACCTTTTGTCTGTCTAAATACGACGCTGCCATCTGTACTCTATTTTCCAAAGCATATTTACGGAGTTTAAAGATATTGATTACCTTATCAATTATCATGAGAAATGGATACCGTCATCTAAAATTTGCATACCATAGAATCTACTCACTTGCAACATTAGAATCTACTTTAGTACAACCCAAAATTATAGAATCCTTTTCTTCTTCTTTGGATTAATATGAAGACACTATCGTATATTCTCATCATCGGAATCAAATTTTGAGCCCTGTAGTGTGTTGCTACAGCTGACTTCTAACTCTGGCTCCCGGAATACCCAGCGGAGATCAAACCCTCTGGGCCACTAAAGGACTGTAGAAGCTTTCATCTTCTTTTTCTTCAAGTTTGGATTAATATGGAGACGCTATCGCATAATCTCATAACCGGAGTCAAATTTCGAGCCCTGTGGTGTGTTGCTACAGCTGACTTCTAACTCTGGCTCCCGGAATACCCAGCGTAGATCAAATTCTCTGCGCCACTAAAGGACTGTAGAAGCTTTCATCTCTTTTTTCTTCAATTTTGGATTAATATGGAGACGCTATCGTAAAATCTCAGCACCAGAGTCAAATTTCGAGCCCTGTAGTGTGTTGCTACAGCTGACTTCTAACTCTGGCTCCTGGAATACCAAGCGGAGATCAAACCCTCTGCGCCAGTAAAGGACTGTAGAAGCTTTCATCTTCTTTTTCCTCAAGTTTGGATTAATATGGAGACGCTATCGCATAATCTCATCACCGGAGTCAAATTTCGAGCCCTGTAGTGTGTTGCTACAGCTGACTTCTAACTCTCTGGCTCCTGGAATACCAAGTGGAGATCAAACCCTCTGCGCCACTAAAGGACTGTAGAAGCTTTCATCTTCTTTTTCCTCAAGTTTGGATTAATATGGAGACGCTATCGCATAATCTCATCACCGAAGTCAAATTTCGAGCCCTGTAGTGTGTTGCTACAGCTGACTTCTAACTCTGGCTCCTGGAATACCAAGCGGAGATCAAACCCTCTGCGCCACTAAAGGACAGTAGAAGCTTTCATCTTCTTTTTCTTCAAGTTTGGATTAATATGGAGACGCTATCGCATAATCTCATCAGCGGAGTCAAATTTCGAGCCCTGTAGTGTGTTGCTACAGCTGACTTCTAACTCTGGCTCCTGGAATACCAAGTGGAGATCAAACCCTCTGCGCCACTAAAGGACTGTAGAAGCTTTCATCTTCTTTTTCTTCAAGTTTGGATCAATATGGAGACACTATCGCATAATCTCATCACCGAAGTCAAATTTCGAGCCCTGTAGTGTGTTGCTACAGCTGACTTCTAACTCAGGCTCCTGGAATACCAAGCGGAGATCAAATCCTCAGCGCCACTTAAGGACTGTAGAAGCTTTCATCTTCTTTTTCTTCAAGTTTGGATTAATATGGAGACGCTATCGCATAATCTCATCACCAGAGTCAAATTTCGAGCCCTGTAGTGTGTTGCTACAGCTGAGTTCTAACTCTGGCTCCCGGAATACCAGGCGGAGATCAAACCCTCTGCGCCACTAAAGGACTGTAGAAGCTTTCATCTTCTTTTTCTTCAAGTTTGGATTAATATGGAGACGCTATCGCATAATCTCATCACCGGAGTCAAATTTCGAGCCCTGTGGTGTGTTGCTACAGCTGACTTCTAACTCTGGCTCCTGGAATACGAAGCGAAGATGAAACTCTCTGCGCCACTAAAGGACTGTAGAAGCTTTCATCTTCTTTTTCTTCAAGTTTGGATTAATATGGAGACGCTATCGCATAGTCTCATCACCGGAGTCAAATTTCGAGCCCTGTAGTGTGTTGCTACAGCTGACTTCTAACTCTGGCTTCTGGAATACCAAGCGGATATCAAACCCTCTGTGCCACTAAAGGACTGTAGAAGCTTTCATCTTCTTTTTCTTCAAGTTTGGATTAATATGGAGACGCTATCGCCTAATCTCATCACCGAAGTCAAATTTTGAGCCCTGTAGTGTGTTGCTAGAGCTGATTTCTAACTCTGGCTCATGGAATACCAAGCGGAAATCAAACCCTCAGCGCAACTAAAGGACTGTAGAAGCTTTCATCTTCTTTTACTTCAAGTTTGGATTAATATGGACACGCTATCGCATAATCTCATCACCGGAGTCAAATTTCGAGCCCTGTAGTGTGTTGCTACAGGTGACTTCTAACTCTGGCTCGTGGAATACCAAGCGGAGATCAAACCCTCTGCGCCACTAAAGGACTGTAGAAGCTTTCATCTTCTTTTTCTTCAAATTTGGATTAATATGGAGACGCTATCGCATAATCTCATCACCGGAGTCAAATTTCGAGCCCTGTAGTGTGTTGCTACAGCTGACTTCTAACTCTGGCTCCTGGAATACCAGGCGAGATCAAACCCTCTGAGCCACTAAGGGACTGTAGAAGCTTTCATCTTCTTTTTCTTCAAGTTTGGATTAATATGGAGACGCTATCGCATAATCTCATCACCGGAGTCAAATTTCGAGCCCTGTAGTGTGTTGCTGCAGCTGACTTCTAACTTTGGCTCCTGGAATACCAAGCGGAGATCAAACCCTCTGCGCCACTAAAGGACTGTAGAAGCTTTCATCTTCTTTTTCTTCAAGTTTGGATTAATATGGAGACGCTATCGCATAATCTCATCACCGGAGTCAAATTTCGAGCCCTGTAGTGTGTTGCTGCAGCTGACTTCTAACTTTGGCTCCTGGAATACCAAGCGGAGATCAAACCCTCTGCGCCACTAAAGGACTGTAGAAGCTTTCATCTTCTTTTTCTTCAAGTTTGGATTAATATGGAGACGCTATCGCATAATCTCATCACCGGAGTCAAATTTCGAGCCCTGTAGTGTGTTGCTACAGCTGACTTCTAACTCTGGCTCCTGGAATACCAAGCGGATATCAAACCCTCTGCGCCACTAAAGGACTGTAGAAGCTTTCATCTTCTTTTTCTTCAAGTTTGGATTAATATGGAGGACGCTATCGCATAATCTCATCACCGAAGTCAAATTTTGAGCCCTGTAGTGTGTTGCTACAGCTGAGGCTTCATGGAATACCAAGGGAATCAAACCCTCAGCGCAACTAAAGGACTGTAGAAGCTTTCATCTTCTTTTTACTTCAAGTTTGGATTAATATGGAACGCTATCGCATTGTCTCATCACCGGAGTCAAATTTCGAGCCCTGTAGTGTGTTGCTACAGGTGACTTCTAACTCTGGCTCGTGGAATACCAAGCGGAGATCAAACCCTCTGCGCCACTAAAGGACTGTAGAAGCTTTCATCTTCTTTTTCTTCAAAAGTTTGGATTAATATGGAGACGCTATCGCATAATCTCATCACCGGAGTCAAATTTCGAGCCTGTAGTGTGTTGCTACAGCTGACTTCTAACTCTGGCTCCTGGAATACCAGGCGGAGATCAAACCCTCTGAGCCACTAAAGGGACTGTAGAAGCTTAATCTTTCTTTTTCTTCAAGTTTGGATTAATATGGAGACGCTATCGCATAATCTCATCACCGGAGTCAAATTTTTAAGCCCTGTAGTGTGTTGCTGCAGCTGACTTCTAACTTTGGCTCCTGGAATACCAAGCGGAGATCAAACCCTTGCGCCACTAAAGGACTGTAGAAGCTTTTTTTTTAACAAGGATTAAATATGGAGACGCTATCGCATAATCTGACAGTCAGCGGAGTCAAAAATTTCGAGCCCTGTAGTGTGTTTTAAGCTGACTTCTAACTTTAGCTCCTGGAAGACCAGCGGAGATCAAACCCTCTGCGCCACTAAAGACTGTAGAAGCTTTCATCTTCTTTTTCTTCAGAGTTTGGATTAGATATGGAGACACTATCGCATAATCTCATCGCCGGAGAAAGAGCCCTGTAAAGTGAGTTGCTACAGCTGACTTCTAACTCTGGCTCCTGGAATACCAAGAGAGATCAAACCCTCTGAGCCACTAAAGGACTGTAGAAGATCTTCTTTTTCTTCAAGTTTGTATTAATATGGAGAGCTAGAGAATCTCATTACCGGAGTCAAGAGAGAGAGCCTTGCAGTGTGTTGACAGCTGAGAAAGTCAGGGTCAATTAGGGAGTAGAGAAGAGAGTTAAGAGGGAAGGAGAAGGTTAGATTACAGAAAGTGTCGATTGAGAAAATTTTAAATTTGACAAAGTGTTAGGACACTTAACATATAATATTAAAAACAACTTTACAAAGTTTAGTCTCTAAAAAATCAACCTAAAGAGAAAAAAACTAAAGAGTAAAAAGAGAGACGGTTCAAATCATAGGCAGAGAATAGACTACTTAAGTAAAGAGAGAGAGTTAGAGATAATTGTTTTACTACTGATGACGGTCCATGTATATGTGACCGAAAATCTGGTTTTTTGTGAATTTCTATCACTGTTAATTGTCAATGAACTGTCAGTAGCTTTATCCAATATTTTAACTTTTGTTTTATCGAGGGAGAGAGAGAGAGAGAGAGAGAGAGAGCGAGAGAGAGAGAGGGGAGAGAGAGAGAGAGAGAGAGAGAGAGAGAGAGAGAGAGAGAGAGAGAGAGAGAGAGAGAGAGAGAGAGAGAGAGAGAGAGAGAGAGAGAGAAGAGAGAGAGAGAGAGAGAGAGAGAGAGAGAGAGAGAGAGAGAGAGAGAGAGAGAGAGAGAGAGAGAGAAGAGAGAGAGAGAGAGAGAGAGAGAGAGAGAGAGAGAGAGAGAGAGAGAGAGAGAGAGAGAGAGAGAGAGAGAGAGAGAGAGAGAGAGAGAGAGAGAACGAGAGAGAGAACGAGAGAGAGAAAGAGAGAGAGAGAGAGATACAGAGGGAGAGGGAGAGACAGAGGGGGAGAGACAGAGAGAGAGGGAGAGAGGGAGAGAGAGAGGGAGAGAGAGAGGGAGAGAGAGAGAGAGAGAGAGAGAGAGGGAGAGAGAGAGAGAACGTTGATTTCTATCTGGAAATCAACTACGCTGAACAAAATGGCTATCTGAAAATTTTGATTGGATGTGTTTGGGGAAATGATGGACGTGGGGGGGGGGGGGGGAGAGGGTTAGTTACACTCCAATCACTTTCGACTATTAAAAAGGGCACTAGCCCTTTAATTTCCAATCGAATGAGCATGTTTTGAAGTTTCTAAGACAACACCTTCTATAAAAACCTTATATGCCCCCAGGCCATAACTTAAAACCCTTGCCCTGAGGGTTGTGGGGGAGTATCCTCCTCTAAAATATATTTTCTATCTGGAAATCAACTACGTTGAACAAAATGGCTATCTCAAAATTTTGATTGGATGTGTTTTGGGGGAATGATGGGCGTGGGGGGGGGGGGGGCTAGTTGCCCTCCAATCATTTTCGACTATTAAAAAGGGCACTAGCCCTTTAATTTCCAATCGAATGAGCCTTTTTTGAATTTTCTACGACAACGCCATCTATAAAAACCTTATATGCCCCCAGGGCATAACTTAAAACCCTAATCCTGAGGGTTGTGGGGAGTATTCTCCTCAAAAATATATTTTCTATCTGGAAATCAACTACGCTGAACAAAATGGCTATCTCAAAATTTTTGATTGGATGTGTTTGGGGGAATGATGGGCGTGGGGGGGGGGGGCTAGTTGCCCTCCAATCATTTTCGACTATTAAAAAGGGCACTAGCCCTTTAATTTCCAATCGAATGAGCCTGTTTTGAAGTTTCTACGACAACGCCTTCTATAAAAACCTTATATGCCCCCAGGGCATAACTTAAAACCCTTGCCCTGAGGGTTGTGGGGGAGTGTCTTCCTCAAAAATATATTTTCTATCTGGAAATCAACTACGCTGAACAAAATGGCTATCTCAAAATTTTGATTGGATGTGTTTGGGGGAATGATGGGCGTGGGGGGGGGTAGTTGCCCTCCAATCATTTTGACTATTAAAAAGGGCACTAGAACTCTCAATTTCCAATCAAATGAGCCCCATTTGAAGCTTCTACGATGACCCCTTCCATATGAAGTGCCTCTGGGAAAAAAAATAATAAAACATTGGAGCCGTATGGCCTTTACTATAGGCAATGCTACAGCGTTGCATCTGATATAGTTCCTTATACTTATATTAGTTACTTATCTCTGCTCGCTATGGAATTGAATTTGACTTACCAATAAAGATATCAGAGGTGTCAGTGTTGAAGACAATCGAGCACACATAGCTCCACCCCCTATAGCACTTGTTCTGACCACTGTAGGATACATCTCAGCCGTGAAGTTATAGATTATTGCAAATGACCCAGCAATAAGTAATTTTCCAAGTAACACCAAGCTGATGACAATTGCTGATCCAGTAGCCGTGTCTGAAAGGAAAGTATATACAACTGACATATCTGGTCACTGTGGCACAACAAAATATGAAAAATATTTAGAAGATATTTGTTAAGATATTCATTTGAAACCATAGGCAGAACAATAGCGCTGCCTAAGTAGAGAACGATGATGGCACGATGTATTATTTATTTTTTTGGTTCTTGGTCTTAGACCAGGGCACTTCGTATCGAAGGAGTGGTCGGTAGAAACTTCGAAAAGGGCTTATTCGATTGGAGATTGGAGTAGCTTGTGCTTTTTTTAATAGTCGGAGTGATTGGAAGGCAACTAACACCCCTTCCACGCCCACTATTTCACCAAACACATCAAATCGAAATTTTGAGATAGCCATTTTGTTCAACGTGGTTGATTTCTAGATAGAAATTATATTTTTGGGTGGAACACTCCCCCACAGCCCCCAGGGCATATTTTGTAGGTTATGCCCAGGGGGCATATAAGGTTTTTATAGAAAGCGTTGTCGTAGAAACTTCAAAAAGGCTCATTCGATCGGAAATTCAAAGGGCTAGTGCCCTTTCTAATAGTCGAAAGTGATTGGAGGGCAACTAACCCCCCTCTCACGCCCACCTTTCCCCAAGCACATCCAATCAAAATTTTGAGATAGCCATTTTGTCCAGCGTAGTTGAACATTCTGGAAATTAGGTCTTTGAGGATGACAATCCCCACAGCCCTCAGGGCAAGGGTTGTAAGTTATGCCCTGGGGGCATATAAGGTTTTTTATAGAAAGCGTTGTCGTAGAAACTTCAAAAGGGGCTAATTTGATTGGAAATTAAAATGGCTAGTGCTCTTTTTAATAGTCGAAAGTGATTGGAAGGCAACTAACACCCCTTCCACGCCCACTATTTCACCAAAACACATCAAATCGAAATTTTGAGATAGCCATTTTGTTCAACGTAGTTGATTTCTAGATAGAAATTATATTTTTGGTTGGAACACTCCCCCACAGCCCCCAGGGCAAATTTTGTAGGTTATGCCCAGGGGACATATAAGGTTTTAATTGAAAGCTTTGTCGTAGAAACGTAAAAAAAAAAAAAAAAGGGCTCATTCGATTGGAAATTCAAAAGGCCCTTTTTATAGTCTAAAGTGACTTGAGGGCAACTAACCCCCCCTCTCACGCCCAACTTTTCCCCAAACACATCCAATCAAAATTTTTAAATAGCCATTTTGTTCAACGTAGTTAAAAGTTTTCGAAATTAGGTCTTTGAGGATGATAGCCCCCTCAGAGCCCTCGGGGCAAGGGTTGTAAGTTACGCCCTGGGGGAATATAAGGTTATAGATAATGATGTTGTAGAAACTTCAAAAGGGGCTTATTCGATTGAAAATTAGAAGGGCTTGTGCCCTTTTAATAGTAGAAAGTGATTGGAGGATAACTAACACCCCTCTCACACCCACCATTTCCCCAAACACATCCAATCAAAATTTTGAGATAGCCATTTTGTTCGACGTAGTTAAAAAGTCTGGAAATTATGTTTTTTTGAGGATGACACCCACAGCCCTCAGGGCAAGGGTTGTAAGTTATGCCATGGGGGAATATAAGGTTTTTTATAGAAAGTGTTGTCGTAGAAACTTCAAAAAGGGCTCATTTGATTGGAAATTGAAACGGCTAGTACCCTTTTTAATAGTCGTAAGTGATTGGATGGCAAGTAACCCCCCTCTCAAGCCCACCATTTCCCCAAACACGTCCAATCAAAATTTTGAGATAGCCATTTTGTTCAACGTAGTTGAAAGGTCTGGAAATTATGTCTTTGAGGATGACAACCTCCTCACAGCCCTCAGGTCAATGGTTGTAAGTTATGCCTTGGGGCATATAAGGTTTTGGTACACTCCCATTTTGCGGGCCTCTCAGCTTAATCACTGTAGACTAGGCAATGATAAAACCCGCTTTTCCACGTCTTAACTGTTACAGAGCAGGCAATGATAGCAGGGTTTTCATTGCGTATACGATATTAAACGGTGTTTTTTTGGAGTTTAGATGGGGGAAAAGGTACCTAGGTTAGGTTACGTATTTAATATAAGGAATGCTTTACCCAACACCCCCCCCCCCCCCCCCACCCCTAATGTGCAAATATATAGCCCAAATTTTTTTCTAAACTATTATATATTCATCCTATTTTATTTTATTTCATTAGCATCAACCAAACTTGACTTTTTAAAAAGCCCGCGCATAATGGGATAGTACCAAGGTTTCTTATAGAAATCGTTGTCGTAGAAACTTCAGAAAGGGCTCATTCGATTGGAAATTGAAAGGGACTAGTTCCCTTTTAATAGTCGAAAGTGTTAGGAGGGTAACTAACCCTCCTCTCACGCCCACCTTTTTCCCAAACACATCCAATCAAAATTTTGAGATAGCAATTTTCTTTAACGTAGTCAAAAGTTCTGGAAATTAGGTCTTTAAGGATGACAACCCTCCCCCCCAGTCCTCAGGGCAAGGGTTGTAAGTTATGCCCTGAGGGCATATAAGGTTTTTTTTTTATTGAAAGCGTTGTCGTAGAAACTTCAAAAGGACTCATTCGATTGGAAATTGAAAGGGCTAGCGCCTTTTTTAATAGTTGAAAGTGATTGGAGAGCAACTAACGCCCCTCTCAAGCCCACCATTTCCCCAAATACATCCAATCAAAATTTTTAGATAGCCATTTTGTTTAACGTAGTTGAAAGTTCTGGAAATTAGGTCTTTGAGGATGACAACCCCCTCACAGCCCTCAGGGCAAGGGTTGTAATTTATGCCCTGGGGACATATAAGGTATTTATAGAAAGCGGTGTTGTAGAAACTCAAAAAGGGCTCACTCGATTGGAAATTGAAAGGGATAGTGCCCTTTTTAATAGTCGAAAGTGACTGGAAGGCTTGACATTTTTATAGTAAAGATCGATGTGGGTACAATGCATTATTATTTTTTTTTCTTTTTGTTTTTGTTTAGATTAAATAAAAAAAAAACAACTTTTTTTTTTAGCTGAAAGCAAGGAACGACGTTAAAACTTAAAACGAACAGAAATTATTCCGTATATGGGAGGGGCTGTCCCCTCCTCAACGCCTCGCTCTTTACGCTCAAGTTTTTTATTGTTTAAATTTTATTGTTTAAAGTTATTGCTTTTATGTTCTGGGTGGTTTCATTTAGCAATGATGTCTAGGATAAACGAAAAGTACGAATATCTGTTGCTGTAAGTCACTGGCACTCTTTGTTGTACATCTTCTGCATATTAATATTTTGAAAGTAAAAAGCTTCTTTCACTAAAGATTGGCTTCCTGAGTTTTTCTTGATTATTAATATGTTCCTCCCACACATATAGGATTAGGATATTCTTTTCTTTGAATATTCTCATTTATTTGATTGAAATTGTTTAATAATAATAAAGGCTATCTGTTTATGGAGAATATTGAATCAGTTTCTTTCGGTTATTTTTGTGTTTAAACTTTAAATAAAATGAAAACTTTTATGTAGAGTAAAAATGTGTTTGTTTACTTTTAGTAGAAAGAGTTTTTCAAAGCTTTTATGTTCTTGCCACATTAAAAAACATTTACTTTACAGTGTTTTGACACCAAATATCTCAAAAATCTACTAAACAGAAAAATTGAATCGATTTTTCTATTATTCAAAAGTTGAGATCTCTGACTATTTAATAAGCATTCTAAACGTTTGAATCGCTAGCGTACCCTAAGAATAATGGTAATATAACAAAGTAATGCATAAAATATTTTTATTTAAATAACAACATGTAGTTTTATTACATAAAAAATATGTTACATACATTATTTATACATTTTTAATATCTTTGAACAACTTTGGACATTTTGAATCTATTCCATAAAATAATTCATCATGTTTCTCTCTTGATACTGTAGCTACTCTCTTCTCTTACTTTGTAATCAGTAGAATAATCTTTTTTCCATTTTCAGTCATACACAATTTTTACTGAGGTGTCATCTACAGGTTCAATATGCGTTTCATCTTTGGTATTATTAGATTCATTGACTTTAGGATCAATAGTAGTAATAATGTTCACATGAGTTTTTGTTTTCCTTCGATTCATTTAATAATATTGTCTACCAATGCCCTTTTTATTTTACCTGTGATTTCCCTGTCTATTCGCACATTATTTTTTACACAGGTAAAAAATTCTGGCACGTAGACATGATATGGTTTTTAATATTGCTAGAAGAGTACGCCTGTCTTCTTCTTTTTACCTTCCGTTGAATACTAATACCAGAAAGATTGTGATATGATTTACCAATAGGTAACCTATTACCAGAACCATAAGCAAGAAGTTACTCCTCATCGTCAACTATTATTTTTATATTGGTATTCTATTTGAGCAGTATCATATCCGGATATCTCACTCTCACATATCCATCAACGCTATTGTAGAATGCTTTGGGTACTCCAAAGAAATCTAAACTCTCGCTGTCATGACAACACACGCACACGTTTCCAATAGTGTTACCACTTGTACTTGTTTCATAGTTCAAATTAAAGCCTTTGTCAGCATTCAATACAAGGATGACTTTATCATGTGTACACACTTTCTTCGAATAATTCATCTTCACTTAAAAAAAATAAGATGCAGGTGTTTATCCTTCCAATGTGTGAAAATTACTGATTTAATACATACAATAAACTAAATAGTGTCGATAACCTGTCATAGAGTACCACAGGGACATGCGTGTAGTGTCTATGAGCAGCCATAGAGTAACATTGATACATCCACATTAATAATAAAATACTAAGCAATACTTTTCAAACGACATTATTCTATCATTTCCCACACATATTTTTAAATTTATGCACATACATCATTTGTACTCTATGCTTGCCCATAGACACTACGCGTCCATTCTAATGGTACTCTATGGCTAGTTATCGACAATAGCTAGTTTATTGCATGCATTAAATCATTTATATTGCTAGAGTGGAAGAAACGTCTCATATTTACTTAATTTAAGCCCTTATTCAGCTATAGTAATGTTTGGTGTGATTGACACAGAATATATTGGACTGAAGTATTCCTCAACTGGTGTTATTTTCGAAGCGACTTTCTTATTGCTACATGAACAACGCCGCGAAGTTTATAGCCATAAATGGAACATCAAATACAAGATGTTTAAGTACGATAAATAAAGATGGTTTCCAACATTAAATTATATAAATAGAAACAGCTTTTACAGTAAAGCCATAAGACCACGTAATGAAAATGATTATGAAATAAAACATGTACAAGAGGAAATTCAGGAAATATGCAGTTTTTTCAGTGTGCAAGCTGTTTATGTTAAGGGAAACGTGCCGACTGATAAACTCTTACTAGGAACATGTGATAAAGACAAACCTTTATTCAATTTCGAAAACTTCAAATGTGAGAAATACCTGCATTCAGTACATGATCCGGAAGATGAAGTTGGATATTTCGCTCAATGGGTACCTGAAAAGATACATGATATGGAAAATGCATCAGATATCCAAAGACCTAAACTCCTGCTCCTTCTATCAAATGGATTAAGCTTTTCTTAAATATGTAAATATGTATATTTTTCCAAATATTTATTGTTTGTTGAATATTTTTTTAAGCAATAAACATGTTTTAGCTTACTTTTCATTTTCATCTACGACTTATATATCATATTTAGCTCTTGGATACCGTTTGAAACATGAAGGAATATTTTATTTCTGAAAAATGAAATAAACTTCTCAAACACAAGGGGGCATAGTGAGAAGTGACACCTTTTCACTATCTCAACTGCTGCCATCTTTACACCTATAGTTATAGATGTCAATTTACACCTATAGTTATATATGGCAGCACAGTCACTCAGACACACGGATAATAGTGAGAGAGGCCCACAAAAAAGTTAGGTTTATTCAAGCTCACATAGCGCAGCGGTCCGCAGCGCGCCGTTGCTCACCGCAGCGGTGTCGTATGGTCCTCCCCCGCAGTGGTGGTGGAGCTGCCCAGCGGTTCTCCCCGCAGTGGAGCCCTGCGGTCCACCCCCCGCAACGACGCCGTGCCCCCCACAGAGGTCTGTCCTCGCAGCGGCGTGGGTCGGCACTTTGTGAGCTTAAATAAACCTAACTTTTTTGTGTGCCTCTCTCACTATACCCGTGTTTCTGAGCGAGTGTGCTGCCATCTATAACTATAGGCGTAATGTGACATCAATAACTATAGGTTTGTGAAGATGCCAGCAGTTGAGGTAGTGAAAAGGTGTCACCTCTCACTATGCCCCCTTGTGTTTGAGAAGTTTATTTCAATTTTTAGAAAAAAAAATGTTCCTTCATGTTTCAAACGGTATCCTAGAGCTAAACATGATGTTTAAGTCATAGATACAAATGAAAAGCAAGCTAAAACATGTTTATTGCTTAAAAATACATTCAACAAACAATAAATATTTGGAAAAATATACATATTCACATTTAAAAAAAAAAGAAGCTTAACCCATTTGATAGAAGAAGCAGGAGTTTAGGTCTTTGGATATCTGATGCATTTTTCCATGTCAGATATCTTTTCAGGTACCCATTGAGCGAAATTTCTAACTTCATCTTCCGGATTATGTACTGAATGCAGGTATTTCTCTCATTTGAGGTCTTCTAAGTTGAATAATGGTAAGTCTTTATCACATTTTCCTAGTAAGATTTATCAGTCGGCACGTTTCTCTTAACATAAACAGCTTGCACACTAAAAAAACTGCATATTTTCTGAATTTCCTCTTGTACATGTTATATTTCATAACCATTTTAAATATGTGGTCTTATGGTTTACTGTAAAAGCCGTTTCGATTTATTAAATTTAATGTTGGACACCATCTTTTTTTATCTTACTTAAACATATTGTAACTGATGTTCCATATATAGCTATAAACTTCACGGCGTTGTTCATCTAGCAATAAGGAAGCTGCTTCGAAAAAAATACCAGTTGAGGAATATTTCAGTCCAATATATTCTGTGTCTGTCACACCAAACATTATATAGCTGAATAAGGGCTTAAATTAAATAAATATGAGAAGTTTCTGCCACTCTAGCAAATATAACTGATTTAATGCATGCCAAAAACTTGCTAGTGTCGATAAGTAGCCATAGATAACCATTGGGACGGCCGCGTAGTGTCTATGTGCAAGCATAGAGTACAAAGGATGTATGTGCATAAATTTTAAAATATGTGTGGGAAATGATAGAATAATGTCGTTTGAAAAGTATTGCTTAGTATATTTTTATTAATGTGGATGTATCAATGTTACTCTATGGCTGTTTATAGACACTACACGCATGTCCCAGTGGCACTCTATGACAGGTTATCGATACTATCTAGTTTATTGCATGTATTAAATCAGTAATTTTCACACATTGGAAGGATAAAGACCTGCATCTAATTTTTTTTTAATTGAAGATGAATTATTCGAAGAAAGTGTGTACACATGATAAAGTCATCGTTGTGCTGAATGCTGACAGAGACTTATATTTGAACTATGAAACAAGTACAAGTGGTAACACTATTGGAAACGTATGCGTGTGTTGTCATGACAGCGAAAGTTTAGATTTTTTTGGAGTACCAAAGCATTCTACAATAGTGTTGGTGGATATGCGAGAGTGAGATATCCGGAGATGATACTGCTCAAAGAGAATACCAATATAAAAATAATAGTTGACGATGAGGGGCAACTTCTTGCTTATGGTTCTGGTAATGTGTTACCTATTGATAAATTATATCGCCATCTTTCTGGTATTAATTAAAAAAACTTTTTCCACAAAATCAGTTTTTCAAAGAAGAGTAAAGAACTTCATTAAACAAAAATGAGCAAAAATTAAATCAAATAATCTACTAAGCGTGAAACTACCACAAATCTAAATCGATAAATAAATGAAACCAAAAACGAACAGAAATACAATAAATAACCGAGTCAAATTCAAAACGAGCCGAAATTAACATAAGTGGGCTTAAAACCCCTATGCCTTCCCAAGACCAGAACATAATTTGCACTTTACTGAAAAAATATAAATGTTTTTACTTTTATAACTTTAATAAATCAAATAATATTAACATTTTGATTACTAAATATCAGTATAAAATAAAAGTTCAAAATAGGGATAAAATCCTTTTAATAGCAGTGTATAATAAATTTCACAGAAAATACCAGATAGTTCGGTCACATATACAGTGACCGTCATCAGTAGTAAAAAAAAAAAAATCGAATGAGCCCTTTTTGAGTTTCTACGAAAACACTTCCTATAAACATCTTATATGGCCCCAGGGCATAAATTACAACCCTTACCATAAGGGCTGTAAGGTCGGTTGTCATCCTCTAAAGACCTAATTTCCAGAACTTTCAACTACGTAAAACAAAATGGCTATCTCAAAATTTTGATTGGATGTGTCTTGGAAAATGCTGAGCGTGAGAGGGGCGTTAGTCTTTCTCCAATCACTTTCAACTATTAAAAAAGGCACTAGCCCTTACAATTTCCAATCAAATGAGCCCTTTTGAAGTTTCTACGACAACGCTTTCAACAAAACTTTATATGCCCCCAGGGGATAACTTACAACCCTCTCTCTGAGGGCTGGGGGGGGGAGGTTGTCATCCTCAAAGACCTATTTTCCAGAAATTTCTACTACGTTGAACAAAATGGCTATCTATTTTGATTGGATGTGTTTGGGGGAATGTTGGCCGTGAGAGGGGGGTTAGTTACCGTCCAATCACATTCAACTAATAAAAAGGGCACCAGCCCTCTCAATTTCCAATTGGATGAGCCCCTTTTGAAGTTTTTGCGACAAATTTATCATTAAAAACCTTATATGTCCCCAGGGCATAACTTAAAAACCCTTGCCCTGGGGACTCTGGGAGGTTGTCATTCTTAATACATAATTTCCACAACTTTCAACACGTTGAACAAAATGGCTATCTCTAAACATTGATAGAATATATTTGGGGAAATGGTGGGCGTGAGAGGGGGGTTAATTACTCTCCACTCACTTTCGACTATTAAAAAGGCAATTTCAATTTCCAATCAAATGAGCCCCTTTTGAAATTTCTACAACAGCTTTCTACATAAACCTTATATGCCCCCAGGGTATAACTTACAACCCTTGCCCTGAGGGTTGTGGAGGGGGTGGGTTGTCATCCTTAAAGACCTAATTTCCAAAACTTTCAACTGCGTTGAATAAAGTGGCTATCTAAAATTTTTGATTGGATGTATTTGGGAATTGCTGGGCGTTAGAGGGGAGTTAGTTGCCCTCCAATCACTTTCTACTATTAAAAAGGGCACTAGCCGTTTTGATTTCCAATTGAATGAGCCCTTTTGAAGAAAAAATAGTACATAAAAATAATAAATAGTACATTGTGCCAACATCGTTCTTATATGCCCTCAGGGCATAACTTAAAACTCTTTCCCTGAGGGTTGTGGGGGAGTGTCCTCCTTAAAAATATATTTTCTATCTGTAAATCAACTACGCTGAACAAAATGGCTATCTCAAAATTTTGATTGTATGTGTTTGGGGAAATGATGGGCGTGATGGGGGGCTAGTTGTCCTCTAATCACTTTTGACTATTAAAAAGGGTACTAGCCCTTTGAATTTCCAATAGAATGAGCATTTTTTGAAGTTTCTACGACAACGTCTTATATAAGATCCTTATATGTCCCAGGGCATAACTTAAAACCTTGCCCAGAGGGTAGTGGGGAGTGTCCTCCTCAAAAACACATTTTCTGTCTGGAAATCAACTACGCTGAACAAAATGGCTATCTCAAAATTTTGATTGGATGTGTTTGGGGGAATAATGGGCGTGGGGGGAGGCTAGTTGCCCTCTAATCA
Organism: Artemia sinica; assembly: GCA_027921565.1. Lineage (NCBI taxonomy): Eukaryota > Metazoa > Arthropoda > Branchiopoda > Anostraca > Artemiidae > Artemia > Artemia sinica. The sequence goes on along the minus strand of JAPEVW010000610.1, from coordinate 23,576 downwards.
CTTTCGACTATTAAAATGGGCACTAGCCTTTGAATTTCCAATAGAATGAGCCTTTTTTGAAGTTTCTACGACAACGTCTTATATAAAAACCTTATATGCCCCCAGGGCATAACTTAAAAACCCATGCCCTGAGGGTTGTGGGGGAGTGTTCACCACAAAAACACATTTTTCATCTGGATATCAACTACGCTGAACAAAATGGCTATCTCAAAATTTTGATTGGATTTTTTGGGGGAATGAAGGGCTTTAGGGGGGGGGGGGGTGGGGCTAGTTGCCCTCCAATCTTTTTCGGCTATTAAACAGGGCACTAGCCACCACAATTTCCAATCGAATGAACCCTTTTCAAAGTTTCTACGACAACTCCTTCGATACGAAGTGCCTGTCGGAGAAAAAAACAACACATTGTGACCACATCGTTCTTTAATTAGGCAGCGCTAGCGCGCTGCCTATGATTTGTATTCAACGGAAGGTAAAAAGATGAAGTTAGGCGTACTCTTCTAGCAATATTATAAACCATATCATGTCTACGTACCAGAATTGTTACCTGTGTAAAAACAATGTGTAAATAGACAGTGAAATCACAGGTAAAATAAAAAGGACATTGGCAGACAATAGGGCTGGTCAGCCCCGACGTCACAAACCTATCTTGACGCTCTAAATTCAAAATCTGGGTGAAACGTGGGAACCAAATACAAGGATAATTTATATAAATTTGCTTTTTTCTGCTTAAAGCTTATCCAATTGACTTCGAAGAAGCCCCTTAGGTAGGTTTCACAAGAAATGTATGCAAAGTGATACTGATCATTGGTGTTTTGCACCTGGGTCAAGTTTGGCAAAGGTACATTTCTCAGCTGAAATCATCAAAAATTGCATCAGGATTCTTCTATGATGATATAATTTACTCAGGGATCAGCAGCTACCCATATCCAGAGGAAGGGGCAGCAACCCTTCGTTGATTGAGAGGGGGCAGTGGTGGTGATCATAGCCTATATCATGAATATTTCTATATGTAAAACAAAACATAATTAAAGTGATTATTGTCAAATCAAAATTATTCTCAAATCCAAGCTCCAAAATTTAAATCTGATTTATAAATTATATAATATATATATATATATATTATATATATATATATATATATATATATATATATATATATTATATATATATATATATATATATATATATATATATATATACCTATATATATATATATATATATATATATATATATATATATATATATAGATATATATATATATATATCTATATATATATATATATATATATATATATATATATATATATATATATATATATATATATATATATATATATATATATATATATATATATATATATCATATTATATATATATATATATATATATATATATATATATATATATATATATATATATATATATATATATATAATATATATATATATATATATATATGTAAAACTATTTAAGTATTACTTATGAATCATAAGTCAGATTTGATTTTTTTTTTTTTTTTTTTTTGCCTAGATTTGCAAGTAGGCCTAATTTTAAAGCTTTTTATTTGACAATAATTACTCTGATCATGTTTTTGCTTACTTGTAAAAGTATTCATCATATATGATCATCCTCACCTCCGTCTGGGTCAACAAAGGGTTACTGCCCCCTGGATATGGGTAGCTGCTGAATCTTGAATAAATTAAATATTAATACTATCAAAAGTTATTATGGCTAGCCTAGGCAAAGTAGGTTACTGGCAGCTGACAAACTTATCTGAGCATTATATAAAGCATTTATGGGGGAGGGGTAACTAGACTGTTGTAGGTGAAGGTGAATATGTAGTTGTGATTTACAATTTTGATTTTACAATAGTCACTTTGATCATATTTTGTTTTTTATTTATAGAAATATTCATCATAGCCTATGATCACCCCCACTGCCCCCTCTCAATCAACAAAGGGTTGCTGCCCCCCCCTGTATATGGGTAGCTGCTGTTTCTTGAGGAAATTAACTCATCACAGAGGAATCCTGGTGTACAATCTTGAAGATTTCAGTTGAGAAATGTACCTTTGCCAAGCTTGACCTAGGTGCAAAACACCAATGATCAGTATCATTTTGCATACATTTCTTGTGAAACCTACCTAAGGTGTTGCTTTAAAGTCAATTGAATAAGCTTTAAGCAGAAAAAAGCAAATTTATATGAAGTATGCTTGTATTTGGTTCCCACGTTTCACCCAGATTTTTGAATTTGACCCGTCAAGCTAGCTGTGTGACGTCACACTGACCAGCCCCCTATATTACTAATGAATATAAAAATGAATAGAAGGAAAACAGAGCACATGTGAACATTATTGCTACTATTGATCCTATAGTCAATGAATCTAATAATACCAAAGATAAAACGCATATTGAACCTGTAGATGACACCTCAGTAAAAATTGTGTATGACTCAAAATGGAAAAAAGATTATTCTACTGATTAAGAAGTAAAAGAAGAGAGTAGCTACAGTATCAAGAGAGAACATGATGAATTATTTTATGGAACTATATTTATGGAACGATTCAAAATGTCCAAAGTTGTTCAAAGATATTAAAAATGTATAAATAATGTATGTAAAATATTTTTATGTTAATATTCTACATGTTGTTATATCAATAAAAATATTTTATACATTTCTTTGTTATACTACCATTATTTTTAGGGTACGCTAGCGAGTCAAACGTTTAGATTGTTTATTAAAAAGTCAGGGATGTAACTAAAAGTCCCATTTTGGTGGAAAAAACACCATAAAGCATTTTTTTTAGTGATGTATCTTAGACGGTCAAAGCTAATCTCAATCTCAACTAATGAATAATGGCAAAAATTGGTTTCAATGTTTCTGTTTCGTAAATTTCTGAAATCTTTGGTGGAAAAACACTGTAAAGTAAATGCTTTCAATGTTATTTATTACACGGCCAAAGCTAATCTCAATCTCAAACTTTTTGAATAATAGCAAAATCGCAACTTTTGAATAAAAGCCTGTTAAAAAAAGAAACGTATATAATACTTAGCAAATAGAAACTTGTACAGTTTTCGTGTATGGTATATTGTGGCGAGAGGTCGACTTTTAACGTTTCAGATACACCAGGTGGCGTTTTTTGCCAAGCGTGGTGGAACTTTACCAAGTGTTTTGGGTACTGTACATCGCGTGGTTGAGCTCTTTGACACAATTGGGGCTCTAGGCATGTACATCATGTGTTGAGAAGTTGTTACCCTCGTGAAACTTTTCTAGTTCAAGGTTTTTCCAATCCTGACTACCCAGAAAACCGGTAAAGTTATAAGCACTAATAATCTAATTCTTCACGTTGCCCTTACTCTATTTTGCAACAAAATACTTGTATTGAGAAATTTTGTGTTGAAAATTCTGAATCAATTGCAAAAGGGATATTTGGCTTAAAGTCACGTATAATAATTACTTATATACTTAAGTAATGAGAGTGATTTATATATAGAATATCATTAATTTATTTAGATCTTTCGTAAAGTTAGACTTGAGACGTGATGGCCTAGGGAAAAGAATGTGTGCATTATCCAAAATTAGTTTTCCTTCTTTGATTTATTGAGCAAAATTTGCAGTCAAACAGGTTTGGAAGCGTGGTGGATGAATGTTTAATAGTTTCATTTTCCAGTTATTCTAGGTAAATGCACACGAAAATCTGTGATAAAATTTGTACAGGCTTCTCTCAGTGTGTTAAAAAATATATGTATATATATATATATATATATATATATATATATATATATATATATATATATATAATAGATATATATATATATATATATATAATATATATATATATATAAAATAAATTATAGGAAAACGAAATCTCTACCATTGTTCGGTCATTGTTTTTATGAAAGCTTCACTTCTGTCTAATCTATATTAGTGGTTATTTTTGCTTCCAGTATAGCATCCTATGTCCAGGAGCCGTCCTCAGCTAAACAAAAAATATATAAAAGAAGAAAGACTCACAACAACATACGAACTATAAAACTAAAATGCAAATTTTTTTTTAAAACATGCCTGGCATCCTACTCTAGCGATAGAAGTAAAAAGAATGAAAAAAATTGGAAAAACTACGATATGAATCTTCGATGAATAGCCCTACTTATACTCCAAGATTCATTCCTGGACTGGCTGTTGTTAATCCGTCCTCCAGAACGCTTTTTTAACAAAGGAAATTCAAACTCTCGAAAAAGGTCCAAAATTCTCTTTTCTTCCAAAACAAGTCCCTGTGGCAGGTTTAAATTTCCTCTCTAGAGTCTTCTGTGCACAAATTTTGTATATCAATTTCCAACCCAAACGAAGTTTAGGGCTAGTGATACCTTTACAATAACCAAAAAAGGTTAATTCTCCCGCCAATATAAAACCAGATAATTTGTATGACCTAAAAATTCTATCTAATCTCCGCCAAGACCCTTCCATTATTATAACTATTGTGCCTCCCACGATATTCTAGGACCACTGGGTCGATACGATCACCCCAGGGGAAAAAACAAACAAACAAATAAACACGCATCCGTGATCTTTCTTCTGGCCAAAAATACAAAATTCCACATTTTTGAGAGATAGGAGCTTGAAACCTCTACAGTAGGGTCTCTGATACGCTGAATCTGATGGTGTGCTTTTCATTAAGGTTCTATAGCTTTTTGGTGGTGTTTCCCCTTTCTTCGAAAATCAGGCAAATTTTCTCAGGCACGTAAACTTTTGATGGGTAGGACTAAAACTTGATGAAACTTATATATTTTAAATCAGCATACAGATCTGATTCTTTCAATGTATCTATTGGTATAAAAATTCCGTTTTTTTAGAGTTTCGTTTACTATTGAGCCGGGTCGTTCCTTACTTACAGTTCGTAACCACGAACTGTTTGACTCTCAACAACAATATATATGTAATTCGGTAGATTTTGTCGAAAAAACTCAAAAACGTAAATATCTCAGAAAATACAATTATAAGTAGTTTTGACATTATATCTATGTACACAATTATTGATGTGGCAGTATCTGAGAAATTATTAGAAAATAAAAGAAAACCACCATTTAATAGAAGTTTCAGCAGCAGGAATTGATTGTCAGGTCTTAATGACCTTGGTTAAACTCTCTAACAAATACTTAATGTATTTCAATTCTGCAATTCTTTTTACCAGCAAATTAATGCTTTACCGATGGTGTGCACCCCTCTCCGGGTTACTGGTGAATATTTATGTAGAACATATTGAAAATTGGGCGTTAAATTCATGTTTCTTGAAATATATCTTTTGGGGACGTTACATGGACGGCGTAATTTCACTTTGCAATTATGGAGAAAATGAACTTAGGGGTTTTTTAGATCACTTATAATAGAAATTTTACAGTTTACCTTAGAAATTGAAATTACAAATAAAATGTCATTTCTAGAGGTGTTAATTATTCGTAACTTAGATAAACTCAATTTTACTATTTTCAGAAAACCAACACAGAACAATAAATATTTACATTTTAAATCAAACCACCCTCCACAAGTTAAAAGAGCTATCGTAATCCCTCTCGTCGATCGTGCCCTAAACATTTGTTCTGATTCCCACATCACAGCAGAACTAAACTTTATCAGGGACATACTTTTTGGAAATAGGTATCCTACTTTATTTATTAATACTATAATTAACCGCAGACGAAAAAAGACTCCGTAAAATCAATAGTAGTTTACCATGTGAGAATCCCGATAACCCCTCATAATAATTTACCTCCCTTACCCCCCATCCTTTTAAATCACTACGAATCTTAAAAAGTTTGCACGGAAAATAATTTGTATGTAGTATTTACCAATAATTTCAAAATCATATATTTCCTAAATTCTGGCAAAGATAGAACCCCAGTTACTCGCCAAAGAGAGGTCTATCAAATACCCTGAGAATGTGGCAAATACTATGTAGGTAGAAATCACCAGAATTTAGAGAAACGCCTACAACAGCATAAAGATGATATTACCAAAGCTCTAAATTATAATTTTGCTACTGTTTCTTTTGATTCTGCCTTAGCCAGCCATGTTTTCGAAAATCTAGCCACAAGGTACTTCAAGAAGGTACTTGAACAAACAAGGTAGTTCAAGAAGCAATTGATATCAGAATTAAGATTAATAATAATATTTCCTTAAATAGGGATTTGGGGGAATATTCACTAAACAATCAATACAAAATTTAATTAAAAGCGACCTAACAAAATATTTTGAAAACCAGTAGACATTAATACAAAACCGGTCACAAAAAGACCTTTGAGGTTAGCTGCCAAAAAGGCAGGATTAGCAATATGAATGTATTTTTAATTGTTTTTCTTTCATTTCAATGAATTGCTTTATTTTACCTCACTTTATTTTCAGTCCTGGTTGAACTTCGCTGGAGTAAGGATGCCAACACTGTTTTGAAAAAAAAAATTGCATTTTACTTTTATTGGTAAATACATTTTAAGACCACAACGGCTATACATGACATATGAAACTAAGAGAAGGAAGAAAATAATAAATGAAAAAAAAAAGTGAGAAAACGAGGATTTTGTCAGCCAGTGTCAGGCACTTGCTGACAAAATCCGCGTTTTCTCACCTTTTTTATTATTTTTTTTCATTTATTATTTTCTTTCCTCTCTTAGTTTCATATTACTTTTATTGGTCACATGTTGTTTCGAGTATTTCTTCTCTTATATATTTTTGTTTTGCTGAGGAGACGGCCCATGGACATAGGGCCGAAATATTCATTTAAATTATCTTCACTGTCCACGAAAAGAATTCCCTATTGTTCTTCTTGTTTTTGATGTTTGTAGAACAGAACATAATTTGCACTTTACTAAAAACAATCTTCATTTCAAGCTCTGTATTTTTATTTTCTAATAATAAAAAAATTCATGCCATCAGAGAAAGAGAAAAATCACCATCATAAACAAGTTTTCTCTGAATCGAACCAGTGGACACTTGTTGCAACCCGAAATAAGATATGAGGAGGAAATACGCTAATTTAGGAGATATCTGCCAATAAAGAACCAATAGGAGATTTGAAAAAAAAAGGTTTCTGTATTATTACATTTGTACTATACAGACCACTAAAAATTTGACGAACACTTCAATAATATTAATGTTTCTGAAATAAAGTTTTTTCTAATGAAAGTAGAAAGCAAAGTTGAAACTTATAGGGATAAAAAATTATTGCTTCACGGTAATGCAACATAATTTTGAAAAACTGCTTCAAACAAAACTGGCTCGTGATATTTTCACAAATTTGTAGAAATCTAAAAGACTAGCACTAGAAAAACAAAACACGAATAAAAGAAGGAAAATCCTTGAATGGCCTGTAAGTAAAAAAGAATAATTCATAAAACACTTAATAGTCTCTTATAAGTCATGAAATCAATAAATCTTACAATATGATTTTAACCCTCTATGAAACTCATAAGAGCTCAGTTTTCAGTAAAGTGCTATTTTGTCAGAATTTTTAAAATATAAGGAAAATATCAGAGTCAGTTTATTTGGACACAATTTTTTGAAACTATGTTGTATTAATTGATTAATTATGTTGTGATTCTGTAAGAAAGTATATGAATTAAGAAAAAATACTGAAGGGGCCGGGGCGCCAGAATTTACAACAAAAGGATTAAAAAAGGAGCCTTTTTCATTTATCCTGACCTTTTAATTGCAGAACTACACTCCAAAGGCACTTTTTTAGGTGCCATTTGGCCCGATATAAAGCAACTAGTGAATAGATATAAAAAGCACCTTTTAAATAAGCCCTTAAAAAAGCCTCCCTTTTTACACCCGCTCTCTATGATGTTGCGGGGACGACCTGCTTTCCGTTTAGATGGTAATAATAGATAAAAAAAGCCACCTTTAGCATACTAGTTCCTTTAGTCAGTATACTAACTATTAATGAATAATATGGATGAACCCAGGTGAGAAGAAATATAGAAGCAAGAGATTTTAAGCTTCAGGAATGGGTTTTCAACCATGGACATTATGATGGTACCTCTTTCCTTCTTATGATGGTACCTCTTCAAATGGGCCTGTCCATTTCAGAAATGGACCCAACGTGCATTTTTTGGGTGCCAAACGGCATTTTGGAACGGGGTTATGAAGCCTAATTTATCAAGAAAAATACTTAAATAGAAAATTGCTTTTAAATGAGTCTTTTACAACTCTCTCTCTGATGTCTCAGTTTTCTAACCAGCCTTTCCAGTCCTGAAATGGCACCCAAAGTGCATTTTTAGTGTCATGTGGCTCTTTTGGACGGTGTTAACAACGTTAAAGTCAACTACAACGTCAGATAAACACAAGGCCTGAAAGTTTTTATTTTTGGAGACATTTGATTTCAAGTGCAATTATTGCTGCAAAATAGCTTTCAACATTAGATTCTGAACTAGATTAAATTCATTTTTTTCAACTGAAGTATGGAGGTCAACATTAAAACTTAAAACGAACAGAAATAGTTATGTATATGAAGGGGGGGGGGGGTTGTCCCCTCCTCGACCCCTCGCTCTTCACACTAAAATGTTTTAGTACTTTATAAAACCATCTTATTGTTCCAATTAAAGGACTCTTTTGTTTCAGGAGTCGTGATTTAAGAACTCAAAACTTAAGCGTAAAGAAGCGAGGTATTGAGGAGGGGGCAACCACCTTCGTATAGACAATAGTTTCTGTTTGTTTTAAGTTTTAATGTTTGCTTCTTACTTTCAGCGGAATACAAAAATATTTTTTTTTTTAATTGAATTTCTGACGATTTTTTAAATACTGCCGAGAAATCTAGTTCCACCTCAAAGGAACAATCCCCACTCATCCCCACAGAAATATCACTTAGATAATTCAATTCTGTGAAACTTTATCCCAGACAGTAACCCTTAACATCTCCCACGTTAAAATGTTGTCGCTGAAGAGAAAGTAAGACAAATAAAAAGATTTAGCATAGGAATTCTGGCAAATTCCTTCAGTGTAAAATTTCCCCTGAAAAGATCACCCCCCCCCAAACTCCCTCTCCATGGAAAAGTTTCCCCAAGGAAAATTCCTTCAGTAAAATATTCACCACCCCTCGCCCCAAAGCCGAAAAATATGTGCAAACTTCCCAATAACAAATACTATACGTAAACAATGGGTAAATTTTATACCTCAAAGACCACAATCCTCAGGGTCTGTAGGGATCATATTATCTCCAATTGTATAGTTTTCGGACCTTTCAAACTATGCTGAACAAAATGAACATCTGAAAATTTTGATCCGACGGTTCTTGAGAAAAGAGGCGGGTATGGGAGGGGGTGCCCTCTAGTGTTTTCGGTTGCTTTAAAAGGGCACTAGAACTTTTTTTTTACGTTCGAATGAGCTCTCTCCCGATGTTCTACGACCATTGGTTAAACATGATCACCCTTTTTCTGGCAAAAAAAATTCTACTCATTTCCAGATAGGAGCTTGAAACCTCTACATTAAGGTTTTACAATATGATGAATATGATGGTGGGATTTTCATTGAGATTCTTATACTTTTAGGGGGTGTTTCCCCCTTTTTGAAAGGTTTTTCCTTCCTTTTCAAATTTTCTCAGGCCTGTACCCTTTGATGGGTAACACTAATCTTAATGAATCTTATATATTTGGAATCAGCATAATAAGCCAATTTTTTTATACATCTATTGATATCAAAATTCCGTTTAGGAGTTTTGGTTACATTGAGCTGCGTCAACTCCTTACTTATAGTTCGTGACTTACAGTTTGATACATCTTTGGGAATAAAAAAAAAAAAAAAAAACAGGAAACATAGTGCAAGATCTGAACATGATAAACTGCAATTTTAGCACTAAAACCCTACAAATACAGCAATCCTAATCGAAACAATTTGACCAATTAGAGGGACCAATAAAAGGATCGACAGGAAGCAATGCATATTGGCGTTGCTGTAATGTTTAGCTCTGTTTTCTCAAAAATAGTAAGAAATTTTAAATAATTTTTTTTTAGATACATCTGTTGATTTTGAACTTACATCCTGCCCTGATTTCTCTCTTTATTATTGTTATCCATTCCACACCACTTAAGATCCCTAACAGACATTGACTTACTTGGGAAATAGTCTAGCTACTGCAGAATAGTGGCTTCCAAGGAATGAGAATTACATATTTTTGTTCTCTTGCTCTGTAAACATGATTTATCCGCTTCTAGGACAAACATGGGGGAAAATAAAAATAATTGTAAACGACATCACGGATTATTTGGGCAAAGCGCAAAATGAGTCTTTTTCAGATAGCTCTTGGTCCTAAAGTATAAGTACAGAGTGACTCGGGCCAATAGTAACCGACATTTAGAAAAAAAGAAATTTGTTAATAATTACATAACAGAAGTATTGTCTTTGTGATTATTCTAAATATATAAGATTAAAAAAGTTTGATTTTACCAATCCAAATCTAAGTACATGAGAAAATTTACTTGATTTTTGAAAAGGGGAGTAACACCCCCCTCCCAAAAAAAAAGAAAAGGCAAGTGGTCTTAAATAAAGTTTACATTATTATATTTAAGATATCAGAGACCCACCCTGTAAATGTCTCAAGCTCAAAAATATCAAAAATGTGGATTTTTGTATTTTTTTTTTTTTTTTTTTTTTTAGGAGAAAGAGCATATTCGCGTTTTTCATTCTTTTTTTTTAGGGGTGATCGCATTGAAACCGATGGTCCTAGAAGATCAGGAGAGGTTCATATGAATAAAAATTGTATTTTTTATTCAAATTCACCGCAAGGTGAAATACTCGTTTATGAAGGTCGCGCAGTCCAGACAAAAAAAAATGTTTATCCGGGCCCTATATCTTAATATTTGATGTAATTAAGTTGAGTCACTTGATCTTTGCTTAAATTATGTTTAGTGAGGCATAATGGTGCATCAACTATTACGAAATGATGGGTAATTGTGTTGGCATTGCAATTAGTGTGTTATTATGCCCAAATATCCAAAATTTCATTGAGACTTAAGATAAACTAACCATCACCAGAAAATATCCTGGAGGGACGGGGGTTTGTATTGGGACAGACGGGGGTTTGGGACGGACGGGGGTTACCTGAAGCTTTGTTTTCAGCGATTTTAAATTTTAGTATTTCAATTTTCACGCATGATTTAATGTTGCATAGTATTAAAAAATGTTCTATATAAAGTATTTGAACATCAGAGAACACTTTAACAGAAGAGGTAGCGATGGCTTCAACTGTGCAGAAAACCAAAAGTCCCACACAATTTCATTAGCAGTCACAGGGCGGGGTGGCAAGGGAGAGAGGCAGCTTAATTCCCCCTGGAAACGGAGGACCATATAATAACTATGAGGAAACCAAAGGACAAAGAGCAGAGTAGGGGAAAACTACGGAAGTATAACAGCAAATTAAAAAAAGAAAAGTGTGTGTAGGCACATGGTTGGCTGCCTATCAATAGATTTTGACACTTAATAGGGACAAATTAAGTTTTAATTTCTGCCTTCTTGCCCTCCTTCCTGTTTTCACCAAAATTTCCCCACAGAAATTCAAGTAAAAAAAAATCCTATTTCTATTTAACTTTGGGTTCAACAAAGTGTCCCACTTTAAGGATCTTTATTTAAGTATGCAGTTTAAGGATCTTCAAAAACTTGCAAGGTCTCTTTTGTATTATTGGACTCAACCGATAGAAAATGCTTTTAACCCACTTGATGACAAAAACTCAAACTGATAAAAATTCAAAAGAATCGTCACGAAGTCATTTTCTCAAGAAAAAAAGTCCAATTTTGATTTAATTAAAAAAAAAAGTTTCTCAATTATTGTTCAGCATTGTTGAAAGTCCCCATAAATGTTCCTCTGGATATAACATGACCCACCCCCCCCAGCCCCTGGGAAAAGGTCTTTAAGTAATGACACTTGCTCATTGTCTACGTATAGTATTTGTTATTGGGGAGTATCTATTCATATTTCGGATGGGGTCGTAGGATGAGTTTTCGGCTGGGAGGATTTCCCATGAGGAAGGAAGTTTTTGGGGCGTAAAATTTACAGGTAAAATTTACACTGGAGGAATGTGTTAGAATTCCTATACTAAATTCCTATTTATTTGTATTACTTTCTCTTCGCCGACTCAGTTTTACATGTGGAGATGTTAATGGTAATTGTCCAAGGTTAATTTTCACCGGGATTGAATTGTCTAGAGGCATCTTTTCGTCGAGAGGAACCCGATTTCCCCCAGCATTTTTTAAAAGACGATCAGATATCAAATAAGAAATAAGTTTTTTTCAACTAAAAGTAAGGAGCAACATTAAAGCTTAAAACGAACAACCAATTATTACGTGCATGACGGGAGTCGCCCCCTCCTCAATACCTCGCTGTTTGCGCCACGAAGTTGGACTTTCCTGTCCCCAATTCCTTAAGAACGATTCCTGAAACACAAGGGTTGGTTAATTAGAGGAATAAGCTTTTTAAAAGTTCCAATGAACTTTTAGCGCGAAGAGCAAGGTATTGAGGGGGAGACAACCCACTTACATAACCTAATAATTTATGTTGTTCGTTTCAAGTTTTAATCTTGTGCCGTACTTTCAGTTGAAAAAAGGTACTCTGTTACTAAACGGACTCTTTATATACGGCAATCCAACCAGGCCATAAACCAGTCACGACAAAGACCGAGACGTGGGATGAAAAACAGGTTCTGTGCCTTCTGGGATGTAAACAAAGGCAAGAACTGTATTTAAAATGTTTGTTTTTTGGGGGTTTAGGGGGGGGGGGAAGGTACCTAGGTTAGGTTACGTATTAAATATATGGTATGCTTTACCCCCCCCCCCACCCCCCTAATGCGCAAATATATAGCCCAAATTTGTTTCTAAACTATTATATATTCATCCTATTTTATTTTATTTAATTAGCATTAACCAAACTAGCCCTATATAAAAAGAGTCCGTTTAGTAAAAGAGTACCAAAAAAATCCTGTGCTTTTATTTAATTAAAATATAAGAATGACCTTCCTTGACGACCGGCAATACGAGATCTGATAAAAAAAATTCAAACTTCTGATACAGTTAAGATATTTCCGTTATATTAATCAAGTGTTTACTATCACTCTGTAGTTACACTTCAGTATTTACTTTACACTGATTGTGGAAAGTCTTTCTGGCTTTCAAAAAGTTTAAAAAAAAACAGCGATATTTAATTTTTGTTCGACGGTCCAGTATTCTCAGCAAAAAAATGACATAAATATGGAAAAACAGTAAAAGACCCAAAGAAAGAGTGAATAGGACAACAGGAAAATCTTTTTCATGTTGGAGATTTGAAAATAAAACACAAAAAAAGAAACATAGGTATGTAAGGTAAATATTGAGATTTGAGGAAGCTTGGACACTGAGCCCATGCCTGAACTAGAAAAAACTGAATACTACTACTACTACTACTAACAACTCACCGCAGTACCAAGCCGCCTGAGGCCAACACAGCTACGCACGATCCTCCTCCACCCCAATCTATTCAAAGCCTCCCTATTTTACAACCCACCCCACGAAGTTCCCATTTCCTTTAAATCTTTCTTTATGACGTCCTCTCACCCCAGACGGGGACGACCTGCTTTCTGTTTAGCCCTAGATGGTTGGCCGAAAAGAAAACAATCTTCGGCAATCTGTCATCCTTCATCCGTACAACGTGCCTAACCACCTCAACCTTTCTTTCATTATAGCCTAGAGAGCGGTATTGAACCACATTTTTCGTATAGCCATATTGTTTGAAATACGGTCAGTCAGCCGGGTACCCAGAACAATCCTTAAGCAATTTCTCTGGAAAACATCTAGCAAATTCTTTCATCCGCTGATATCGCGGATGAAGCTGAAAAAAACTGAAATATCGCCTGCAATACTTAAAATCGATCATGCAACAGATGAAACCAGGGAAACAACACCAAAGAAATATATGTTGCTAAATGATTCCATTACGGGAGGGTGTGCATTGTCAGGGTAATGACTAGCTGAGAGCAACTAATTTTTATTCTACACCTTTGCCCCATATACTAACATACCATAAAAAATACTCATTAGGACATGCGTTTTACTTAGGGAGATTTGAAAAGAAAACACAAATAACGATAAGTACATGCAAGGTGAATATTGATAGTTGGTGGGACACTTGGGCCGTAAGCCCCTTCCAGAACAAGAAAAAGTACTTCCGTATTAATAATGACACAACGTAAAATAGGATGAATCTGTCATATAATAGTTTAGAGTAACAAAATTCGAGGTAGCTATTTTATTTGCATCCCATTAGGGGGGGTTTTAGCAACCCAAGGGCCTATATAATAGTTTAGAACAATTCGGCTATTATTTGCACATTAGGGGGGGGGGGGTGGGGGGGGGTGGAGTTATAGCATTGCATATATCAAATACGTAACCTAACCTACCTAGGTACCTCCCCCTAAACCCCAAAAAACACAGTTTAATATCATATACGCAATGAAAAGCTTGCTATCATTGCCTACGCTATAACATTTAAGACGTCAAAAACGAGTTTTATCGTTGCCTACGTCTATACAGTGATTAACCCGAGAGGCCCGCGTAATGGGACAGTACCATTTTAACTAAATGTTTAATATATAGCGTTGGTATTTTGGTTAGGTTCATGTAAGTTATTTAATATAATGTGTTCTGGCGGCCTGCTTTCCATAATTCTTTGTAGTAGTTTTCATAATTTTGTTAGTAAAGCACTATATTTTCATTATATTTCATTATGATTAACTTACTTCACTTCTTGAGTGTGTTCTGGATAACATATGGAAGGGTACTTATGCATTACAACTAAACCAGCGCTATAGACTGTGCAAGCAGACCAGACATGGAAACCCGTCAAACGTGTATTTGCTATCTAAATGATGCAAAGCGTGGTTTCTCATCGAGTTTACAATTTTGAACGATTGTTTTTTGTAGTTTAGGGGGGGGGGGAAGATACCTCGGTCAGGTTACGTATTTAATATATGCTATGCATACCCCCCCCCACCCCCCCTAATGTGCAAATATATAGCCCAAATTTGTTTCTAAACTATTATATATTCATGCTATTTTTTTATTTAATTTCATTAGCATTAACCAAACTTGGCTTCTTTCGTGGGTAAATATAAATGCCAAATCATATTATTGAGTTAGGAATAAAGTGAATACACCATTTGATGCCTTTTTGTATGCTGATTACGAATATAATAATCATTTCTATCGGAAATGAATTTCAGCCCCCCCCCCCCCCCTATATATGCAATTCAGGGGTATATATTTCTACATAGGGGGAGGTTGGGCGCAAATTTTATGTCTCTGGTGTAAATGGGAGGTAAGTTTAAACTTTACCTCCACCCCCACCCCTAATGTAGAATATATACACCTGAATTGGCATATATAGGGGGGTGGCTAAAATTCATTGATTATTATATTCAAAATCAGCATAAAAAAAGGCATCGAATGGTGTATTCACTTTATTCTAACTCAATAATATGATTTGGTATATATTTACCCAAATTTGTTTCTAAACTATTATATATTCATGCTATTCTATTTTATTTCATTAGCATTAACCAAACTGGCTTCTTTCGTGTATAGCGCTGTTTAGTTATAATGCATAAGTACCTACGGAGGTACCCAAGAAAAATACCGTATTCTTCCTTGAAATACTAGAAACAAATGCATCAACATACCGTGGAAAAAGGTTCCTTATTAAAGTTACTTATTCTTGACATATTACTCCGTGATAATCAAACGCGCACTGTGTAATGGTTATTGCGTCAGACAACTCGAGCAGTCGTGACGAAGAAAAACGAGGATTGGGCGTGGTGAGAAACTGAGAAACAAGATAAATTTTGGGCATCCAACTCCGCTAGTCCGCCGTCAAAAAGGTCTCTAAAACCCTAATTCTAATTGTTAGAGATCTATCTCGAAATTTTGGTTCTCGATCTTATAAATTTGTAGTTCTCAGTTCAACCTAATTGCTGAATGCAACAATTTACCTTTTACTAGGAAATACGGTACTTTCTCATTATCAGGGCCTCTCTAAAAGTCAAGTTTGGTTAATGCTAATGAATAAAATAGGATGAATATATAATAGTTTAAAAAACAAATTGGGCTTTATATTTGCACATTACAAAGCATTGCATATATTAAATACGTAACCTAACCTAGGTACCTTCCCCCCCTAAAATAAAAAAAAACACAGTTTAATATCCCGTATGCGCAATGAAAACCTTACTATCATTGCCTGCTCTACCACAGATAAGACGTCACAAAACGGGTTTTTTATCATTGCAATCTATAGTGTTTAAGCCGAGAGGCCCTGATAATGCGAAAGTACCGGAAATTATAATGATGTTATTAGAACAAAAACTTGGCAGTGCTACAACCCAGCTTATAACTTTGACCCAAGGGCACTGATTCCCAAAATATATAGAGAGAAGGCTAGAGAGGGTTTCTATTTATTCTAGGTGAGGAGCGGCTTGTCAGTTTTGGATTTTTCTAATGAGATTTTCCAAAAATATTTTTTGAATTGCTCGTTCCCCTCCCATTTCTATTGAAACCCCAGCTCCGATTTAAAATTTAAAATGGTACTTTTGTCTTATAGCCACCACACTTAAGTTCTGTCGAGAAGTGAAGTTTGGTTAATGCTAATGAAATAAAACAAAATATGGTGAAAATATAATGCTTCATCAATATAATTATGAAACTACAACAAAGAATTATGGAAGGGGGGGGCCGCCCAGACCGCATTATTTTAAATACGTAACTTAAACTAACCTTACCTTACCAAAATACCAACTAAATATTTGATTCAACTATAGCTACAATGTACTTTCGCCAGAGCCGAAGCTAATATTGTCTGGTATAAAGACCATGAAACCAGGTTATTGTCTCATGTTTCACGATACAAGATCTTGGGTGTGGTGGGCTATACGACCAAAAGTACCTTTAAAATTTTAATCGGAGCAGGGGTTTCAATAGAAGTGGGAGGGGAACGAGCAATTCAAAAAAATATTTTTTGGACAAATCTTATTAGAAAAATCTAAAAACCGACAAGCCGCCCCTCCACTAGACAAAAAAAACCTCTCTAGCCTGGAAACTGTACGTCACACGAATTAAGCATCTATTTTTGTTACACAGTAACGAGGGTTGCTCTACCTTATATACAAAGAAATACTACCATGTCATCGATTTCACTCAAATGATAGAAGAGGGAAAGCCCAACACAGCAACTCAAAGCCCAATACAGAGGGGGGTGGGGGTAAAGCATAGTATATATTAAATAACCTAACCTAACTTAGGTAGGTACCTCCTTCCCCCCCCCCTCTAAACCCAAAAAAACAATAGTTTAAATATTGTAAACCCAATGACAAACCACGCTTTGCAATCCATTTCTCTACTGAAAGAAACCCGTTCCGAAAGAAACCAAAGCCCTATAAGATGTATTTGAGTGTGGTGGTTATAAGACAAAAGTACCAAAGTACCTTAAAATTCCAAATCGGAGAAGGGTTTTCAATAGAAGTGGGAAGGGAACCATCAATTCAAAAAATATTTCAAAAAATCGGCAATTCAAAATTATTAAACCCACCCATGTAATATTACTTTCTTTCCTTAGTATCAGACAAGACTTCATAAGTCTCTGCTACCTCTATGAATTTTTTGGTTTTTCTGCTGCTTCGGCTTTTTTATTCTTATTCCGGATGATATTCAATACCAACTGTCGAAAAGCTTTCTTTATTTGTGTGCCAGTGGCAGTCTTACTCACACAATCAAAACAGTTCGTGGTAACGAACTGCCTAGTAATCACTCCAAAGGGTTTCATGGTAATTCTTGCCAATGCATGCAAAAAAGTGAAGCACATTAATAATCAGGGTTGTCGCGGTAGCAGAAACCTAGTAAGGAGAAGATCATGTCCCATACTAAGAAATAAAACATTCCATCCTTCTAAAAATAGCTTATAGGAGAGGAAGCGTATAGGGCTTTGGAGTTATCAAATTATCGTGCCGTTGACTTTAACCGTCGTCGCTATAGGTCACCAATTTTATGGAAGCATGCATGTGGCTAATTTTTGAACCACCTAGAAATAATAGTATTCAAGTAAATTATCTATGACAGAGGCTTTCTTCAAATATCACAATGATAAAGCTTTAGGAGGTCACCGATTTTTATGGAAGGCATGCAGGGGCTAATTTTGGACCACCTAGAAACTAATAGTTCAGCCACCTAGAATTAACAGGAACGGCCAGAATTTAACCGTCCTGCCTAAATGGACCGGCGCTGGGTTGAGAATTCCTTGTCCAATGGGCACGGTTCGATCCCTGGCATGGCCAGATATTTGGGTTTGGGACGCGGGTCAGTGGTGTGACTCTGTTTAGCTTAGCTAGAGTCGACCCAGCTCTAAATGGGTACCTGGAGAAATCTGGAGAAGGTTAGCAGGAAGGGTGTGCGAAAGCACAGGATGGCTGGCCCCCAGCCACGTATTGCACTTCCTGCCTGAAGGGCCATGAAACGGAGATCAGCACCGCCGGTTGAACCTTAAGGGTCTAGTCCCGTCATACTTACTTACTTACTTACTTTAGAATTAATAGTATTCAAGTAAAGTATCTATGATTGAAGTTTTTTTTTCAAAAATCACAATGATAAAGCTTGAGGAGGTAACCAATTTTATGAAGTATGCAGAGGCTAATTTGGACCACCTAGAATTAATAGTATTCAGGTAAAAAAGTATTGGGCCACCTTAATAATCCCCAGAATGACAAGCTAGGCAGGCCCCTGCCTAGGGATAACACATGAGTTCACCATCTCAAATAAAGCTTCAGGAGGTCATCGATTTTATGGAAGCATGCAGGGGCTAATTTTGGACCACCTAAAATTAATAGTATTCGAGTAAAGTATGTATGACAGAGGCTTTCTTCCAAAATCACAATTATAAAGCTTTAGGAGGCCACCAATTTTATGGAAGCATGCAGGGCCTAATTTTGGACAACCTAGAATTAATAGTATTTCAAGTAAAGTATCGGCCACCTTAATAATCCCCAGAATGACAAGCTAGGCAGGCCCCTGCCTAGGGGGATAACACATGAGTTCCCACCAACTCAAATAAAGCTTCAGGAGGTCATCGATTTTATGGAAGCATGCAGGGGCTAATTTGGACCACCTAGAATTAATAGTATTCGAGTAAAGTATCTATGACAGAGGCTTTCTTCCAAAATCACAATGATAAAGCTTTAGAGGCCACCAATTTTATGGAAGCCATGCAGGGGGGTTTTTTTTTTTTTTTTTGCTAATTTTTTTTTGGACCACCTAGAATTAATAGTATTCAAGTAAAGTATCTATGAGAGAGGCTTTCTTCCAAAATAGCAATGATAAAGATTTAGGAGGCCACCAATTTTATGGAAGCATGTAGGGGCTAATTTTGGACCACCTAGAATTAATAGTATTCAATTGAAGTATCAGCCACCTTAATAATCCCCTGAATGACAATGGTAGGCAGGCCCCTGCCTATGGGATAACACATGAATTCACCAAATCAAATAAAGCTTTAGGAGGTCACCGATTTTATGGAAGCATGCAGGGGCTAATTTTGGACCACCTAGAATTAATAGTATTCAAGTAATAGTATCTATGACAGAGGCTTTCTTTTTTTTTTAATCACAATGAAATAAAGCTTTAGGAGGCCATTGATTTTAATGGCATGTAACACATGCCATAATGTGTGTAACTGAATTCACCAACTCAAATAAAAGCTTTAGGCGGTCCACCTTTTCATGGAATGCAGGGGCTTAATTTTGGACCACCTTAGAATTAATAATTTTCAAGTAAAGTAACTATGACAGAGGTTTTGTTCCAAATCCCAATGATAAAGTTTTAGGAGGCCACGGAGTTTTATGGCAGCATGCAGGGCTAATTTTGGACGCACTTAGAATTAATAGTTATTCAAGTAAAGTATCTATGACAGATACTTTCTTCAAAAATCACAATGATAAAGCTGATGAGGTCCCGATTTTATGGAAGCATGCAGGGGCTAATTTTGGACCATCTAGAATTAATAGTATACAAGTTAAAGTATTTATGAGAGGCTTCCTTCAAAATTCACAATGATAAAGTCTTAGGAGGCCACCGATTTTATGGAAGCATTCAGGGGCTAATTTTGACCATCTAGAATTAATAGTATTCAAGGAAAGTATCTATGACAGAGGCTTTCTTCTAAAATCACACTGATAAAGCTTTAGAAGGCCACCAATTTTTATCGAAGAATGCAGTGGGCTAATTTTGAACCACCTAAAATTTAATGTATTAAAGTAAAGTACCTATGACAGAGGCTTTCTTCTAAAAATCACAATGATAAAACCTTTAGAAGGCCATCGATTTTATTGAAGCATGCAGGGCTAATTTGGACCACCTAGAATTAATAGTAGTTAAGTAAAGTATCTATGACAGAGGCTTTCTTCAAAAATCACACTGATAAAGCTTCAGGAGGTCCCCGATTTTATGGAAGTATGCAGGGGCTAATTTTGGAAAACCTAAAATTAATAGTATTCAAGTAAAGTATCTATGACACAGGCTTTCTTCAAAAATCACAATGATAAAGCTTTTATGAGGCCCACCTATTTTATCAAACCATGCAGGGTGCTAATTTTGGAAAACCTAGAATCAATAGTATTCAAGTAATCAAGCTTTCTTCAAAAAATCACAAAAAAGATAAAGCTTTAGGAGGCCACCGATTTTATCAAAGCATGCAGGGGCTAATTTTGGACCACCTAGAATTAATGGAATTCAAGTAAAGTATCTATGACAGAGGCCTGCTTCCAAAAATCACAATGATACAGCTTTAGGAGGCCACCAATTTTAAGCAAGCATGCAGGGGCTAATTTTGGACCACCTAGAATTAATAGCAGTCAAGTAAAGTAATCTATGACAGAGTCCCTTTCATCAAAAATCACAATGATAAAGCTTTAGGAGGCCACCGATTTTATGGAAGCATGTAGGGGCTAATTTTGGAAAACCTAGAATCAATAGTATTCAAGTAAATATCCATATGACAGAGGCTTTCTTTCAAAAATCACAATGATAAAGCTTTAGGAGGCAATCGATTTAATCGGGAAGCATGTAGGGGCTAATTTTGGGACCACCTAGAATTAATGGTATTAAAGTAAAGTATCTATGACAGAGGCTTTCTTCAAAAATAACAATGATAAAACTTTAGGAGGCCACCGATTTTATGGAAGCATGCAGGGGCTAATTTTGGACCACCGCTAGGATTAATAGTAGTCAAGTAAAGTAACTATGACAGAGGCTTTCTTCATAAATCACAAGATAAAGCTTTAGGAGGCCATCGATTTTATCGAAACATGTAGGGGTTAATTTTGGACCACCTAGAATAAATGGTATTAAAGTAAAGAATCTATGACAGAGGCTTTCTTCAAAAATAAACATGATAAAGCTTTAGGAGGTCCACCTATTTTATGAAAGTATGTAGGGTGCTATTTTGGAAAACCTAGAATCAATAGTATTCAAGTAAAGTAACTATGACAGAGGTCTTTCTTCAAAAATCACAATGATAAAGCTTTTGGAGGCCACCAATTTTATGGAAGCATGTGGGGCTAATTTTGGAAAACCTAGAATCAATAGTATTCAAGTAAAGTATCTCTGACAGAGGCTTTCTTCAAAAATCACAAGATAAAGCTTTAGGAGGCCACCGATTTTATTGAAGCATGCAGGGGCTAATTCTGGAACACCTAGAAAATTAACGGTATTCAAGTAAAGTATCTATGACAAAGGCTTTCTTCAAAAATTGCAATGATAAAGCTTTAAGAGGCCACCGATTTTCATGGAAGCATGCAGGGGCTAATTTTGGAAAACCTAGAATCATAGTATTCAAGTAAAGTATCTATGACAGAGGCTTTCTTCAAAAATCACAATGATAAAGCTTTAGGAGACCATCGATTTTACCAAAGCATGTAGGGGCTAATTTTTGACCACCTAGAATTAATGGTATTAAAGTAAGTATCTATGACAGAGGCTTTCTTCATAAATCACAACGATAAAGCTTTAGGAGGCCATCGATTTTATCGAAGCATGTAGGGGCTAATTTTTGGACCACCTAGAATTAATGGCATTAAAGTAAAGTATCTATGACAGAGGCTTGCTTCAAAAATAACAATGATAAAGCTTTAGGAGGCCACCGATTTTATGGAAGCATGTAGGGCTAATTTTGGAAAACCTAGAATCATAGTATTCAAGTAAAGTATCTATGACAGAGACTTTCTTCATAAATCACAATGATAAAGCTTTAGGGAGGCCACCGATTTTATCGAAGCATGCAGGGGCTAATTTGGATCACCTAGAATTAATGATATTCAAGTAAAGTATCTATGACAGAGGCTTTCTTCAAAAATCACAATGATAAATCTGTAGGATGCCATTGATTTTATGGAAGCATGCAGGGGCCAATTTTGGACCACTTAGAATTAATAGTAGTCAAGTAAGTATCTATGACAGAGCTTTCTTCAAAATCTCAACTGATAAAGCTTTAGGCTAGGTCACCGATTTTATGGAAGCATGTAGGGGCTAATTTTTTGACGACCTAGAATTAATGGTATTCCAGGTAACGTATCTATGACAGAGGCATTCTTCAAAAATCCCAATGATAAAGCTTTAGGAGGTTCACCAATTTGTATGGAAGCATGCAGGGGCTAATTTGAACCACTTAGAATTAACAGTATTCTAGTAAAGTATCTATGATAGAGGCTTTCTTCAAAAATCACAATGATCAACGACTTCATTCGTCGCGCTTAATCCCCTCTCTTAAATTGTTTCTGAGGTTATTCCCTATTTTTATTCATAAATTACTACATAATTTACAGGATGGAAATAAAGTTTCAGACTTAAAAGGATAAACTCCTTATTTATGTTTTCAGACTTAAATTAATATCTGACTCAATTAGACTCTCTCTCTATTTTAAAATAACACAGGGAACGTACTGAATGTTATCGTAAAAAAATTTAATCTAAAACAGTAACAAAATTTGAGAACACTAACCTACCACAATATGTAAGACTATATCACAATATATCTCAACTTCACCATTATAACTTGTTGCCAATCTGTCATGGTCATCTAAATGCCACTTGGAGAGAAAAACCACATCATTTCCTTGGAAAATTATTCCGAGTTTTGACTTCTGTTTTAGATAGGATTAATCATTCTTTTTCGGAAAAATAATAGAGTATAGGAATTTCGATTTAATCATTTTTGAGCAGTTATAGGTAGTCAGCATATAGTTGGTAGCTATCCAACAATAATAACAATTTTTTAATGTCAGGAAAAAAATTGATTCTAAACTTAAATTTTCAAAAATGGTTTTCAGACATTTTACGAACAGCTACTTTCTTTTAATTTATTTTTTTAGGTATATGTGGTGTAATTAATAATATCGATCAATATTGCACTCAATCCTGCCTTTGGCTATTGCACATATATCAAAATTATGTTGCCTAAGGCCCCGTGGTAAAAAAAACTGCCTCTTAAGTCTTATGTTTAATCATATTGGGGACTAACTTTATAGTTGCATTAAT
>JAPEVW010000611.1:57500-70000 GCA_027921565.1 Artemia sinica | reverse complement strand
GTTTGTATGACTCGTAAAACGTAAAAAATGGATATAAACAATTTGTATGCGTTTTTGATGCGATCTTACTTCTTTTTTTGTATGCGTCTAAGAGAAAAGGGCTAGAGCCATAAGTACGCAACGATCTCTCGAAAAATTATGGTTATTTCAACCTGGAGAAAGGGTCGTTGATTTTGAATGCGAAGTAATTTTATAAATCTTGAAGACTTTGGCGTAAAGAGCGAGAGATTGGGGGGGGGGTAGACCCCATACTCACTATTTTAAGGTTTAATTTTGTTCCCAACTTTCACTTCAAAAAATGATTTTTATTTAAGACTTTTCTATAATTCTTTGCTAAATTAAAACGGTATATAGAGCATAACCAGTCAAACTTTTAATTGAGCATTTTTGAGAAGTCCAATAATCATGAGCTAATTGTGGTTGTGCTCCGACTTGTGGCGAGTGACAGCTCATTTGAAATGTCTCATCGGTCTGATGATAGCACTCCACGTTTTGAGAAGAATAGGAACCTTTTTCTCATTCTTTGACCTTATGGCTGGAATTTAAGACTAAGACGATAAGAAAATCGCCCTGGTTAAATGAAAAAGTCACAAAGAGTTGTAGCAATGAAGGAAATATTGAATTTTATGGTAATGTTATGGTAAATTGTTTTTCATTTCATAAAAACACTGTATAGGACATAATAAGCCAAAGCAAGGCAAAGCAACGCCATCGCCCGCTTTTTTGTAAGACAAGGATTTTGAATTTCATAAAAAAAACTTTATTTGGGAACTAAATTGAATTCAAGACTTTTAAACGCGGTAAGACGTATATATTATGAATCAGACGAAAAATGGGCTTTAAAATGAGCTACTAGTCAAGCAGATAAGGTTTAGTCCCAAAAAGTAGTGTCTGACCCTTAGAATCTCCTCTGCTTGTGAGTCAATTGTGATTGTGCTTGAATTTATAGAATTGAACTATGAATCAGACTTTAAGCGTGACGTTTCATATGAAACGATGGCTGCTCTGTGCAGATAAGTTAGCCCACATATTTAGACTAGAACCTGCTTTGAGTCAATTGGACTTGTCATTTGCTAGGACCTTTATGGGCTGGAATTTTTAAGACTAGGGCGATAAGAAAATCGCCCTGGTTAAATGAAAAAGTCACAAAGAGTTGTAGCAATGAAGGAAATATTGAATTTTATGGTAATGTTATGGTAAGTTGTTTTTCATTTCATAAAAACACTGTATAGGACATAATAAGCCAAAGCAAGGCAAAGCAACGCCATCGCCCGCTTTTTTGTAAGACAAGGATTTTGAATTTCATAAAAAAAACTTTATTTGGGAACTAAATTGAATTCAAGACTTTTAAACGCGGTAAGACGTATATATATGATGAATCAGCGAAAAATGGGCTTTAAAATGAGCTACTAGTCAAGCAGATAAGGTTTAGTCCCAAAAAGTAGTGTCTGACCCCTTAGAATCTCCTCTGCTGTGAGTCAATTGTGATTGTGCTCGATTTGTGGCGAGTGACAGCTCATTTGAAACTCTCATCTGTCTGATGATAGCACTCCACGTTTTGAGAAGAATAGGAACCTTTTTCTCATTCTTTGACCTTATGGCTGGAATTTTAAGACTAGGGCGATAAGAAAATCGCCCTGGTTAAATGAAAAAGTCACAAAGAGTTGTAGCAATGAAGGAAATATTGAATTTATGGTAATGTTATGGTAAATTGTTTTCATTTCATAAAAACACTGTATAGGACATAATAAGCCAAAGCAAGGCAAGCAACGCCATCGCCCGCTTTTTTGTAAGACAAGGATTTTGAATTTCATAAAAAAAAACTTTATTTGGGAACTAAATTGAATTCAAGACTTTTAAACGCGGTAAGACGTATATATTATGAATCAGCGAAAAATGGGCTTTAAATGAGCTACTAGTCAAGCAGATAAGGGTTAGTCCCAAATAGTGAGTGTCTGACCCCTTAGAATCTCCTCTGCTGTGAGTCAATTGTGTTAAAGTATTTTTAATAGTACTTTAGGTTAAAGGAGACAAAATTTGGCAACACTGTAATCAATTTGAAAGATTGGGCGATCGGCGAGGGATGTTTTTCTTCCAAATTGTGGCAACACTGAACAAGGGGCGATGGCCAGGGCGATGGGGCGATGGGCGATTACTTCAGGCTGGTCATTTTTTTGTATACATATTGAGGATTGTCACATATTTTATAGACTTTTCCATGAAGTATCTTATAAAAGTATATTAAATATTGTACAGTCTAAACCGAATGAGTGTAATATCAGACTTCAAAACGGAATTATTTTGTGTGAACGAGTCGTCCAGCGATTCTTGTCTCACTCTCTGCGCAAAGTGTACAAAGGCACCTTTAAAATATGTTAACTACACAGTTTGTCTGCTCATTATGAAGTAAGAATTGTTCTCTTAACGTGATTCCTTCTTCAATAGCGCCCCAAGTTGTGAACTGAATACCGAAAACTGTTTTCGCAAAAAGTTAAAATAACACCATATTTTCGCTTTCAAGGCGGCACACCTTGTTGCCTCTATAAAGAGGCGACCCACCACAATGTTAAGCGATTTCAGGTCCTAGAGGTCGCAGAGAGACGCGGTAATTGCATTTTGTAGCCCAAGCTCAAACTAAGAAACTTGCAAAATTTCATCCTCCTCCGACTTTATCTTCCCATTTGGTAATACTGGGCCGGAAGTTTCGAACGCTCACACCACATCCCCCCTTTAACGTTAGTCACGATTGGGCCTGAAATTTAGAGGTTGAGCTTTTCCCTCAGGGCCCGGGATTTTATCCTCGCAATTTCAGCTTCCATCTGATCACTCCTTCTCCCTGTTGTCAAAAAACCAAATATAGCCACTTAAAAGTGTCATCATTTCTTTTTTTTCTCTTAGCCACGCTACAGGCCACCGTTGGCACCTGGATCCGGGTGAATGATGACTCATTCGAAGCGAGAATTCGACCTGTTAGGGCCTTTTGATATTTTTCAGAACCGAAAAAATTTACCCCCGCGACTTGACATTTACGAAAAACCTCGTTTTCCTATAAGAACCCGCCGCGATTTCCGGTCCTAGCGGTTCGCAGAGAGAAGACAGCGGTAAATCGATATTTTGTAAGACCCAAGCTCAAACTAAGAAACGAGCACAATTTCACCCCCCTCAGACGTTATCAAGGAGGCACACTTGTGCCTCTATAAAGAGGTCGACCCACACACATGTTAAGCGATTTCAGGTCCTAGAGGCCGCAGAGAGACGGCGGTGATCGCAGTTTGTAGCCACAAGCTCAAACTACGAAACGTGCAAAATTTTGATCCTCCTCCGACTGTTGTCTTCAATGGGGAAAACTGGGCCGGAAGTTTCGACCTTACCCACCACAGCCCCCCTTTGACGTTGTCCGATGGGGCCTGCAATTTGTTCAGGTTAAGCTTTTCTAGGGCCTCAGGAGCTTTGTCCTCGACATTTCAGCTCAATCCGATCACCTCCCTTCGCTGTTTTGTCAAAAAACCAAATATAGCCACTTAAAAACGCATTCTCGTTTTATTTTTTTGTTATCCACGCCTACCAGGCCGACAGTTGCAACTGATCCGGGTGAATGAGGACCCTTCGAAGCTAGAATTCCGACCTGTTAGGGGCCGTTATGATATTTTCAGACCGAAAAAATTATCCCCCGTACTTTATATTTTACGAACAACCTCCGTTTTCACTATAATCGACCCACTGTTAATTATTTCCCACCACAAACCCCCCCTTTAACGTTGTTCTGATCGGGGCTGAAATGTTAGAGGATAAGCTTTCTGGTACCCTGGGAGCTTATCCTCAGTCAAATTTTCAGCTGCAATCTGATCACTCCTTTCCCTGTTTTCCAAAAACCAAATATCAATTTTGTGTGGGAATTAGTAAGATTGACCCTATAACCCCCATGTGGCATCCGCCTGCTGCCACCTATAACTTTTTTGCACCCCAAATATGGGCATGAGCTCCTAGGGAGAATGATTACGTAATGGGTCATGACCTCTTTTTCCAAGGTCGTTTAATTTGATGTTTCTATGTGTAATAACTCCGGGACGAAGGTTGCCATGCGCATTGAATTCTAACGTGAACAATGTTATTGATCTAGGACTCGTGGGGAAGTGAATTTCCAAGAACTTGATTGCGTATCAAAGTGTGTCAACACACAACAACATCGACCTTGACATTCGCTGAGAGCGTTGCACTTACAACAACAACAACAACATCGACCTTGGAACACCTGTGCTGTCGACCTCAATTCACCTATCGTGAATCAATAATTCCCCTTAGAAACAACAAATTAATTTCCCCTTTCATGACAGATCAATCAACAATGACATCATCTGTCAGACTTTAAAAATTTCCGCCTAGACAACGATTCTCCCAGGAATAGATCCAAGTCATATAATGTCTTTGCCTCAGAAACAACTCTTTTGGAGTTCGACCAAAAGGATATTAATAGCCAAAGGCCATGGAAACAATTCTCCCAGAAACATCTTAGCGATGAATTGTTTAGATCGCGGAATCAGGTTTCTTATTAATTTGAAATGCATTAGCGCAGAGATGCCAAAAACAAAGGAACACGCTGAGATTACGTTTAGGATATTTGGGCGAGACTGTTTTAGCAGGCTTATGGAACTATTTCGGCGAAACAGTTAGAGACATTTTAAAAGATGATTTTTGAAGAGATTTTAGAAGAGAATTAATGGTGAAACTCTGTGGTCCGTTATAATCACAAAGTTTCATTTGAACAGTGTTGTGAGTCCTCTAACCAACCCCAACGGGTTCCAATCCTCCTACCCCAACCCCGAAGGAAGCCCCCGGTCCTCAAAGGTCCGCCAAGCTCCCAAAGGGCCACCGGCGCCCCCAAAGGCCCACCCAGACCTCCAAAGGGCCACCGGCGCCCCCAAAGGCCCACCCAGACCTCCAAAGGCCATCCCCGGGCCCCCCAAAGGCCCATCGAGCTCCCAAAGGATCAACGGGGTCCCAAAGGCCCTCCACCGGTCCCCAAATGTCCCCCCCGGACCCCCAAAAGGCCCTCCCTGTGCCCCAAAGGCCCTCCCTGTGCCCCAAAGGCCTCCCCCGGCCCCCAAAGGTCCCCCGGACCAGAGAAGCGCCGCCGGGATGCGCCGTGGGCCAGGAAAGCGCCCCAGGATGTGCCGCAGGGATGCGCCCGCGGGTCAGGAAAGCGCCGCAGGGGATGCGCCACAGGAGGCACCGCAGGAAAGTGCCGCAGGAATGCGCCGCAGGGATGCGCCGCAAAAAAAGTAAACTAAAAAGTAAAATTTCGAAATGTTATCCCCCAAACGCCCTCCTCAGACCCCCAAAGGCCCTCCCCTGGTCCTCAAAGGTCCCCCGGGCTCCCAAAGGGCCAACCGGCCCCCAAGGATCCCCGGACCCCCAAAGGTTCTCCCCCGGTCCCAAAAGGTCCACTGGGCTCCCAAAGGCCCTCCCCGGTCCCCAAAGGTCCCCCGGGCTCTCCAAAGACCACTCAATCCTCAAGGCCCCCGGATCCCCAAACGTCCTCCCTGGGTCCCAAAGGTCCTCCCCCGGTCCTCCGTCGTTCGTTGATGTGTGTTGTCTGAAACCTATGATTTGGGATGTGTAGTTTGCTACTTCAGGCTTTTCTGAGCTAAGGTTTCTTAGTATTTCGTAGGTGAATGCTGTCTGAAACTTATGATTTGGGATATGTAAATTACTATTTCGGGCTTTTTTGAGTTGGATTTCTTAGTCTTTCATAGGTGTGTGGTGACTGAAACTTATGATATGGGATATGTAGTTTGCTATTTTTGACTTTTCTGAGTTGGATTTCTTAGTCTTTCATAGGTGTGAGGTGTCTGAAACCTATGATTTGGGATGTGTAGTTTGCTATTTTCGACTTTTCTGAGCTAGGTTTCTTAGCCTTTCATAGATATGTGTTGTTAGAAAATTATGATTTGGGATGTTTAGTTTGCTATTTCAGGCTTTTCTGAGCTAAAGTTTTCTAGTATTTCGTAGGTGAATGTTGTCTGAAACCAATAGTTTGGGATGAGTAGTTTGCTATTTTTGACTTTTCTGAGCTAGGTTTCTTAGTCTTTCGTTGGTGTGTGTTGACTGAAACCTATGATTTGGGATGGTTAATTTGCTATTTTTGACTTTTCTGAGCTAGATTTCTTAGCCTTTCATAGGTGTGTCCTTTCTGAAAATTATGATTTGGGAGGTGTAGTTTGCTTTTTAGACTTTTCAGAGCTAGGATTCTTAGTCACTCATAGGTGTTTGTTGTCTGAAACTTCGAGTTTGGGATGAGTAGTTGGTTATTTCAGACTTTTCTGAGCTAAGGTTTCTTAGTATTTCGTAGGTGAATGCTGTCTGAAACTTATGATTTGGGATATGTAAATTACTATTTCGGGCTTTTTTGAGTTGGATTTCTTAGTCTTTCATAGGTGTGTGGTGTCTGAAACCTATGATTTGGGATGTGTAGTTTGCTATTTTCGACTTTTCTGAGCTAGGTTTCTTAGCCTTTCATAGGTATGTGTTGTTAGAACATTATGATTTGGGATGTGTAGTTTGCTATTTCAGGCTTTTCTGAGCTAAGGTTTTCTAGTATTTCGTAGGTGAATGTTGTCTGAAACCAATAGTTTGGGATGAGTAGTTTGCTATTTTTGACTTTTCTGAGCTAGGTTTCTTAGTCTTTCGTTGGTGTGTGTTGACTGAAAACCTATGATTTGGGATATGTAGTTTGCTATTTTTGACTTTTCTGAGCTGGATTTCTTAGTCTTTCATAGGTGTGTGTTGTCTGAAACCTATGATTTGGGATGGGTGGATTGCTACTTTTGACTTTTCTGAGCTGGATTTCTTAGTCACTCATAGGTGTTTGTTGTCTGAAACCTATAGTTTGGGATGACTAGTTTGCTATTTTTGACTTTTCTGAGCTAGGTTTCTTAGCCGTTCATAGGTGAGTGTTGTCTGAAACTTATGATTTGGGATATGTAAATTACTATTTCTGACTTTTCATAACCAGATTTCTTAGTCTTTCATAGGTGTGTGGTGTCTGAAACCTATGATTTGGGATGTGTGGGTTGCTATTTTTTGACTTTTCTGAGCTAGGTTTCTTAGCCATTCGTAGGTGTGTGTTGACTGAAACCTATGATTTGGGATGGTTAATTTGCTATTTTTGACTTTTCTGAGCTAGATTTCTTAGCCTTTCATAGGTGTGTGTTGTCAGAAAATCATGATTTGGGAGGTGTAGTTTGCTTTTTGGACTTTTCAGAGTTATGATTCTTAATCTCTCATAGGCGTTTGTTGACTGAAACTTCTAGTTTGGGATGAATAGTTTGCTATTTCAGGCTTTTCTGAGATAAGGTTTCCTAGTATTTCGTTGGTGAATGCTGTCTGAAACCTATGATTTGGGATTACACATGCACACGAAAACTTACATGCACACAAAAACTTACATGCACACAAAAACTTACATGCACACAAAAACTTACACACACACACACACACGAAAACTCACACACACACGCCAAAACTTACACACACACAAAAACTTACACACACACACACACACACACACAAAAACTTACACATGAACACAAAAAAACTCACACACACACACGCACAAAAACTTACACACACACACACTCACAAAACTTACACACACACACACGAAAACTTACACACACACGCCAAAACTTACACACACAAAAACTTACACATGCACACGAAAACTTACACACACACACACACGAAAACTTACACACACACACACGCCAAAACTTACACACACACACACACACACACACACACACACACGCCAAAACTTACACACACACGCCAAAACTTACACACACACACACACACACACACACAAAACTTACACACACACACACACCACACACGAAAACTCACACACACACACACCAAAACTTACACACACACAAAAAATTACACACACACACACACACACACACAAAAACTTACACATGAACACAAAAAAAAACTCACACACTCACACACAAAAACTTACACACACACACACACACACACACAAAACTTACACACACACACACACACGAAAACTTACACACACACGCCAAAACTTACACACACAAAAACTTACACACACACACACACGCACACACACACACACACACAAACTTATACACACACACACACACACAAAAAAAAACTTACACACACGAAAACTCACACACACACACGCCAAAACTTACACACACACACACACAAAAAACTTACATCCACACACAAAAACTTACACATGAACACAAAAAAAACTCACACACACACGCACAAAAACTTAGACCCACACGCAAAAACTTACACACACACGCCAAAACTTACATGCACACGAAAACTTACACACACACACATGAAAACTTGCACACACACGCCAAAACTTACTCACACACACGAAAACTTACACACACACGTCAAAACTTACACACACACACACGAAAACTCACACACACACGCACACACAAAAACTTACACATGCACACGAAAACTTACATGCAGACAAAAACTTACATGCACACAAAAACTTACACACACACACACACACACACACACACAAACTTACACACACACACACACACACGAAAACTCACACACACACGCCAAAACTTACACACACACAAAAACTTACACACACACACACACACAAAAACTTACACATGAACACAAAAAAAACTCACACACACACGCACAAAAACTTGTGCACACACACACACACACACAAAACTTACACACACACATACGAAAACTTACAGACACACGCCAAAACTTACACACACAAAAACTTACACACACA
Source organism: Artemia sinica (assembly GCA_027921565.1). NCBI lineage: Eukaryota > Metazoa > Arthropoda > Branchiopoda > Anostraca > Artemiidae > Artemia > Artemia sinica. The sequence continues at coordinate 61,176 of JAPEVW010000611.1, read as the reverse complement.
CACACACACACACACACACACACAAAAACTTACACATGCACACGAAAACTTACATGCACACAAAAACTTACATGCACACAAAAACTTACACACACACACACACACACAAAACTTACACACACAAACACACGAAAACTCACACACACACGCCAAAACTTACACACACACAAAAACTTACACACACACACACACACACACACAAAAACTTACACATGAACACAAAAAAAACTCACACACACACGCACAAAAACTTACACACACACACACAAAACTTACACACACACACGAAAACTTACACACACACGCCAAAACTTACACACACAAAAACTTACACATGCGCATGAAAACTTACACACACACACACACGAAAACTTACACACACACGTCAAAACTTACACACACACACACACGCACAAACTTACACACACACACACACACACACACACACAAAAACATACACATGCACACGAAAACTTACAAGCACACAAAAACTTACACGCACACAAAACTTACACACACACACACACACACACACACAACTCACACACACACACACACACACACACACACGAAAACTTACACACACACACGCCAAAACTTACACACACACAAAAACTTACACACACACACACACACACACACAAAAAACTTACACACAACAAAAACTCACACACACATGCACAAAAACTTACGCACACACACACAACACACAAAACTTACACACACACACACACGAAAACTTACACACACACGCCAAAACTTACACACACAAAAACTTACATACACACACACACACACACACACACACACACACACAAACATACACACACACACACACACACACAAAAAAACTTACACACACACACACAAACACACACAAACTTACAAACACACACAAAAACTTACACCCACACACAAAAGCTTAGACACACAAAAACTTACACACACACACAAAAACTTACACCCACATGCAAAAACTTACATGCACACAAAAACTTACATGCACACAAAACCTACACACACACAAAAACTTACACACACGCACAAAAACTTACACACACACACAAAAACTTACACACACACAAAAACTTACAACACACACACACAAACACACACACACACACCACACACACACACACACACACACACTTACACATGCACATGAAAACTTACATGCACACAAAAACTTACACACACACACACACACACACGAAAACTTACACACACACACGTCAAAACTTACACACACAAAAGCTTAGACACACAAAAACTTACACACACACACACACACACAAAACTTACACCCACACGCAAAAAACTTACATGCACACAAAAACTTACATGCACACAAAAACTTACACCCACAAAAACTTACACACACACGCACAAAACTTACAACACACACACAAAAACTTACACACACACACACGAAAACTTACGCACACACACACGAAAACTTACACACACACACACACACCAAAACTTACACACACACAAAAACTTACACACTTACCATATCACAGTTACATTGTCTTAATTTTTCAAATTCATTTTGAATTCCTGTCGTGAAATGCAAGAATTGGAATATTTCAGTAGTGACTTGTTGTGCTTTACCTTCTCACAGTTACATTCTCTTGATTTTTCGAAGTTCATTTTGAATTTCTGTCATGAAATGCAAGAGTTGGAAAATTGGGGTCATAGTCCACCAGATCGAATGGTGGAAATCCACTAGCTCAGTATTGGGGTCCCAGTCCACCAGCCTGAACGGTGGAAATTCACTAGCTCAGAATTGGGGTCTTAGTCCACCAGCCTGAATGGTGGAAATCCACTAGCTCAATATTGGGGTCTCAGTCCACCAGGCTGAATGGTGGAAATTCACTGTTTAAGTTAGATTAGGTCAACTTATCATGAGCGCTCATGATAAGTTAACCTAACCTTTTCTGGTGAGTATGGTTAGGTTAGGCTAGATTAAGTTAGGTTAGGTTAAGTTAGGTTAGGTTAGCCCATGTACGCTTCACTTAGGTTAGCCTAGGTTAGGTGAGAGACAGGCAAAAAGTTAGGTGTATGATTAGGTTAGGTTAGGATAGATTAAATTAGGTTAGGTTAAGTTAGGTTAGACTAGGTTAGCCTACGTACACGCGTGAATTTCTGTCTTGAAATGCAAGAGTTGGAAAATTGGGGTCTTAGTCCACCAGCCTGAATGGTGGAAATCCACTAGCTCAATATTGGGGTCTCAGTCCACCAGTCTGAATGGTGGAAATTCACTGTTTAAGTTAGGTTAGGTTAACTTATCATGAGCGCTCATGATAAGTTAACCTAACCTTTTCCGGCGAGTATGGTTAGGTTAGGCTAGATTAAGTTAGGTTTAGGGTTAAGTTAGGTTAGGCTAGGTTAGCCTACGTACGCGCGCGTACGTAGGCTAACCTAGCCTAACCTAACTGAACCTAACTTAATCCAACCTAACCTAACCTAATCATACACCTAACTTTTTGCTGTCTCTCACCTAACCTAAGCTAACCTAAGTGAGGCATACATGGGCTAACCTAACTTAACCTAACCTAACTTAATCTAGCCTAACCTAACCATACTCGCCGGAAAAGGTTAGGTTAACTTATCATGAGCGCTCATGATAAGTTAACCTAACCTAACTTAAACAGTGAATTTCCACCATTCAGACTGGTGGACTGAGACCCCAATATTGAGCTAGTGGATTTCCACCATTCAGGCTGGTGGACTAAGACCCCAATTTTCCAACTCTTGCATTTCAAGACAGAAATTCACGCGTGTACGTAGACTAACCTAGTCTAACCTAACTTAACCTAACCTAATTTAATCTATCCTAACCTAACCTAATCATACACCTAACTTTTGCCTGTCTCTCACCTAACCTAAGCTAACCTAAGTGAAGCATACATGGGCTAACCTAACCTAACTTAACCTAACCTAACTTAATCTAGCCTAACCTAACCATACTCACCAGAAAAGGTTAGGTTAACTTATCATGAGCGCTCATGATAAGTTGACCTAATCTAACTTAAACAGTGAATTTCCACCATTCAGCCTGGTGGACTGAGACCCCAATATTGAGCTAGTGGATTTCCACCATTCAGGCTGGTGGACTAAGACCCCAATTCTGAGCTAGTGAATTTCCACCGTTCAGGCTGGTGGACTGGGACCCCAATACTGAGCTAGTGGATTTCCACCATTCGATCTGGTGGACTATGACCCCAATTTTCCAACTCTTGCATTTCATGACAGAAATTCAAAATGAACTTCGAAAAATCAAGAGAATGTAACTGTGAGAAGGTAAAGCACAACAAGTCACTACTGAAATATTCCAATTCTTGCATTTCACGACAGAAATTCAAAATGAAATTTGAAAAATTAAGACAATGTAACTGTGATATGGTAAGTGTGTAAGTTTTTGTGTGTGTGTAAGTTTTGGTGTGTGTGTGTGTGTAAGTTTTCGTGTGTGTGTGCGTAAGTTTTCGTGTGTGTGTGTGTAAGTTTTTGTGTGTGTGTGTAAGTTTTTGTGCGTGTGTGTGTAAGTTTTTGTGGGTGTAAGTTTTTGTGTGCATGTAAGTTTTTGTGTGCATGTAAGTTTTTGCGTGTGGGTGTAAGTTTTGTGTGTGTGTGTGTGTGTGTGTAAGTTTTTGTGTGTCTAAGCTTTTGTGTG
>JAPEVW010000611.1:0-52500 GCA_027921565.1 Artemia sinica | reverse complement strand
CTAAGAACCTAGCTCAGAAAAGTCGAAAATAGCAAACTACACATCCCAAATCATAGGTTTCAGACACCACACACCTATGAAAGACTAAGAAATCCAACTCAGAAAAGTCAAAAATAGCAAACTACATATCCCATATCATAAGTTTCAGTCACCACACACCTATGAAAGACTAAGAAATCCAACTCAAAAAAGCCCGAAATAGTAATTTACATACCCCAAATCATAAGTTTCAGACAGCACTCACCTACGAAATACTAAGAAACCTTAGCTCAGAAAAGCCTGAAGTAGCAAACTACACATCCCAAATCATAGGTTTCAGACAACACACATCAATGAACGACGGAGGACCGGGGGAGGACCTTTGGGACCCAGGGAGGATGTTTGGGGATCCGGGGGCCCTTGAGGATTGAGTGGTCTTTTGAGAGCCCGGGGACCTTTGGGGATCGGGGAGGGCCTTTGGGAGCCCAGTGGACCTTTGGGGACCGGGGGAGAACCTTTGGGGGCCCGGGGATCCTTGGGGGCCGGTTGGCCCTTTGGGAGCCCGGGGACCTTTGAGGACCAGGGGAGGGCCTTTGGGGGTCTGAGGAGGGCGTTTGGGGATAACATTTCGAAATTTTTACTTTTTAGTTTACTTTTTTTTTGCGGCGCATCCCTGCGGCGCATCCTGCGGCACTTTCCTGCGGTGCAATCCCTGTGGCACATCCCCTGCGGCGCTTTCCTGACCCGCGGCGCATCCCTGCGGCACATCCTGGGGCGCTTTCCTGGCCCACGGCGCATCCCGGCGGCGCTTCTCTGGTCCGGGGGACCTTTGGGGGCCGGGGGAGGGCCTTTGGGGCACAGGGAGGGCCTTTGGGGCACAGGGAGGGCCTTTGGGGGTCCGGGGGGACATTTGGGGACCGGTGGAGGGCCTTTGGGACCCCGTTGGTCCTTTGGGAGCTCGATGGGCCTTTGGGGGGCCCGGGGATGGCCTTTGGAGGTCTGGGTGGGCCTTTGGGGGCGCCGGTGGCCCTTTTGAGGTCTGGGTGGGCCTTTGGGGGCGCCGGTGGCCCTTTGGGAGCTTGGGGGACCTTTGAGGACCGGGGGCTTCCTTCGGGGTTGGGGTAGGAGGATTGGAACCCTTTGGGGTTGGGTTAGAGGACCTCACAACACTGTTCAAATGAAACTTGTGTATTATAACGACCACAGAGTTTCACCATTAAATTCTCTTCTAAAATCTCTTCAAAAATCATCTTTTAAAATGTCTCTAACTGTTTTCGCCGAAATAGTTCCATAACCTGTCTAAAACAGTTTCGCCCAAATAATCCCTAAACGTAATTCAGCGTGTTCCTTTTGTTTTGGCATCTCTGCGCTAATGCATTTCAAATTAATAAGAAACCTGATTCCCGATCTAAAACAATTCATCGCTAAGATATTTCTTGGAGAATTGTTTCCATGGCCTTTGGCTATTAATATCCTTTTGGTCGAACTCCAAAGAGTTGTTTCCGAGGCAAAGACATTAATGACTTGGATCTATTCCTGGAGAATCGTTTCTAGGCGGAAATTTTTAAAGTCTGACAGATGATGTCATTGGTTGATTGATCTGTCATGAAAGGGGAAATTAATTTGTTGTTTCTAAGGGGAATTATTGATTCACGATAGGTGAATTGAGGTCGACAGCACAGGTGTTCCAAGGTCGATGTTGTTGTTGTTGTTGTAAGTGCACGCTCTCAGCGAATGTCAAGGTCGATGTTGTTGTTGTTGTTGACACACTTTGATTACGCAATCAAGTTCTCGGAAATTCACTTCCCCCACGAGTCCTAGATCAATAACATTGTTCCCGTTAGAATTCAATGCGCATGTGCAACCTTCGTCCCGGAGTTATTACACATAGAAACATCAAATAAATCGACCTTGGAAAAAGAGGTCATTGACCCCATTACGTAATCATTCTCCCTAGGGAGGCTATGCCCATATTTGGGGTGCAAAAAAGTTATAGGTGGCAGCAGGGGTGCCACATGGGGGTTATAGGGTCATCTCTACTGGAATTTGCTTTGCGAAAATAGATTCCATTTACTAAAAACAATTACAATTGTGTATCATTAGTCCAGCGGTTGATACTTCGGACTGTCAGGCGGAAAAACCCGGGTTCGATTCACAGTCAGAGCAAATTTTTTATATACTGAATTTAAACTTTAAAAAAGAAACTCAGTTTCTTTTTTAAATTATTTGAAAAAAATTACGTTTTCTAAAGAATTAAAAAGGCTGAGTTACAAGGTCGACCCTTAAAACGTACAGGGATTAGGAGGCACAGTTTGGGGGCTGTTAAAGAGGCTGAGTCACAAGTTCGAACCTTAAAACGTACAGGGATTAGGAGGCACCCTGTACGACGTGATTTGAGTATTCAGGAATTAAAAGCCTTAACACAAGAATGTTCAAGAGCGGGGGGTTTGGGGGGCGGCAGCCCCCCAACTTTAACTCCTGACACGATCAGCTAACAGTTAGTCAAGCAATAATAAGTAATAAACTTTACAAAAACGTGCAGAAATTATTTGAAAAAAACTACGTTTTCTAAAGAGTTAAAGAGGCTGAGTTACAAGGTCGAACCTTAAAACGTACAGGGATTAGGAGGCACAATTGGGGGGCTGCCGCCCCCCAAACCCCCCGCTTTCGCAGCCTTTAAATAAAAAAAAAAAATTTTTAACTGAAAGTAAGGAGCGACATTAAGTCTTAAAACGAACAGAAATTATTCTGTATATGAAAGAGGCTGTGCCCTCCTCAACGCCTCGCTCTTTACGCTAAAGTTTGACTCTGTCTCACAACTTTATTTTTTAAAACAATAAAAAACTTTAGCGTAAAGAGCGAGGCGTTGAGGAGGGCACAGCCTCTTCATATACGGAATAATGTCTGTTCGTTTTAAGATTTAATGTCGCTCCTTACTTTCAGTTTAAAAAACTTTTTTTTTTTATTTAAAGGCTGCGAAAGCGGGGGGTTTGGGGGGGCGGCAGCCCCCCAACTGTGCCTCCTAATCCCTGTACGTTTTAAGGTTCGACCTTGTAACTCAGCCTCTTTAACTCTTTAGAAAACGTAGTTTTTTTCAAATAATCTTGTTAGAATCGGGAAATTGAGGTACCCTATTTCGTTTTATGCCCGACAATATTGCACTATAAGTATAGTATAGAACAAATTAGAATTCTTTAATTGCGTTCCGACGTAAGCGAGGACTGCGTTCTGTTCAATTCGAAAAGACAACTCTTCTGGAAAGCGGAAGTGAATAGGTTCAGGCAGGAGCAACGTTGCCGATGCTTTGAAATAAACTCTCCCAATTTTCTGACTTAAGTTGAACCGCAACAGATTGATTATACCATCCGAACAACAGGTTAAAATTTGCCTCAACAAAAAGAACATGTTCGATAAAATAAACTTGAAGTCAGAAAGGTAAAACTAAAATGTGCCGGAACATTTTTTGTACAAAAGGATTTTAAAATGTAGTGTATTGCACCAGCACCTCAAAATTGTACCAAAAAAGTAAAGCTTTACCGCGTTGGCAACGCTGGATAGGAGCGAAAAATCGCTTATCACCCCAATTTTACTTTTGATACGAATAGATATGTGGATTGTTCCTGTATCAAATCATTAATGAAAAATGCATTCTTAGGTTGTTTATATAACCCACCAATCAAAAGGACTTTGGTTTGAAAAACAGGGTACCATAACACTTTTTTAATTCGGTCCGCTGAGAACTATAGACCTCGTTCTTATATGACTCAAAACAGGCGTTTTGACTTTCGATATACATATATAGTTTCCAGATTGTTGCATCTAGGTTCTTATCTGGGGCGAATCACCAGCATTTTTTATTAGAGAGGGGGGGGGGGGTTAGAGCGGGTCCACATCTGGATAGTCAAGGGGCAGGGGATATATAATTATTTTCCCCACATTATTTGGGGGGGGGCAACTCCCCCCCCCAAAAAAAAGAAAATACACCCCTGGTTCTCATAATTTAGTTGGTTGATGAAATGTCTTTTATAACAGTAATTAGCTAATAGAAACAGATCAGTCAAGGCCGTATCCAGTAGTGGGGGGGGTCGGGGGTTTGAAGCCCATCCCCTCAAATGTTTGTCTGACTCGTAAAACACGTAACAAATATGGAGTTGAACAATTTTTTCATGTGATATTTGAGGTTTTTTTTTGTGTACCCCCCCCTCCCAGAAAAAATCCTTGTGTAAAATACCTCGTAAAAAAAACAATCGTAGATACGGCCCTGAGATCAGTGTATATTAATTTTTAAGTTGATCTAATCCCTACTAGATTGTGTAAATCTAATAAAATTGTATCGAAATGAATAATAAGTTAATAAAGCAAATTAGTAAAAAAAAAAAAGTTGGACAAATGCCCCAGAAATGGTTCTATTTCAAAAATAAGAAAGTTACAGTTTTGGTTTATTTTCAAAAAATTTGAGGGAGGAGGGGTGAAGGAATGTTTCTAGAAAGAAGGGAGTCTGATCCTCGGAAGAATCAGTTTTAAAATGACAGTAAGATTAGTAAATTTTTTCGCCTTTTCCACTTCCAGTCATTTAAATTTCTTAGATATAGCTCCAACTGTTTTCATTTTTAAAGGCATGATCTAGAGTCTAGCTCATAGAATTCAGGGCATGGAGCACAGCCTCTTGATCCTAAAAGCTTCAATATGGATTATATTTAGGCCCCGCAAAGATATTTTACTGATACCGAGATTTAGTTAGCGTTAATTTGAGCCAATCAGAAAGTTCTACTAAAATTCTGATTGGCTCAAATTAGCACTGGCCAAGTCTCAGTATTAGTAAAATCTCACCGTGAAGCCTTTAAAATGCCATGTAGAGGCATTTCAAACGTGCAACCATGAATCAGAATTTGTTGTTGCTAAATTACGTTGTAGTATATATTGATGTAGTACAACAAACAAAATAACTTCAATGAGAAAAAAATAATTTTTTTCTACTATTTGTTGTAAGTGTCTGCTTTGATTTTAGAAATGTAAAAATGTCTTCCCATCTGAGCAATAATACTTCAACAGTATACATAATGAATGGACAAGAAAATCCTAGAGCAAGGAGGTAGGGTGTATTCTGTTGAGTCCGATCCATATCAGTAACTTAAGACTACTTCTACGACTTCATCTTTATCCCTAGCATTTATTTCTAAACACTCCGACGCATATAATTTGTGTCGGTTGTAACAGGGTGATGTCACCATTCTTTCTTTTGTGTGTGTGTCTTTTTTTTTCTTTTTTTTTGTCGAGTCTGTTGAGTCCCTTATAGCCTGATCTGTGCTGATTATGACGGTAATGCGCACCAGGTTATTTATGTCCCTTTTTTTTACTGTTTTTTTTTCTTTCTTCTTTTATTATTTTCACAATCCCCTCCTGCCCACTGGGGAGAAGGGCATGTGTATTTTCGTGTTTTTTTTAAGTATATTGCTAATAGAATAAATTGAAATAGATTCTGGTATGGTGTTTTTGGATAGACATTCAGAGAAATCCCATTGTCCTTCTCTATGTAGGAAGATATGCTAGCGTTTTTTTCAAACTTTTGATTTGCTTACAATAGCTCTGAATGACGAAAACTTTTCAGAGACAAATGTATATATATATATATATATATATATATATATATATATATATATATATATATATATATATATATATATATATATATATATATATATATGTATATATATATATATATATATATATATATATATATATATATAATATATATATATATATATATATATATATATATATACATATATATATATATATATATATATATATATATATATATTATATATATATATATATATATATATATATATATATATATATAATATATATATATATATATATATATATATATATATATATATATATATATATACATATATATATATTTCTTTTTGTAGGTAATGCTCAAAATGTGGTCGAACATACCGCTCCAAGGCATCACACCGAAGACACGCTAGATATGAATGTGGGGGTAAACTGCCATTCCAATGTCCTGTGAAAGGATGTCCAGCACGATTTGCAAGAAAGATCTATTTGAGAGATCATCTTTACACACGTCATCCTGACTGTAAATAGAGCGAGCAAGGGGTTGGAGGAATTCTGAATCCCACTCGTGGTTGTCCTCGTGTGCATCATACTCGTTTTTGGGAAAAACAGTGAAAGCTATTTTTAAGTGAGATTGTTGTGTTGTCATCAATGTTTTTCTGGCTAATTTAAAATAAACTGAAATGTATTCAAGACATGTTTTCTTGCCTAACTTTAACATACTTTGCTACAACTTTTTTTTGTGGAATCAAATAAGTTATAATTGGTTTTACATACCAAAATTGAGCTACAACCCTGCAGGATGTTATGCGAAGATGATACAAATTTAGGACTGAAATTTTTTCTTAAACCACATTGGCCTGACATCACATAAAGAAAGAAAAACGAGCAAAAATGGGTTTTTATAGGCCAAATGAAGATACTGAAAAAACGAAGCGAATATTTCGAGAGGACAAACGCCTCTCTTCTTCAGCGCGAAACGAAACGATGTATCAATAAAAGCCAAAAATTAAAAGAATTAAAACCAAATACCTAACAACCATAAAAGCGAGTTATTCGCCAATATCCGCGATTTGCACAAAATCCAAAAAATATGATCTGCCATCGACGGATACTAGCGAACAACTGAACAAAAGAAAGGAATCAATTCATTCACTCGAAAAACAAAACGAACCAGCAATTAAATAAGTTGGAAAACTATGTCATTTGATTTCGGATTTTAATTAAGGCATTTCTTGCAGACACCCTTTGAGACCTAAGGGGTTGTTCACGTGTTTGATTAGATGACTGAGAAAGTGGTTCAAGGTTTATTTCAGGGATCACTAAAGTATCACTAAAGTATCAAAAGAGAAGCCGATACTTTAGTGATCCCTGAAATAAACCTTGAACCACTTTCTCAGTCATCTAATCAAACACGTGAACAACCCCTTAGGTCTCAAAGGGTGTCTGCAAGAAATGCCTTAATTAAAATCCGAAATCAAATGACATAGTTTTCCAACTTATTTAATTGCTGGTTCGTTTTGTTTTTCGAGTGAATGAATTGATTCCTTTCTTTTGTTCAGTTGTTCGCTAGTATCCGTCGATGGCAGATCATATTTTTGGATTTTGTGCAAATCGCGGATATTGGCGAATAACTCGCTTTTATGGTTGTTAGGTATTTGGTTTTAATTCTTTTAATTTTTGGCTTTTATTGATACATCGTTTCGTTTCGCGCTGAAGAAGAGAGGCGTTTGTCCTCTCGAAATATTCGCTTCGTTTTTTCAGTATCTTCATTTGGCCTATAAAAACCCCATTTTTGCTCGTTTTTCTTTCTTTATAGGACTGAAATTTTTCAGTGGCTTAGGTCAAATTATGCTTGACTCGCAAAATGTGAGTGGCTGTTCACAGAATTTGTGCTTCCGGTCATTATATGCTGAGATCCGGAAAAAAAATGTAACGAGTAAAACAGGTTGGGCACCGGACCCGTATCTGAAATATTATTAGAATAAAAATGGCCAAGCAACACTCCTGTGTAAATCTTGGCGTGTATATTAGATTGAAAGGGACATTCTATAATGTCTTCATAGAAATTTCTCTAAACACGAAAAAACTTGTGTAGGCGCCTATATAAAAAGAATATCAACTGTGATTTTTAGCAGTACATAAACACAAAGCTTTGTTTTGTTCAAGCATAATCGTCCGTCTGAAGAAGTGAATGTTTCAGCTCTAATCCTAAACAGAAGCGATCAAATAAGCTTCAAAATTAAAGATTGTTTCGTGAGGCGATTTAAAATATCGTTGTCGAGCTCAAATTTGAATCTTATCAGAGCTTAGCTTTACATGCTATTCAAAAGCATTCTTAGGAACCTCGTTTGGTCTATTCTTTATGGTTAAGGGCTGGAAAGATTGCGTTTTTCAAGTTAAAAACAGCTGTATTTATTCAGTAGGGAACAAAAAAAATACATTTTGTTTCTATGATGATTTTATTGGTAATGGAAGCATCAGATGAATAATCAGAAGAAAACCTGCTGGAAGCCGAAAGGAGTCTATTTTGGATTCCCGGTGCTTTTTTCATACGAAGAAGATGAACGGACGTATTTTATGCCAGTTTTTGCATTGCGATCTCTTTCTAGATTGAAGCTCCTATCGGGAGTTTTTTTAAGGTGACTTTTAAATTTGAAAGATCGTTCCCGTGCGTTTAAATATTTTCAATGCAAGATTCACGGAGTTACTAGCTCACTAAATATGCTACAAGTTGGCTTGGCCAAGGAAATTTTCGTTGTCGTTTAGAAAGTTATAATTACTTTCCAAGAACATGTTATCTTTTCTTTGAAAATGCCAATATATCATTCGCAAGTGTCTGATCTTAAAGTGCTGGAATAAAGCGCTACGTCTGCCCAGCTCTTTAGTTCGCTTAAAACTCGCCAAAGAATATTAATTTGTTGAACACAGACTTACTATAATGGAATATAATCGTCCAGACACACTGTTAAAATAGATGTTTAGTCTCATGGGAGTAGAGATGCCCCTATTGACACGACGCGACACCCCTGCTGCCATCTACAATTTAGTTTAATGCTGACGGGGCACCAAATAAGGGCATAGCCTCCCTAGAGAGAAAGATTACGTAATGGGGTCAATGACCTCTTTTTCCAAGGTCGATTTATTTGATGTTTCTATGTGTAATAACTCCGGGGCGAAGGTTGCACATGCGCATTGAATTCTAACGGGAACAATGTTATTGATCTAGGACTCGAGGGGGAAGTGAATTTCCGAGAACTTGATTGCATAATCGATCGTGAATGTCATGGTGTCCAGAAATAGTATTTGTTGTTGTTGCTCTCGCCCAAATGTTATGACATTCCCGGAAACAGTTAGATCACGTGTTTCCTTCTCAGCCCATCAGAGGGCTTGTTTACATAACAATTCGCCCTTGAGATTTCGTATATAACGGACATGCAATGTGATTAAATTATCAGAAAGTATTTTGACACCGTGTAAACAACTAAAATGGATAATATTGATGAATTAGAAGCCTTGGCAACTACAATTTACCATGTAAGTTCCGTTTTATTTTCAAAATTATTTTCCTTGGACATCCTCCAGTATATTCAGCTAAAACGTAAATATATTCCTTTACCCCAAACCCCCCCCCCCCCAAACCATACAAACATCATTATAATCAATGGAAAACATAAAATATATTCTTTATACCCTCCCGCCATTGTTTTACAATCCCAAATTCTCACAAAAAGAGATAATTTTCTTTCCTTCTATATCCTAGCTAAAAGCGACCATTGACTTCTGTCAATTTTTAATGAAAATGCCGCTCTGGTTTTGACATAATGCTCTACGCGAGGTTAAAATTAGCTGTCACCCCTTTTCCTATGTGTTTACGAGCGCGGCAGCCAAAGTCAAAAGGAACTGTTTCTCCGTCAAAATTAAATACATAAAATATTTTCTTTTACCCTCAAAACCTAACCCCCCCCCCCTCACTGTTTTACAACAAAACTCTCGCAAAAAGAAATAATTTTCTTTCCTTCTATATCCTAGCTAAAAGCGACCATTGACTTCTGTCAATTTTTAATGAAAATGCCGCTCTGGTTTTGACATAATGCTCTACGCGAGGTTAAAATTAGCTGTCACCCTTTCCGGCTTACAAACGCGGTCAACGGAACTATTCTTCCGTCAAATTAAAACACAATGATGGAATAATTAAGCTAAGGCCTACACAACCTGTGTGGAAGTAGAGAAACAAGTTATTTTCGAATTAGGGTCTAACAATATCCCCCTCCCTCCCCCATTGTCCTACAACCCCAAATTCTCGCAAAAGAAATAGCATTTTGATAAATTCCTTCCCTCTATATTTCCAGCTAAATCCCCCCCCCTCACTGTTTTTACAATCAAATTCTCGCAAAAAGAAATAATTCTCTTTTCGAAAAATTATAGCCTTCTATATTTCCAGCTAAAGTGACCGCTGACTTCTGTCAATTTTTAGTGAAAATGCCGTTCTGTTTTGACACAAGACTCCAGTGCGTGGTTAAAATTAGAAGTCACCCTTTTCCTATGTGTTTACGAACGCAGCAGCCAAAGTCAAAGGGAACTGTTTCTGCGTCAAAATTAAAACACTTTGAGGCAATTGTAATAATTAGGTGCAGACGCAATGCGCTATTTTGGAGAAGAGAAACAGATTATTTTCAAGCTTTCTTTCGATAAAGTTTCTTTTATATTCCCGGGAGGGGAGCGTGAATCCAGGATTTTTTGCTGGGGAGGGGGTTAGCACTTTTAATAGTGACAAAATAGAAAAGATAATTGTTTCTTACCTTAATTGCTTCTTCGTCATTTAGTGATTTTAGCTATAACATTTGAATAAAAGGTAGTAAGATATGCCTTTCGCATGAATAAAACACATGATTAACTCAATGAGAGGGTAGACTTAGGGTGGGTTAATTTTCCTAAATTTAGGGGGAGAGAATATGGGTTTTTTGCTTTACTAAAATGCAATACTTTTCTAAACAAAATTGTAGTTAATAACTTTCTTTCTGTAAAAAAGGGGCAAATTATTTAGATACTAATTTTTTCTCTTCTTTTTAAGGCCAATTATGAAGAATGCGTGCCCCCTCCATCCAAGAAAGCCAGAGATGACGAGGCAGCCACCATACAGCCCGGTCAAAAACCGAAAAGAGAATGGGTGGCTTCTTATAATATGGAGAGCCCTGCCGGCTCATCTATGCAAGATCGTGAAATAGCCGGCCCAGTCGCGCAAGAACATAGCGCCGCCGGCCCGTCCACCTTCCATCATACGTTGCCAGGGCCTTCAAGAGCTGCCCCATCAACGCTAGGTCAGGAAGTGGCCCTCCAGCATGCACTACCTGGTCCTTCGGATGCCCAAGTGCAGCCGGGATATGCAAATGTAAGCATTTTTTCATACCTTTCTATTTCTTCCAATTTTTAGTCCTTTTCAATCCCTATATAAACTTATCTCAGCGGGATATTAACCCCTCACCCCCCAACCATTGTTTTAAATTTCTCTCCCGCGGAGATATCTAAATATAATTTTTTGCAAAGAAACCACTCTTTTCTAATCTTTGCTATCGCTTCGATATTTCATAAGTGAATATTTTTAGGTAATTTCAATTAATGCTCACCATTTGAAACTCAAAATCCCCTATTTTTCACAATTGAATATCACAAAGTTTCAAGAGAAGGAACTGAGAGATTATTCACATTTATCTATTTGTCACATATGGATCCCGTAATTTGCGCAAGGATATTTTAAAATAGCCTTCAATCTTACAAAGCCTTGCCAATATTTTAGTGATGGGGAAACATTGTTGACAATATACTGAGTTAACGGTTTACAGCATTTAATTGTACTGTTTCCATGTCTGAAGTTCAGGCCTGGAAATCGGAACACTAGCGCAGTGGCTTACAATAATTGTGAGCTAATGAGGAGTTCACCAAACATGTAGAACGGAATTAGAGAGAAACTTGGACTTATGCAGTCTAACAATACGGTTTTTGGCGGACATTGTGTAAAGGGGGGGGGGGGGCAGGGAGGCATGTGGTGGGGCCGGGAAGCGTTGCGGGAAGCGCTGCAGGCCCGAGAAGCGCCACGGGCCATGGAAGCGCCATAGGGATGCGCCAAGGGCCAGGGAAGCACCACGAGCTCGAGAAGCATCGCGGGAAGCGATGTGGGCCGGGGAAGCGCTGTGGGAAGCGCCGGGGGAAGCGCTGTGGGCCCAAGAAGCGCCACGGGTCAGGGAAGCGCCACAGGGATGCGCCAAGGGCCAGGGAAGCACCATAGAGATGCGCCACGGGTCAGGGAAGCGCCACAGGATGTGCCACGGGTCAGGGAAGCGCCACAGGATGCGCCACGGGCCAGGAAGCGCCACGGGAAGCACTGCGAGAAGCGCTGCGGGAAAGTGCCGCGAAAAAAAAAAAACTTTAACACTGAAAATAGACGAACAAATTGTCGCCTTCTATGTCATATCTTAGATTATCTTCAGTTGTATTAACCAAATGTTATTAAGCAATAATAATCCAAATTTTAAAAGCAGTAGGGGATGATTTGAACACTTTGAAAATAAGCTATTTTTTCATTTGTAGGTTGTCCTGGTTCCATACTCCCCATCTCCCCCCTGCTCGTCAGTTGGAGAAGGAGAAGAAGATGCATCTTTGGAGTTCATTCATGACAATCCACCAATCAGTGAATGGTATGATAACTCCATTGAAATTCCATGTGATATTGATGATTTACTAGCAAATTATTTCAATGTAGATAGTAGCACGGTTGAGCAGGGTAAAATAGCTAATTCAGATTTGGACTTGCCTTTGTTGAGTCCAAACACATTGCAAATTTTAGACGATTTTACCCGGGAATTAACAGGGAACCCTCCAGCCTCCGATACCCTAACGACTCCACTTCGAACAACTGAAGTGGAGCATTCGCCAGATATTGTTGAACAGCTTGGGGGAGGGGGTAATATACAAGAGGGGGATGGGGGTACAACTCTCCCAGACTTTCAGCTGTCCAACAGAATTTTAAATAATATAGTTGTTTTCACTGCAACGTTTGGTGACCCTTTTAATACACTTATGGGGGGAAATTTGTTTATGACCCCGTAGAAATTGTGCATGCATATGTAGACAAAATTCGTGCACTTCTGGAGAATCAAATTCAGTTGTGGGGGAGGGATTCAATTAAGGTCTCCATTGTTCTAAAAGTGTTCTATTTAAATGAGGGAAAAAGTGAAGTTTATTATCATTTTATACATTCCGAGATGCGTTTGGTTTATCCAAATTTAGAAAATTTTGAGGGAGCTTTCATAGATTGGGTCGATCAAATTATAACGCATCTCGAGAACTTTAATGAAAACGGTAGTGGGTCTCTAGTTCTTTTTGTTGAAAATTTAAGTGTTAATATTTGTAAATTTAAGAAAGATTTTATTTTAAGAGGGGGGCATTGGGGCACGGGTACAGTTTTAAATTATAATCCAGATCTAGAGGGTTGTAAAGGTGTCCAGAAGATCTGTTTTGAAACAGATCAAAAGTGTTTCAGATATGCTTTCCTCATATCAGCATTCGAGCCTCTAGCTCGGGACGCTACCAAGAAGAATTTAGACAATTGGGCTGTACATGGGAAGGAAGGGTCCGATTTCCCAGTTGTAGATTTTTCATGTTTAGAGGGGAAATACCCAGTAACGCTTCGAGCCATTGATATTTTTGAAAGGGCTAATGCCCACTTAAATATCGGCGTTACTGTGGTACAATACGAAACTGAATTTGAAGATGGGTTCGCTCTAAAAAGAAGGGGGTGGTCTTCCCTGTAAGGGGTCCCTCAGTTGATTTGGTTAAACACTGGGTTTGGTTGCTTTACACACCACCTAGTCAACCGAACACAATCGGTCATTTTAACCCTATCACTGACATTAGTAGAGTTCTGGGGGGTGGTAGGGATCTAGGGATACGTTTCTACTGTCCAACATGCTTGTCACAATTTCGTAGTGATATAAAACTACGGAATCATATGAAGCATTGTAGCCGCCACGGCTACCAGACAGTGGAAACGGTTTCAGGGGATAGGGCCATTCTACGTTTTAAAAATTTTCAAAATACCCTTCTCCAGTGCAACAAAATATCTTTAGACTGTGAAGCTAAGCTGGTGGAGGTGAATGACCCCCAATTTCCAAACCGAGTCAAAGAACATCAGGCTATTGCAGTGTCCTACGCCCACGCGCAAAGAGATAGTTCTAACACCATGCGGTTGTTAGAAATAGTTGAAACATTGGATGAGCGGGAGTGCATGGTCAAGGCATTGACTAAACTGATTGGCACGGCTAATGGTGCTATTTCTCGTTTGAGAAATACCCATTATCCAATGGTATTGTCTGCAGAGGATCGTCTCGCGATTAAAAATCAAAAAATATGTTGGGTATGTAAGGGGGAGTTTGCAGAGGTGGATAAGGGGACTAAAGGGAAAAGAGGGGGGAGGGGGAAAGTCAGAGATCATAATCACTTGTGGCAGGAAACATCCTCGGGGGGTAGTAATTTTAGGGGGGTTGCGCATCAATCGTGTAATTTAAATGTTAGCCAGCAGTTTTTTATCCCTGTTTTTACTCATAATTCCAATTATGATTTAAAATTTATTTTACCGGCACTGGCACGTATGCACAGGGAGGGAGGGGGAGTAGATTGTCCATGGGTAAATAGTTCATTTACCTACAACATAATTCCCAAATCAGCTGAGAAGTTATTGCTTCTCGAACTGAAATGGCAGGTAGTGAATAATGGGCATATGTGCTGGAATAAAATCAGGTTTTTAGATTCCTTTAGTTTTTTCCCCAAGGCATTGAGTCAATTGATTCAAGTGCAAAAAAGCGACAATTTTGATAGCTTTCCCTTGCTTAAACAGCACTTTCCAGACAGTGAAATGTATGACCTGTTGACCTGCAAAGGTATATACGCATACGATTATTACTGTTCTGGCGCACGCTTAAGTGAGGAGAAACTACCTCCAATTGAAGCTTTTTACAATTCACTGACCAACAGTGAATGCACAGCCGAGGAGTATGAGTTTGCCAAGAAGGTGTGGTCCAAGGGGGATTGTAAAAATGGGTGGGATTATTGTAGACTGTACTTGGCCAGTGACGTTCTAACTCTGTTGGATATAGTCTGTAAGAACACAGACCAAATCTATTCAGAGTTCGGGTTAGATATAGGCTATTTTTTTTCTACACCCCATTTAGTGATGGATTTAATTTTAAAAATTAGCAGGGAGGAAATAGGCCTAATCACCGACGTGGATCAGCACCTTTTTGTACAGCGTTCAATGAGGGGTGGGTATGTTTTTCATGGGGACCGCGTCTTATCAACCGATCCGAGCGGACAAAGCACCGGTGCAAAGTCAAATGCAGTGTTCTTGGACATGAACTCATTGTACCCCTCGGCAATGTCACACTACTCTTTGCCGTGTGGGAACTATCAATGGCTTGAGAATCCTTGTGAGTTCCCCGACATTACCACCGTCGAGGACAATGGGCCACAAGGATGGTTCTTTGAAGTTGACGGTCACATTCCGCTGGCGCTTCACGACTCAGTCAAAGATTTTGTCTTTCCCTGTATCAATCGGCCCGTGAGCAGGGACTCTCTGAGCCCCTACAATCGTTCATTGGTTGAGGATATGGGGATGCACTGGACTCCCTCTAAACAGAAACTGATTGCTGATTTGGACCCTAAGGAGAATATCGTTGTTCACCATGTGCTTTTGCACTGGATGGTGAGCAACGGCTTCAAGATCACCAAAATACACAGGGTCCTGCAGTTCAATCACCGACCCTATTTGAAAACGTTTATCGACACCTTTGTCGATAAACGCTTTCAAATAGGGTCGCTGATTGAACTGCAGGACCCTGTGTATTTTGGTGATCTTGAAGCCGTTGCTCACCATCCAGTGCAAAAGCACATGGTGAACAACGATATTCTCCTTAGGGTCCAAATCAGCAATCAGTTTCTGTTTAGAGGGAGTCCAGTGCATCCCCATATCCTCAACCAATGAACGATTGTAGGGGCTCAGAGAGTCCCTGCTCACCGGCCGATTGATACAGGGAAAGACAAAATCTTTGACTGAGTCGTGAAGCGCCAGCGGAATGTGACCATCAACTTCAAAGAACCATCCTTGTGGCCCATTGTCCTCGACGGTGGTAATGTCGGGGAACTCACAAGGATTCTCAAGCCATTGATAGTTCCCACACGGCAAAGAGTAGTTGGACATTGCCGAGGGGTACAATGAGTTCATGTCCAAGAACACTGCATTTGACTTTGCACCGGTGCTTTGTCCGCTCGGATCGGTTGATAAGACGCGGTCCCCATGAAAAACATACCCTCCCCTCATTGAACGCTCTACAAAAAGGTGCTGATCTACGTCGGTGATTAGGCCTATTTCCTCCCTGCTAATTTTTAAAATTAAATCCATCACTAAATGGGGTGTAGAAAAATAATAGCCTATATCTAACCCGAACTCTGAATAGATTTGGTCTGTGTTCTTACAGACTATATCCAACAGAGTAAGAACGTCACTGGCCAAGTACAGTCTACAATAATCCCACCCATTTTTACAATCCCCCTTGGACCACACCTTCTTGGCAAACTCATACTCCTCGGCTGTGCATTCACTGTTGGTCAGTGAATTGTAAAAAGCTTCAATTGGAGGTAGTTTCTCCTCACTTAAGCGTGCGCCAGAACAGTAATAATCGTATGCGTATATACCTTTGCAGGTCAACAGGTCATACATTTCACTGTCTGGAAAGTGCTGTTTAAGCAAGGGAAAGCTATCAAAATTGTCGCTTTTTTGCACTTGAATCAATTGACTCAATGCCTTGGGGAAGAAACTAAAGGAATCTAAAAACCTGATTTTATTCCAGCACATATGCCCATTATTCACTACCTGCCATTTCAGTTCGAGAAGCAATAGCTTCTCAGCTGATTTGGGAATTATGTTGTAGGTAAATGAACTATTTACCCATGGACAATCTACTCCCCCTCCCTCCCTGTGCATACGTGCCAGTGCCGGTAAAATAAATTTTAAATCATAATTGGAATTATGAGTAAAAACAGGGATAAAAAACTGCTGGCTAACATTTAAATTACACGATTGATGCGCAACCCCCCTAAAATTACTACCCCCCGAGGATATTTCCTGCCACAAGTGATTATGATCTCTGACTTTCCCCCTCCCCCCTCTTTCCCTTTAGTCCCCTTATCCACCTCTGCAAACTCCCCTTACATACCCAACATATTTTTTGATTTTTAATCGCGAGACGATCCTCTGCAGACAATACCATTGGATAATGGGTATTTCTCAAACGAGAAATAGCACCATTAGCCGTGCCAATCAGTTTAGTCAATGCCTTGACCATGCACTCCCGCTCATCCAATGTTTCAACTATTTCTAACAACCGCATGGTGTTAGAACTATCTCTTTGCGCGTGGGCGTAGGACACTGCAATAGCCTGATGTTCTTTGACTCGGTTTGGAAATTGGGGGTCATTCACCTCCACCAGCTTAGCTTCACAGTCTAAAGATATTTTGTTGCACTGGAGAAGGGTATTTTGAAAAATTTTTAAAACGTAGAATGGCCCTATCCCCTGAAACCGTTTCCACTGTCTGGTAGCCGTGGCGGCTACAATGCTTCATATGATTCCGTAGTTTTATATCACTACGAAATTGTGACAAGCATGTTGGACAGTAGAAACGTATCCCTAGATCCCTACCACCCCCCAGAACTCTACTAATGTCAGTGATAGGGTTAAAATGACCGATTGTGTTCGGTTGACTAGGTGGTGTGTAAAGCAACCAAACCCAGTGTTTAACCAAATCAACTGAAGGACCCCTTACAGGGAAGACCACCCCCTTCTTTTTTGAGCGAACCCATCTTCAAATTCAGTTTCGTATTGTACCACAGTAACGCCGATATTTAAGTGGGCATTAGCCCTGTCAAAAATATCAATGGCTCGAAGCGTTACTGGGTATTTCCCCTCTAAACATGAAAAATCTACAACTGGGAAATCGAACCCTTCCTTCCCATGTACAGCCCAATTGTCTAAATTCTTCTTGGTAGCGTCCCGAGCTAGAGGCTCGAATGCTGATATGAGGAAAGCATATCTGAAACACTTTTGATCTGTTTCAAAACAGATCTTCTGGACACCTTTACAACCCTCTAGATCTGGATTATAATTTAAAACTGTACCCGTGCCCAATGCCCCCCTCTTAAAATAAAATCTTTCTTAAATTTACAAATATTAACACTTAAATTTTCAACAAAAAGAACTAGAGACCCACTACCGTTTTCATTAAAGTTCTCGAGATGCGTTATAATTTGATCGACCCAATCTATGAAAGCTCCCTCAAAATTTTCTAAATTTGGATAAACCAAACGCATCTCGGAATGTATAAAATGATAATAAACTTCACTTTTTCCCTCATTTAAATAGAACACTTTTAGAACAATGGAGACCTTAATTGAATCCCTCCCCCACAACTGAATTTGATTCTCCAGAAGTGCACGAATTTTGTCTACATATGCATGCACAATTTCTACGGGGTCATAAACAAATTTTCCCCCATAAGTGTATTAAAAGGGTCACCAAACGTCGCAGTGAAAACAACTATATTATTTAAAATTCTGTTGGACAGCTGAAAGTCTGGGAGAGTTGTACCCCCATTCCCCCTCTTGTATATTACCCCCTCCCCAAGCTGTTCAACAATATCTGGCGAATGCTCCACTTCAGTTGTTCGAAGTGGAGTCGTTAGGGTATCGGAGGTTGGAGGGTTCCCTGTTAATTCCCGGGTAAAATCGTCTAAAATTTGCAATCTGTTTGGACTCAACAAAGGCAAGTCCAAATCTGAATTAGCTATTTTACCCTGCTCAACCGTGCTACTATCTACATTGAAATAATTTGCTAGTAAATCATCAATATCACATGGAATTTCAATGGAGTTATCATACCATTCACTGATTGGTGGATTGTCATGAATGAACTCCAAAGATGCATCTTCTTCTCCTTCTCCAACTGACGAGCAGGGGGGAGATGGGGAGTATGGAACCAGGACAACCTACAAATGAAAAAATAGCTTATTTTCAAAGTGTTCAAATCATCCCCTACTGCTTTTAAAATTTGGATTATTATTGCTTAATAACATTTGGTTAATACAACTGAAGATAATCTAAGATATGACATAGAAGGCGACAATTTGTTCGTTTATTTTCAGTGTTAAATTTTTTTTTTTTTTCGCGGCACTTTCCCGCAGCGCTTCTCACAGCGCTTCCTGTGGCGCTTCCCTGGCCCGTGGCGCTTCCCTGAACCGTGGCGCATCTCTATGGTGCTTCCCTGGCCCGTGGCGCATCCCTGTGGCGCTTCCCTGACCCGTGGCGCTTCTTGGGCCCACAGCGCTTCCCCCGGCGCTTCCCACAGCGCTTCCCCGGCCCACATCGCTTCCCGCGATGCTTCTCGAGCCCGTGGTGCTTCCCTGGCCCGTGGCGCATCCCTATGGCGCTTCCATGGCCCGTGGCGCTTCTCGGGCCCGCAGCGCTTCCCGCAACGCTTCCCTGGCCCCACCACATGCCTCCCTGCCCCCCCCCCCCTTTACACAATGTCCGCCAAAAACCGTATTGTTAGACTGCATAAGTCCAAGTTTCTCTCTAATTCCGTTCTACATGTTTGGTGAACTCCTCATTAGCTCACAATTATTGTAAGCCACCGCGCTAGTGTTCCGATTTCCAGGCCTGAACTTCAGACATGGAAACAGTACAATTAAATGCTGTAAACCGTTAACTCAGTATATTGTCAACAATGTTTCCCCATCACTAAAATATTGGCAAGGGTTTGTAAGATTGAAGGCTATTTTAAAAATATCCTTGCGCAAATTACGGGATCCATATGTGACAAATAGATAAATGGGAATAATCTCTCAGTCCCCTTCTCTTAAAACTTTGTGATATTCAATTGTGAAAAAATAGGGGATTTTGAGTTTCAAATGGTGAGCATTAATTGAAATTACCTAAAAATATTCACTTATGAAATATCGAAGCGATAGCAAAGATTAGAAAATAGTGGTTTCTTTGCAAAAAATTATATTTAGATATCTCCGCGGGAGAGAAATTTAAAACAATTGTTGGGGGGTGAGGGGTTAATATCCCGCTGAGATAAGTTTATATAGGATTGAAAAGGACTAAAAATTGGAAGAAATAGAAAGGTAGGAAAAAATGCTTACATTTGCATATCCCGGCTGCACTTGGGCATCCGAAGGACCAGGTAGTGCATGCTGGAGGGCCACTTCCTGACCTAGCGTTGATGGGGCAGCTCTTGAAGGCCAGGCAACGTATGATGGAAGGTGGACGGGCCGGCGGCGCTATGTTCTTGCGCGACTGGGCCGGCTATTTCACGATCTTGCATAGATGAGCCGGCAGGGCTCTCCATATTATAAGAAGCCACCCATTCTCTTTTCGGTTTTTGACCGGGCTGTATGGTGGCTGCCTCGTCATCTCTGGCTTTCTTGGATGGAGGGGGCACGCATTCTTCATAATTGGCCTTAAAAAGAAGAGAAAAAATTAGTATCTAAATAATTTGCCCCTTTTTTACAGAAAGAAAGTTATTAACTACAATTTTGTTTAGAAAAGTATTGCATTTTAGTAAAGCAAAAAACCCATATTCTCTCCCCCTAAATTTAGGAAAATTAACCCACCCTAAGTCTACCCTCTCATTGAGTTAATCATGTGTTTTATGCAAGCGAAAGGCATATCTTACTACCTTTTATTCAAATGTTATAGCTAAAATCACTAAATGACGAAGAAGCAATTAAGGTAAGAAACAATTATCTTTTCTATTTTGTCACTATTAAAAGTGCTAACCCCCTCCCCAGAAAAAAATCCTGGATTCACGCTCCCCTCCCGGGAATATAAAAGAAACTTTATCGAAAGAAAGCTTGAAAATAAACTGTTTCTCTTCTCCAAAATAGCGCATTGTGTCTGCACCTAATTATTACAATTGCCTCAAAGTGTTTTAATTTTGAGGGAGAAACAGTTCCCTTTGACTTTGGCTGCTGCGTTCGTAAACACATAGGAAAAGGGTGACTTCTAATTTTAACCACGCACTGGAGTCTTGTGTCAAAACAGAACGGCATTTTCACTAAAAATTGACAGAAGTCAGCGGTCAGTTTAGCTGGAAATATAGAAGGCTATAATTTTTCGAAAAGAGAATTACTTCTTTTTGCGAGAATTTGATTGTAAAAACAGTGAGGGGGGGGGATTTAGCTGGAAATATAGAGGGAAGGAATTTATCAAAATGCTATTTCTTTTGCGAGAATTTGGGGTTGTAGGACAATGGGGGAGGGAGGGGGATATTGTTAGACCCTAATTCGAAAATAACTTGTTTCTCTACTTCCACACAGGTTGTGTAAGCCTTAGCTTAATTATTGCATCATTGTGTTTTAATTTGACGGAAGAATAGTTCCGTTGACCGCGTTTGTAAGCCGGAAAGGGTGACAGCTAATTTTAACCTCGCGTAGAGCATTATGTAAAAACCAGAGCGGCATTTTCATTAAAAATTGACAGAAGTCAATGGTCGCTTTTAGCTAGGATATAGAAGGAAAGAAAATTATTTCTTTTTGCGAGAGTTTTGTTGTAAAACAGTGAGGGGAGGGGGTTAGGTTTTGAGGGTAAAAGAAAATATTTTATGTATTTAATTTTGACGGAGAAACAGTTCCTTTTGACTTTGGCTGCCGCGCTCGTAAACACATAGGAAAAGGGGTGACAGCTAATTTTAACCTCGCGTAGAGCATTATGTCAAAACCAGAGCGGCATTTTCATTAAAAATTGACAGAAGTCAATGGTCGCTTTTAGCTAGGATATAGAAGGAAAGAAAATTATCTCTTTTTGTGAGAATTTGGGATTGTAAAACAATGGCGGGAGGGTATAAAGAATATATTTTATGTTTTCCATTGATTATAATGATGTTTGTATGGTTTGGGGGGGGGGGGGGTTTGGGGTAAAGGAATATATTTACGTTTTAGCTGAATATACTGGAGGATGTCCAAGGAAAATAATTTTGAAAATAAAACGGAACTTACATGGTAAATTGTAGTTGCCAAGGCTTCTAATTCATCAATATTATCCATTTTAGTTGTTTACACGGTGTCAAAATACTTTCTGATAATTTAATCACATTGCATGTCCGTTATATACGAAATCTCAAGGGCAAATTGTTATGTAAACAAGCCCTCTGATTGGCTGAGATGGAAACACGTGATCTAACTGTTTCCGGGAATGTCATAACATTTGGGCGAGAGCAACAACAACAAATACTATTTCTGGACACCATGACATTCACGATCGATTATGCAATCAAGTTCTCGGAAATTCACTTCCCCCTCGAGTCCTAGATCAATAACATTGTTCCCGTTAGAATTCAATGCGCATGTGCAACCTTCGCCCCGGAGTTATTACACATAGAAACATCAAATAAATCGACCTTGGAAAAAGAGGTCATTGACCCCATTACGTAATCTTTCTCTCTAGGGAGGCTATGCCCTTATTTGGTGCCCCGTCAGCATTAAACTAAATTGTAGATGGCAGCAGGGGTGTCGCGTCGTGTCAATAGGGGCATCTCTACTCATGGGCACGCATAAGATAAATTTTGGGGGGAGGGGTTACTTACCTGGTCTAATCGACACTTCCAATACTGTATAGTAGAAATCTCAAAACAAAAACTTAAAATATAAGGTAGCGTCATTCAGCCGGGGGGCTAAAGCCCCTCTTTGGCCCCCCTCCTTACGGGTGCTCATGCTTATTCTGTCGAAACTTTACAGGCTAGGCTACTGCTTTTAGAGGCTGAGACCATTTTTTTAATGTGAGTGAATCTATAATAGGTTGCTGACTTCATGTGGAATGAGTCACATTACACACTAAAAAGATCGCCGTGCACATCTTTAGAAGAAGTATTTTGAACTTTCCGACGAAATTTTTCTATTCCACAGTTTAAGAATTAAATTCTATATTCTTCCTTTAAAGTTTGAGCTTAATTTTTTTCGCAGGATAGCGTAATTTACCTCATTTGTAATTTACTTTGTAATTTGTAATTTACCTCATTCCCGTTGTTATAATCAAGTTGCCCGATTGGAAACCGTTTTTAACGAAAAAAATGGGTTTTCTAATTCGAAGTCTGTATTATCTTTATAAATCGTGATATTAGATTACAGAATAATCTCAAATTTAGTTCATTGCACCCCAGAAGATGCTTGAATTAATAGAAGTTATACGTTTTTCGTGTGACTATCTTTTATATAATAAGAAAAGAAATGGAATTTTTCCAGAAAAGAAATAATGAGAAAAGAAAGAATTTTTCCAGGTAAGTGAAAAAAAGAACAGCCAGTTAAAAAAAACCAGCAAGTTACATGCGACGCTTCACTGCACTGAACATTGTATAGTATAATGAAATAATCATAGTTTTGTTCGTGTTTCCCATACCACCATCATCGAATATTAGTCATTGCTTTCTTTTGTTTTTAATTCTTGGCTTATATATAATGAAAAGGCAATGTCCTTCTGGCAGAATCCCCCTCAACATGTCCTGAAAGTTTCAACTTCATACTCTTTGCCATTGCTGAAATATTGCAAATACGCCTTTTTGACAAAATGGATGTACATAATGTCTTTTGGTTTGTTCAACGTTTGGAGGATTGTTGTCCTTCCGCACTATTTCACGTGGTGAAGTACCGTACTATTAGTATACTATTACTAATCTTCAATGATAACTGTTCGTTTGTCTCAATAATAAAATGTAGATTCAATTGTGAAAAAAAAATCTTGTTTGACAGAAATCGCAGTTTTGTAAATATGTCTAATGCAAAGATCTTTTTCACGACTCAGTGAAAAAACAAAACAAAAAATAACAAAAAAAAGAGTTCCACAGGCTGTTTATCACGGGTAAGAGCATATATCCATACAGGTCCCATCTTACGGTTCATTATTTTTCAATTCGTCTGGAAGAGTGGAGGGGTCTTTTAAATCAAGATTTTAGTCCCTCCCCTCTCCCCATGTATAGATGTTATGTGAAGGGGGTCTAAACTGTCTCGCCTTCTTTATCACTTTTGTAATAATTTGAAACTTAATCGTGTCTTGAGAGGGAAAATTATTGTGCCTGTAAAAAAAATTCTTTAGATAATTGACTTAGGCTACACATAGGTATTTAGCAATGTCTATAATAGTATCAGACAACTTTGTCCTTGTTTATTTCAGAGACTAAGAAGAAGGTCAGGTTAAGTTATCTCTGAGTTTAGCTTATGAGAAGCTTTAATATCATAATTGGAGAAATCTCACCATTTGACATAGTTTGGAATACTGTAAGCTATTCTTTGTACCTGTACGGAGGGGCTGCAATTTCTCATCCCAGCCCACCAAAATCCTGAAGTTTCTTCAATTTCTTGACACTTATTCAAGAAAAATTTCAGAAAAAAACTTCGAAGAAAAATAATCACTAAAACTAGCGATGAATCATTAAAGATGGCGACCATGCTTACGCACATTACGGTAGCTGAAAGATAGACAGGGCCACACATCAAAGGAGTAAGAAAAAGGATAAACTAGTAATGGGGCTGTGCCATCTGTTACCGCAAGAAGTGTACTAATAACCAGCACCTAAAAAGCAACTATCTTTCATTCTTCAGACACAAATGACATTTTGGCTGGCAACAGCGAAAAAGGCAGTATGTTACACGACATAAATTTTTCAGAGTGCCGTCTTCAGGCCACCTACATCCAACACAGAGTTCGACACGGGTTGTGCAGATTATCGTTTTGAGTGCCGTGCTCAGGAAGGGTGCTCAGAACCCCTGCTCAACCATACTATTTTGGTGCGTTACAATTTTGAGGAACCCGTGTCCAACTTTTATAAGGAACGCCTACAACTCGTAAGATGAAAACGGTTTGAAGTTTAGCTGTATTAAGCACGGAGAACCTGAACACGGTGTTTGCCGAACCTGCTCAAAGCACACTTCAAACCCGGTGCCTGAAAACAGAACTCAGGAGAGGAGAAAAGCGAAAAAATGTGCTTAGAGTTTTTTTTATGTCTATTCAAGGAGGTTTTTTATTATTATTCCCCCCCCGAAAAAATATCTGCATGCTTGCTTGCTAGAACACTGGTCATGATTCTAAAAATGCTGCTCATCAGCAACACTTGATGGTTTGTACACAAATAGATTAGCTTGATAATTTGAAAGGTGCTGTGTGATAGTGTATGTAAAACTGAGAATTATACACCACCTGCTCCAACAGTGTCTGCTGAACCGACTTGTCCAAACTGTCTTCTCTTATTTCATTCCCGAGATGCTAAGAAGCATATATTTTGTGCAAGATAGGTTATATCCGCTTTTTTCACTCACAAAAATCATTAAAAACTGAAGTTTGTCATTTCAAAGTATTTGTTGATGTATCTTGGAGGTCTAAAAACGTTCTTGTGCACCCAGCATGTACTAAATAGCAGTAAACAACCCCGAACACATTTATTCCCTTTTTTCATCTCCTGGAAGCTTTATATCATGCAACATAACGCCTTTTGTCGCTGCCGCAACCCAAAATGCCATTTATATTTGAAGAAATGAAAGCCAATAGGTGCTGATTATTACATGAATTCTGGCCGCCACAGAAGGTCCAGTGCCAATACTAATAGGTCAACTTTCTTACTTCTTTGGTGTGTGTTCCTGTTTATCTTTCAGCTACTGTCATATAAACATGTGGTTGCCATCCTTTATGATTCATCACCAGTTTTAGTGATTAATTTTTCTGACCTCTGGTCCGTTTTCAATGATATTTTCATTGCAATTTTTTTTTTTTTTATTTATATAGTTCTCTATATTTTTTAGGAATGCTCAGATGAATTTTTCTGGAAAGTCTAGTGTTGAAATATACTTGGACTTTATAAAATTCAATATACTCGTATTCGAAGTCTTTTCTCTTGGGCTTTGCTTGTTGAAACATCTAAATAAAACTTCGATGATACCGATAAATAAATGGAACACACCAAAGATGTGTTTGCGATTTCAATTTCCTTTTTTGTAATCTAGTGATTTTTCGACGGGTACTTCGGCAATTTTTCTGCTATTATCTTTGTAAAATATACCTGCTATTGCTAGGTTCCCATTTCAACGGCACTGTCTTATTAGCGGAGTACGTTCCACAAGAATACCAAGCTTTTTTTTTTATCAAAACATTAAGATGACGTCAACCTTGGGTAAATTTAAAGTTTAATCGCAATATTTATTTATTTGAAGTTGTAAATTTTCAAATTATCCAGTGCTTGTATTTTGTTTTTGCATATACGAATACTTCTTGATTTTCAGTTGACTATAAGTCAAAATACATATATTTAAATCCAAAACCAGGTTGTTACCATCCAATTGCTGGTACACAATCTGCTAAAGATGGGGAAACTCTTTTGACGTTTCTGGAATAAAGTCGATGGTAAATAAAAACATAGCAGATATAAAGTCCTAGTTAGATATAAAGTCCTTTTTAGATATAAAGTATAAAGATATAAAACCCAGTGAGTACAGGCATCCTCAGTGACATCAATTTGTAGAAATTAGGAGGGAGACAAAAATGTACCTATCAAAATCTAGGGAAGCGAATTTTTTTCAAAATTTTCATGAAAAAATAAAAATACATTCTTCAATAAAAACACCCAGAAAGATGTTTTCTTATAAATTTAGGGGGAGGAGCAAATTACCCTTTCCTCATCCCCTTCATTTGATGCCAATAGGATTCGCGTATCGAACCTAGAAATCTTCGGTAATTTTTCCAGTATTTCTTTGTTATAAAACGAAGCCAAAAACTTTTAGGTTAATCTTGAGCAATATTAAAGCCAGAAATCCACTCATTCATATCTTATCAGGGAAAACATAGAGGAAACCATTTATTTTGTTTTTCCCTTGTGGCTGAATTAAGCATAAGAATTGACTAAAGCAGTAGGGATCTAATTAAATTCTGATTATTTTAAATAGACTATTATAAGCCCAAGTGAGTACTGGATGAAAAAGGCGATATAATATTTGAAAATTGTTCTATAGTAATATTTATTCATAGATCAAGGGATGATTTAAGGATATGGATTGGGTTTAAAGCAGGGCATATTCCTAGGCATAATTTCTACTCAGTTCACCCACACATATGTCCCCTCCACTTATAAAAATTATTGATCCACATTACTGTAATACGAAATTGTCAATCGATTGTAAAAAAGAAAAACAAATCTTTAATATGAATTTCGAAACGAGCTTCTAATAAACAAAATTAATCTTTTCACAAGACTCTTATCTTTGGCCTGCAAAGAGCATAGCAGTTACTAAATCCAGGACATCTAGCCGCCTCTTACAACTAAGTGGCAGTTCATTAATGGGAGTTATTTGTGACACTATCCGTCAGCCCAACTAGATAGCCAAATATAGCAGCCAAATACTAGTTAAAAATTGCGAAAATACCAGTTAAAAATTGCGAAAATACCAGTTAAAAATTGCGTGTGGCACCATCAATAAAATTTCCAAAATAAAAATTACCATATAAATGGGAATGACCTGTGACACCATCCTTCAGCCCAACTAAACAGCCAAATGTAGCAGCTAAATCTCCAATAATAGCAGTTAAAAAACAAATCACAGCCATTGAAGCAAAAAAACAGAGCCAACCTCCAAGAAGACCGGCAGGTGGCACCAATACGAATAAAATCTAGAAATGTATATTTACTCATTAGCAATTTTTGGGGGAGGAAAACAGTCACCAACTAAATAGAATTACCAAATCTCGCATCTCTTCCCAACTGTTGAAACAGGAATTATATAACCCCGAGCTGACGTAATTAAATCTGGTCGTTAGAAGACTAATGGGAAAATCTAATGTTTTATCCTACTGAATTTTACTTTTCTCTTCCCCCTATGCTCCATCTTTTATGCTTTATTTTATTAACAGGTAATATTAGACCGCTTTAAGAGCATGACGCCCCGGTATGGCTTTTTGTCTTAACTTTGTAACAATCAAACTGTACTGAAAAAATTTAGAAATGTGCTCTTGTTTTTTATTTAGTATGACCTGGAAATTCCATATTCTAAATTATTAATCGAATGCGATTTCGTTTCTCAGGGCCAAAGAAGGCTGAAGGCAATCTCATCCAATCTGGTTGAGATTGGATTTTTGAAAACGCCAAAATAACCAGACACCGTGATATTCTTCCTTCAAATTTTATCCTCAAACGACCTCCAAGGATTGTCATAGGATCATTTCCAAATCTGACAGAAATGAAAGCGAAACATATGCGGCATGGAATAGCGCTATCCACCAGTTTCGTGCCGGAATATAATATTACTATTTAGTAGTTTTTTTTTTTTTTTTTTTTTTTTTACGCAAACAGCAATTTGGAAATGGTCATGAACGTATATTTTTTGTTTTTAGACCAAATTGATTTGATTTGTAGTTCCATTAAAAACAAGACAACTCCAGTTAATTTGAACAGTAAAAATACTCAAATAAGTAAAAATTAGCATTTACAATCTTTATTCTTATGTTAGTAGTAAGAGAGGTGCTGATTAAAAACTTACATTCAAACTTACGCCTGAAGGCATAGATATGTGTGTAAGTTTCGAACGAATTGGGGTTACCAGGGTCATTTGCCTATTACAATGAACTCTACATGGGTTGATAGACATGTTTTCTATTATGACACTCATTTTTGGAGGACAACCATAGAGAGAGAGCGACGGTCACACTAACTACTTGATTAGTAGTTGGATTCGGATATAAGGAGTAATTTTCATTGTATTTCATATTAGTAAGAGAATTGAATTCAAAGAGAATAGTTTATTTGAGAGGATATTAGTGGAGAAAAAATGAGTGGTGCATTTACACTATTGGAGATTAATGATGGAACCGACAGCAGCAGCAGCAACGATATACGAGTACCTAATGTAGCTGTGGAAATAACCGCTGGGTGTAGACTATGTCTTGAATGGGACATTATGTATGCAAGATATGTGATATCATTAAGCAAATTTAAGCAGGAGGAGCAGCTGTGTTTTGCTGGAAAAGTGAATATTCTCCATATAAATAAACTTCGGTCAGCATTAGATGTCCTATCGAAATATATTGATGAGAACAAAATGCATCAGTGAATATTATTATTGTAATTATGTTCAATAAAAATGTTTCTAAATCAATGGTATTTTTTTTCTTTCTATAGTAGACAGGCGTATATTTTCTAGAGTAGAAAAAGAAATTCTGATTAGTCTGAAGTTGGTTGTGAGAGAGTTAGGACTCTAAAAATGGATAGATTCGAGAAAGAGCGAATCATGAGGAATCTAATTCTTATGGAAAAACGTTTGATTCTAGATGATGATTTTCTAGAGTTGTCTATTCAAAGGAAGATATTTTCTCGAGGAATGCTTGTCGATATAATGAAAACTGATTCTCCATCATTAGACTATTGTATGAAGCTTCTACATCGTGGTCCAAATGCATTACACAATTTATTGATATATTGATCACGACACGACAAAATGATATTGTGGATATGCTTTTAAACATTAGTTTAGAAATTTAGGACTTTTTTCATAAGAAAGATGGTGCTCAAGGATGATTTACTCCTCTCTCTCTCTCTCAGACATTTTTTTTTTTTTTTGCTAGCTCAGTTTCATTGTGGCAGTGAGAGCGTTAACACTTGACAAAATGTTCCATACATGTCCGTTATGTATGTACACACAGGGCAGCTGGTCATCATGTGAGAATTGCACAATGATTGAGGAGTATGATGAAAAGTGTAGATTATGCAACCCGTGTAAATTGCATAGAGGATATGCTGTACAAATTAAAGGTTGTAATTCCTGTCTTGAAGAGGTGTGTGACTCTCATCCTAGAGGTCACCTATGCTCCAATTGTCATTATGATAAGTGCAAGCAGTGGGAGAGTACATATCCCGGTATGATTGGAAAGAATCCTAACCGTGATTTTAGTTTATTGCTACGAGATTGGTATCGTCGTGGTTTTAGATTGTTCTGGGAGGAGGAACCGGGTCAACGATTCAACTGTTGGAACAACAAAGAATATGGTTTCTACGTCATCGTTGTGAAGACACTGGGTGTTATGATTATAAGCCCACTGATTTTTATTTGGCTGTGACGGAATGTGATTCGACACTTGAGGACACTGTTTGTGAAATTGCTTCAAATAGGCAAATTGAAACATGTGAATTCTATAGAATGAATGAGAATAGTATCATTGACTATACAAAGAGATATGACAAGAGTGAAGTCACACTCTACTGTAGAAAATGTGACCCTGACATTGCACTACATCAGGATCAGTACACTGTGAATTCAGATAATCTACCTGCACTAGTTGTTGTCGACAAATACCTAGTAGTGGATGAAATCTAAAGAGTAGAAAAGTCGTTTTTATCATGTATATAATTTTTTTTTTTATTAATAAACAATTTCACATACATCTTTAGAACATTTTATTCTTAGGGCACTAAAATCAATATTAAATACACTTGTAAGTATATTCTCCACTAGAAAGTCGTTCAATTGAGGTAAGTCAACGTAGATGTCGAGAAACTGCTTGTAGGTGTAGCCACGACATCTGAACATGAAAAAGAGTAGTGCATGAAAGCCACATGTCTTAGTCGCTAAATCCTGTTACTCTTCGTTGATTTTGAATAATGGTTTTCCCACTGCTTTCAATAAAGTTGCTGATGTATGGAGCGTAGAATTTATACGATAGGCCAAGAGGATCAAAAAATTCAATATTCTTCGCTGTTTGAAAGATGCTTAGCCAATGACCGGTCTTCAAAGTCGACGGACTGCTATTAACAATGATCAGGGTATTGTTAACACTTGGAATTTTTCAATGAAGTCCGAAGGTATGCAATAGGACTTGTACTGGGACATGTATGGATCCATACTAAATACGTTGATTATTTGGTTTGTGTTCATGGTGCTAGGTCTAGTAGAACACTGCCGTCGGGCGTGATTTCCCAATAGGTTTCAAATTGACTCAGTGATATTAGCGTGATACTCTCAGTCAGAGCATTGGCAAATGTACACTCTAAACGTACATTCCCTGTTCGTACTATGCTCATATCCTGTGTGCCTGACAAATCCAAAACAATAACCCCATGATTTTTTGAAAACATTGAATCGGTTATTCCATTTTCAAATAGTTGAGAGTCATGATCTAGGGATTGCATGGTCAACTCGTACAGAGTTCTATAGGATTTTTTGTCAAATGATAGAGTGTACAGTGGAATACCATTCACTTTGCACACAAGGCTAGATAGACCGAAAAAATTAAAATCATGGGGAGATTCAGTCCAGGATCCAACGGCACTCCCACTCTTCACAAAGGCCAAAGCCAATTTTGATGGGATTTCTCCATTGATAAATGATGAATCGCTATAGCTACGAGAACCGGTGGCAATGTGACGTTGATTGGTGATTGTATGGGGGACAAGAAGTTTAATGTTGTTGCCATTGGCTCTTAGCTTTTCCACTGCCAATGCAACAGAGCTCATAACCTGTTGTTTTCGGACGTGGAGAATTGCCGATGTGATAATAACATTTGCATCGGGTGCTGCAGGAAGTGTTTTTCTCAAAATGAAATTCGATGGGGCCATCTGCAACTTTATGTCAATCTTGACATTGGGGGGTAGCCATTGGGATATATTGAATATCTCATGATTTAATTTTCCAACTAGATGATACTCCTGGGTCACTGCAGTAGTCAACTCACCATCAGTATCAACACCTGTTCGATATTCATAGCCCAGCGATTGTCCTCTCATCTCCTTGTATGCCTTTGGCGTCATCATCATAAATTGTATGTAGCTTGCATAGTTGGATAAATTATTGCTAGTGCTCACCAATGTTCCATTAATAAATACATTAATTTGTTTGAATAGGTTGTGTAGAATACAGTTTTCATAGGAGAGACCATCGCCGGCATTCGGAGTTGTATTATCTGACTTTTTCTTCACCACAACATTTAAATCAATAAATGTTGACGACAAATCAATGAAATAGTCTTCATTGGAAAATATTTGAAAGTGTATATTTTCCGAGAGGGGTTGTTGAGGGTGAAATTGTTCATAGTAGCCATACTTGACACTGACATCAACATTTTCAGCATTGAATAGATTCAATGAGGAACTGATTGATGGATATGATTCCTTGTGGGGGAGATAAGTCATCTTAAGAGAAGAAATCCTTCTTTGATCTAACAATCTTTTTCTTTTTCTTCTTCTTCTGTTGCTTATTGGACTTCGTTGTTTTATTCCTCAAAGTCCTTGTTGATGTCCTTTGCTTCCTGCCTGGGTGGAGACTGATGAGTGAATGACGTGAACGCATCCTTTTCAATCCCTCCCCATTTTGTCGAGATTTTAATTGTTCACCAACGGCTCTTGCTGAAGATCTAATATTTTCCTTAACACTCTCCTTGAAATTCTTGCCCGACCCCCAGTCCTGTAGTGTGGAGGCAGCAAAATTTGATGCAGCAGGTACAAGATATTTTCTGGCAAGGGGTAGTGCAGAACGAAATAGCCTAGCAAACCAGCTACCAAGACCATAGCCAGACATTGTAGTACGCCCCTTGTAGTAGTCCAATCCATTGCCTATTTGACGTGGACTCAAAGCACCAACATAACAGTCAATATCGGGACAGACAAATGGAATTCTTCTATTGTTCATTTTTTAGGTTATTGTACCGTCGTTGTCGTTGACAATGGCTCGAAAATGACATGTAATCACTGCTAAGCCTTTTGAAATTGCTATTGGATCACCTAATTCAGTTCTTAGTGTTAACTGACAGAGCTCCAAATAGGAAGTGTTTACGGGAATATACTGAAGATGCTTTATATTGTAGTGGTGAACATGTTCTTGATTGGTTTTTCGTTCAAGAACTCGTAGGAGGGGAACATTTGAATTACCAACCCGAGATGTTTCCACAAATGAAGCGTAGAGAAATATACAAGTGTCCGTGGAGAAGCTGGGTGCATAGTCTGCATAGATAACATGGTCAATACCACTGAAATTTTCTGTCTTAATAATACGTTTTTTAAAACCAAGAACCTCACGTAAATTCTCATTGAGGAAAATTCTTTCATTCTCATATGGATTGGTAATATAAATTCTCCTTTGTTCCGTCGAGTAATTGAAAGTGAAACCACCTTTTTTTCGACTTGCAATTTTTTTGTTGATAACTCGACACAGTTCATGCATGTTATTGTATTCCCTGTAGGGGATGTTAGCAATAGGGTACTGATTAGAGTCAAAAGTTGCCATTGCACCTTCATCACCGAATTCAAACGGTCGTATTTTTATTTCATATTTACGATCCTTTCTCAGGATGTCATAGGTATTTTTGAGAATACAGTCGACAAGAGCCACTTCATATGCACCGTCAAATTTGATGGCGGGGGAGAGTTTTGTCCAAAAATCACTTGTCGTATTCAAGTCATTGTAGAGAGGATCGGAAACGTTGGACATGAAAGTTACATAGAAATCATTGGGCATTGTCAATATCTTCAACACCAATCCAAGAATCAAAATCAGAGTTGTATCCTAGCCAGCGAACAAGTAACTGTTTCTTACCCCCGCGAGTACGTGTCTTTAATATCTTTTCAATTTGATAGATTTCACTAGCATTTTTAACTTTTTGTAATTCATAGTCATAAAAGCCGCCGAGAATCTCCTCATCTTTGCTATCACGCAAACGATAAGTTATGGGTTTAGTGTCTAGGATTTTTGCCACCTTAAAAAGTTCTGTGGACCACAAGTAATTCCCCTTTTCAAAAACATTAGTTGTTCTATTAATTCGAACCGTATCACCAACATTGAATTTATTTTTCATCTTCTTGACAGCCGACGATTCATTGGAATACTGTTTAAGAAAGGTGTCAATTGTATCATGATCAGAATGATGAACTTCCGTTGGCGTAGAGTTGGACAATGATCGATGAGGTCGTTGATTGTAAATCAACATGATTTTATCAAGATCATGAATAAAAGCCGATGTATTTTTCAATGTACAATATCTTGAAATTAAAAGTCGAATAGTTCTTATCAATCGTTCGGCCAATGCAGCCTTTATAGGACTGTGACTATGATAGAGCAGTGTACTATATTTCTCTAGTACTTTTGCAACATGGGGATTAACAAATTCACTACCGCGATCCGTTTGAATTTTTTTATACGTATCCTGTTGGAGAATACTTTCAATGGCCTGAGCAACTTCAACACCTCTCTTTGATCGCAATGGAATTGCATATGCATAACGACTATAAACACTGATTGCAAGTAGAATGTACTTGTACGGTGTATTGTGACGCCGTTGAAGCTCATCTAGAGTCAGGAGATCTGCTTGCATTATATGCAATGGGTAAAAGGCTTTAGTTTTTCGATATTGGTTGGCACGAAGTCTATGATTTCTATGCAGAGTGTAACTTGATTCATTTTGTAGATAGTCTTGTACATTTTTAGGGGGAACACCAGTGACTTTGGAAAGAGTTGTGGGGGAACTTAAACTCCCCACCTCACCAATATTTTCATAAACACCTTTCAGAACTTCAACCATTTTGAACGTAAACACGTTGTGTAACGTCCGCTACCCTTTTGTATACTGGCCGTTGGTGGTGGTGGTGATGATGACCTGATACGTCTTCGCTTTTGTCTAGCTATCAGCGGTGTGCTAGTATTTTCCAAAATTGATTTAAAATCTTCTTCTTCAAGTTCATTTTTTAATGGTGTCAATGTTGTTGTTGATGATGATGACGATGATGCATGTTCATTTAATTTTTTAGAATTTGTCTATTGCCAATAAGACTTTTGGGGAAGTTTAATGTATTTAGAAAGTTGTATAGATGAGTGTCAAATGATAATAGTCCTTTACGATTTGTAACCATATCATAGATTAAATCAAGTAGATTATAGCTCTTGCCCTGAATTATAATCCCTGTTCCATTGCTCTCAACTTGAATGTGATCACTTTCCAAGAGATAGGCTAGGAGTCGTTTACTTTGTTCACGATATGAGTGGGGCATTAGATTTCCAATTTTCAATACAATCGAATCCAATTCCTCCTTCTTCAATTGTGTTCCATCAGCAGCAGCAGAATGCCGAGGAGATGATTCCTTTTTGGGATCAGCAGCAGCAGCAGTGGGCTTCGACCGATAGGACTTGTGTTTGTCCACTCGACGAAGTGCATCTTGAAGTAAAAGCAGTTTTTTATCATCCTCAATATTTTCATTGTCAAGGAATTTACTCAGATTGTTCTCAAAGTGTTCGACGGGTGAGAGAGCGAGTTCTATTGGAGTCAATTTATAGGGTTTTGCCATTCTCTCTCTCTCTTTTAGAGAAAACTGTTTACAAGTCCTGCAATTATTGGCAGTAAAAGTGTGAAAAAGCTACCGCCCGCCTGAAGAAGTCGTTTCCTTTTGAAATTCTTTCCTTTCTTTTTAGAGGCCAATGTACGTACAATGGAACGATGTTGCTTTGCCTGTTGCTTAACTACTTCTGGCACTTGAACATTACCCTCGATCAAATTTAAACAAAGTTCAGATATTAGATTAATGAAATCGTTGTCAATACCGTGTTTGAGTATTGCTTTCCTAAGCGGAGGTTTTGAAGTGCTTAGAACTGAAAACAAATGTCTATTTTCATGTAGTTTCTTCAGTGTCATGATAGCAACTAATAGGTCTTTTTAGTGTTCACGGGGAGATATACTGTAATTTCATTGTCAAAAATATCTGTGACTACACGTAGATCCTCGGGTGTATTTTGATTAAGATCCAATAGGATGTAGCCGTATGGTTTATTAGTTGCCTGATTGTATGCTGAGAGCAGAAATTTGGGGGCTCCCGGATAGATTTGTTTATTGAGAGTTATTAGCGAGCTAGAATCACGAACAACTCTGTAGATGATATAGTAGGTGCAGTTCAATGCAAGTGTTCGCATACACTTGCTCTGATGAAAGAGATTGTGTAGAACCAGAGTAACGGAAATCTGTTCATGATGAGAGCGAACAGTGAACAGTTGTAGCATTTCCTGGGACCATTGTTCAATAGATTCAGCCAGATCGTCAATGATCAACCAAGAGTTTTGTTCAATAATGCTGAAAACATCAAGTCCCTGTATGAATTGTATCTGCACCAACCCCATGGTGGTGGCAATCGCTTTTATTTCATCATATGACTCCTGCCAAATACTATAGCAATAGTAGATTTTTTTCGGCTTTTCCACAAACATTTTATCACAATTTTTAATTATTTTAGTTAAGAGTGTTGTTTTGCCCGACATTGACGGTCCACACAGAAACGATCTGAATGGTGTTTTAAATTGATACATGTTCCCTTCAACAGTTCACCTGGACAACTAACTGTAGACTATGGCTGTCTGATGACTAAATAATTTCCCTATTACTACTACTACTACTCCGTTCAAGAATAATAACGAGAAGAAGAAGAAGAATAGAGAATAATATTTTCTTTTATTATATACATAAAAAAGGTGACAATACTTTAAAAAATATACTACATTGAAAAAGGCACATTAAACATGAATAAAAAAAAATACACTTGTTTTAAATTTATTTATAATAAAAAAATACAACATTTACATAACCACTAGAAAAAAAAAACACTTAAATAAATACACTTTTTTTTTTCTGTTTATTTATTTATAAAAAAAATACAACATTTATTGGACTAATGTGCACTTGAAATATCATACACTTTTACTTACAACATTTTAAATTTTGGGGTCCCCCCCCCCCGGGGGGCGGCCGCTGCGGCGGCCGGGGCCGGGAAGCGCCGGGCGCCGGGGGCCCGCTGCGGCGGGCCCGGGCCGGGGGGTTGGCATTAAATACTGGAAATTGATCTGCCTTGCAAACACACACACACACACACACACACACACACATTGAAAATTGATTGTGATAGAGAAAAAAAAGAATTAAAAAAAAAAAAAACCTCCCACCCAATTTATACTTTTTTTTTAGTGAATTTAAGTTAATTTTTTTAGACCGAGTTGTTTCTGTACTCTGTACATTCAACTCGGTCTGAAATTAAATAATGACCGTGTGGCAATACCTTCACACCATCCTCAAGTACATAGACTTTGTCCGATATGGCAGACATGGCGTTTTTCTCAACTCTAACTGTGTAGTTTTTAAATTGTAAAGAGCGAATCGCCATGACTTTCGCCCTTGGCACTAAACTACGTTCCACACAGTTTCTATACACACTCATGTCGAAATTATTTTTTACAAAGTGTGTAGGTACCCCCTTGCAAACTTGTTTGATATCCTTGCCGTGCGTTTCCACACAGTATACCTTCGGTCCAGGAAACACACCACTGGATATCAGATCGCTACCCGTTTCAGATTTTAACATTAACAATTGATTTGGGGCCTGGCGTTTCACTAGCTCTGGGTAGAGGGATTCGTTCCAGTTAGTGTAGTCCATTCGTGAGCTAATGTACTCGCCATTTTCCAAATCATTCAATAGATTTTCAGTTTTGACTTTAACAGGAGTGAATCAGTGTCCCCGTAGTACACTTGAACTTGTCCCTCAATCGGCCACTGTACCTTGCATACATTATAATAAAATGACAACATGAGTTTCTTGGATATTTCAGTTATTGCACTTCCGCCTGCAATATTTTTATTTAATACAATGTTTCTTTTCTTGCGATGTAGGAGAACCATATTGGAGTCTATGATTGTGAACGATGTGAAGTTTGGATCCGCAATGATTCGAGCACAATCTTTGGGGTTGGTTACAATGTCACATCGACTTCTGTGTCGTACGCTCTCGCACATTTTACCGAAAGCTGAGTTCAAAATGAGTTTATAGACTTCTTTTTCAACTTTCGTTTTCGCTTGTGAACGCTTACTGACAAAGGTGTCAATAAACGTTTTCATGTAAGGCTTTTGATCAAATTGGAGGGCTCTATGAATCTTTGTGACCTTGAAACCATTGGACACCATCCATTTCAATAGCACGTGATGAACAACGATATTCTGTTTCGGGTTGAGATCGGCAATTAGTTTTTGTTTTGAAGGTACCCAGTGCATACTCCCGTCCTCTACTAAAGATAAATTGTAGGGGCTCAGAGAGTCCCTACCCACCGGTCTATTTATGCACGGAAAAACAAAGTCTTTTACCGAGTCATGGATTTCCATGGGTATTTCACCGTCAATTTCAAAAAACCATCCCTGTGCCCCATTCTCCTCAACACTGGCAATGTCGGGGAAATTCGAAGCACAGGGATTGTCAAGCCATTTATAATTGCCACACGGCAAACAGTAGTGAGACATTGCCGATGGGTAAAGAGAATTCATATCCAAAAAAACTGCGTCCGACTTTTCATCGGTGTGCTGTCCACTCGGATCAGTTTTCATGATACGATCCCCGTGAAAAACATACCCACCCCTCATTGATCTCTCTACAAACAGATGCTGATCCACATCGGCGATCAGACCTATTTCTTCTTTGCTGATTTTAAGTATCAAGTCCATCACCAAATGGGGAGTGGAAAAATAATAACCTAAATCCAACCCAAATTCCCCATAGATTTTATCCGTATTTTTGCACACAATATCCAGAAGAGTGAGTACGTCACTGGCCAAGTAAAGTTTA
Source organism: Artemia sinica (assembly GCA_027921565.1). NCBI lineage: Eukaryota > Metazoa > Arthropoda > Branchiopoda > Anostraca > Artemiidae > Artemia > Artemia sinica. The sequence continues at coordinate 14,233 of JAPEVW010000611.1, read as the reverse complement.
CAATAATCCCACCCATTTTTACATCCGCCCTTTGCCCAAACCCTCTTAGCAAATTCGTAGTCGCTAGTGGTGCACTCACTCTCAGTAAGAGAATTGTAAAAAGCTTCAATGGGCGGTAGTGACACCTCATCTAGCCTCGAGCCAGAGTTGTAATAATCATATGGATATATACCCTTACACGTTAATAAATCATACATTTCATCATCGGGGAAGCGCTGTTTGAGGAGGGGGAAGCTATCAAAATTGTCACTTTTCTGCACCTGAATCAATTGACTTAAAGATTTGGGGAAGAAGCTGAAAGAGTCTAAAAAACGAATTTTATTCAGGCACGTGTTACCCTTGTCAACTGTTTTCCACATGAATTCTAGCAGCAGTAGCTTCTCCGATGATTTGGGTATGATATTATATGAAAAAGAACCATCTATCCATGCGTCATCTACAACTCCCCCCTTGGCAATGCGGGCCAACGCCGGAAGAACAAACTTTAAGTCGTAATTGGAATTGTGTATAAAAACAGGTACGAAATATTGTTGTCTAACGTTTAAATTGCATGACTGGTGTGCTACCCCTCTAAAGTTACTCCCTCCCGATGTAATTTCCTGCCACAAATGATCATGGTCGATCACCTTCCTCCTCCCCCCATTCCCAACACCATCATCAAATTCTCCCTTGCAAACCCAACACATTTTACGATTTTTAATGGCCACTATGTCATCTGGTGATAGGACCATAGGATAGTTTGTATAACGAAGGCGCGAAATTGCACTGTTCGCTGTTTTGACTAGACTGACCAATGCCGAGCGCATGCAGTCTTCACCGTCACTCAACATCTCAACTACCTCCAGCACTTGCATGGTATTATTGGAATCTCGTTGCGCGTGAGCGTAAGAGACCCCTATGGCTTCATGTATTTTAACATGATTTGAATTTGACGGATCGCACACGTCTGTCAGCTTAGCCTCGCAGTCCAAAGCGATCTTATTGCTCTGCAGGAGCGTGTTTTGAAAATTTTTAAAACGTAAGATCGCTCTATCTCCGCTTACCGTCTCCACAGCCTGGTATCCATGACGTTTACAGTGTTTCATGTGATGCTTTAAATTTAAATCAGAGCGAAATCTTGAGAGGCATGTTGGACAGTAATAACGTGCCTCATGTTTCTTACCCTCACTTAGAACCCTACTAATATCCGTAATCGGATTGAAATGACCAATTGAATCGGAGTCTGTGGGTGGGGTGTATAGAAGCCATACCCAATATTCTACTGATTCAATTGAAGGAGCCCGCACTGGAAATAATACACCCTTCTTATCGGAACGCTGACCCTCTTCAAATTCTGTTTCATACTGTAACACCGTGACACCAATCTTTAAATGTGCATTAGCCCGCTCAAAAATATCTATTCCTTTTAGTGTCACGGGATATTGACCATTTAAACAATTAAAATTTACTTTGGGGAACTTTGAACCCTCCCTACCATTAACTGCCATTTTGTCCAACTTTTTCTTAGATGCATCTTTTTGAAGTGGTCTGTATGCCGCAATTAAAAACGCATACTTGAAACACTGCAGCCTCGTATCGAAACAGATTCGTTGTATCCCCCTAGACCCCTCTAAATCTGAATGATATTTTAAAACTATAGCCCTCTCCCCAGCCCCACCACCTCTTACAATAAAATCCTTTTTAAACCTACAGATGTTAACATTTAAACTTTCAATAAATAAAACCACAGATCCACTACCCCCTCGTTATAATTTTCCCACTTACTTTGAATACTATTGGCCCAATTTAGAAAAAACCTCCCCATAATTTGATAAATGCGGGTGTATTGCCAACATCTCTGTGTGCAAGTATTTCGAATACATCTCACCCGCACTTTCATTTAAAAAAAATATTTTTAGTGCTATTGATGCTTTTAAACTGACCCCCACTCCCCACACCCCCATTTGTTGTTCAAGAATGGCTCGAATCTTATCAGTATATGAATGTGTAATGGCCAGGGGATCTGTTATTATATCCCCCGACACTAGAGAGTTGAAAGGGTCACCGAATTTGGCGCTGTAGACCAATGTGTGATGCAAGGCAGAGTTGGAGAGAAAAAAATCCGGAAGAGGGGGTACTGTTGCTGTTGTATTAGTACTACTTCTATCTATAGCATTAGGTGGAGTGGTGGCGGGTGACAGAGAATTGTCAATAACACCACTCCCAGTCTGTTCAATCATATTGGGGGGATGTGGCATGAGGTCCCTAATACATATTCCAATGTGTTTGGGGACAATTGGTCGAGCCAGCCTGTATTGTCCTCTGATGGAATTTCGTTATGAGGACCCGGTTCAGATTTACTTGTAACATCATCATCTAAATATTCACGTATGAAACTATCTGTCCACACCGGATCCTCAAACATGTCAATATCACAGCTTAAGTCATCCAGGCTGGCCATTTCCCCAAAAAACATCGTTAAGGAAGCCACTTTCCCACTCCATATTCTCTAGGACCAGTGTAGCTTCATCCCTGAACTCTGCTGGTGGTGAGAGAATTGGTCCTGTAAATATAGTTGCTTCATCACTCAATGGTGTCGCTGGTGGTGCTATATTTTTAATCTGTAGAAAAAAAAAGTTTTATTTTTTATGTAAATTTTTTATAGTTAATAAACTTTGTCAATTTCTCATAGTCATTGTCATACTATCATCACCATCACCTAAACAATTAAAAGAAGAAGAAAAAAAGTTACATTGCCTTATGTCTTTCATAATGTCAACTGAACATGTTAAAAAATATATATATTTTTTTTTTTTTTTTAGTCAGGAAAATGTAGTCTTATTCTTAGAAAAAATTAATGGTTTTATTCCAAATTTTTTTTTTTTTTAAAACAAAAATGCAAAATATGAGTCCAATTCGATTGTTTGAGCCTCTTCATTATAAGTGTCAATGAAATTTGACAAGATAGGTTCGAATATTGAACTTTGTATTTTTTTAAAAAATATAAATACCACAAAAAGGTATTTTTTCAAAAATAGGGGGCAATTGCTCCTTATATCTAAATTGTCACCACTACTATCCTAAGCTCCTGCTGAAGCTAGTTTCGAATATTGAACTTTGTATTTTTTAAAAGTATAAACCTCATATGTCGGTGGTTGATGATGCTACCTTCTCAATAATCCGTATTTTCCTGTGTCTTTTGCCAACGGATTTGTTTGAAGTTGACCTGGGCTAAATAAATGCTTGTAAGAGAGAGAAGAACTCTTTTCTCCATCCATATCAACAATTAAAGTGCAATTAAAATGTTGGATGGTCCTTTTTTAGAACCCTCCCTCCCCTCCCCCTCTCCCGGGGAGGACCCTTGGGAACCGGGAGCTTCCTTCGATGTAGGAGGATCGATACCCTTTCGAGTTAGGGAGGTGGGGTATTGGACTTCACAGCACTGTTCAAATAGAACAACCTCAAATTCTTTCTCGAAAACATCTAAGTGTTTCAATGAAATGATCAAAAACGGCTTCACCCAAATAATGTTTCTTAACATTACCGCGAAGACATATTTGGAAATTATCAAAAAAACCTTTTTCCCTGTGTAAATTGCTTATTGAAGATATGGATCTTGCTATTTAAAGACCACTTTGCATGCGACCCTACTTAGAATTCAAATTATACCTGTCGGGCGGATTTAAAATTCAGGTGTGCTGATGGGACATTTTGATAAGAGCCCGGATGCGCGCGAGAGCTTAGTGCAATAACATATAGCAGTTTAAGAATGATTGCCAACTGTGAAATAGTGAATTATTTTTTTTTTTATATAGTTAGTTTGTCTAAAAGGAATATTGGGATTTTTGCATTAGAACGCATCTTGGATAGAAGTTACGAGGTAAGGTTTTTTTTTTTTTTTTTTCGTTATAGAAATGCATGAAAATCGTTCCTTTATACATATACCAGCTAATTTGGTTAATGAAAGAAATGAAATAGTTTTTTAGAAACAAATTTTAAGTTTTACTCATCAAAAGCTATGCCCCTGAGAAAATTTACCTTATTTTTGAAAATAGAGATAGAAACAAAAAATTATGTATATACTTACAAATTCTAACTGGACTTCTATATCTGAACTCCTTGGCAAAACTTGAGGGGGGTTAAGGCCACAATCTTCAGTAGGTGGAGCTGAGGCATTATATAAGGCAGTCCACTCCCTTTTCAAGTTCCTTCCAGCTGATATGGAGCTAACACGGGGGTCAGAGGTCCCTGTCATTAAAAGATTCGCAGGCATTGGCTGGTCTTGTGTAGTTCTAGTAGCGAATTTGATAACTGAAGGTCTTGTAGCTTGCATTAGTATACCTTCGCTATATCGTGCCCTCTTTTCAGAAGGGGGGGTATTGCATGTGTCCACTTCCTTGAAAAAAAAAATGCATTTTAGGTTTGGGAAAATAATTCAGTTTATGTTAGGCATTTAAAGTACTGCAAAACATTTTAAACTGATCATGATAAAAATCACACCGTAAATGCAGACTGGTCAGGAAATATTTTCAAAAAAAACATCCCTAAAAAACCACTGATCGTGATAAAAAAAATCACACTGTAATAAAAAAGGAAGCTTTTGTAACAATTAATACATTAAAAAATCAACATTTTATTCTAATCCCAAATTACCGATCGAAAGCTAAGCACTTTTTTTTTTCAAAAAACATCCTTAAAAAGGCCGCTGATCTTGATAAAAAAATCACACCATAAATGCAGACTGGCCTGGAAGTATTTTCAAAAACATCCCTAAAAAAAAAAAACACTGATCTTGATAAAAAAAGCCACTGATCTTGATAAAAAAGGAAGCTTTTGTAACAATTAATACATTAAAAATCAACATTTTATTCTAATCCCAATTACCGATCGAAAAGCTAAGCACTTTTTTTCAAAAAAAAAACATCTAAAAGACCCATTGATCCCGATAAAAAAAAAATCACACCGTAAATGCAGACTGGCCTGGAAGTATTTTCAAAAACATTCCTAGAAAAAAAAAGCCACTGATCTTGATAAAAAAGGAAGCTTTTGTAACAGTTAATACATTAAAAAATCAACATTTTATTCTAATCCCAAATTACCGATCGAAAAGCTAAGCACTTTTTTTTTTCAAAAAAACATCTAAAAGACCACTGATCTTGATAAAAAATCACACCGTAAATTTCAACCTATAAGAGAATTAGAGGTTTTTTTTTCAGCTCCTAAAAACAACAGGCTTCTAAGTGTATAAGTATCCCTTAGTTCTAGTGTAAGGAAAGAATTTCTTCCTTAACTTAATGACAATTTCTTTTTAATAATGAGAATATTTTTACTCACCAGAAAAAGGTTAGAATTATCCATTTTTTATATGTAATTACAAAAAATGCTATCTCGAATATAAACGATTCGAAACTGATGGAGAATCAAATATGGAACCTGATTATATACAAAAAATAATAGGCGAGTAAAAAAGAAGAGACACCGGTTTTTTGAACTAAAAAAAAAGACATTGAACTTTGAAATTGCGTCGTTCCTAGAGTGTAAAGACCTATAGACCTGTTTGTACGCAAATGACCCTGGTAACCGTCCAATGCATTGAAAACTTACACACATATCTATGCCTTCAGGCGTAAGTTTGAATGTAAGTTTTTAATCAGCACCTCTCTTACTACTTATGTTTCTAATCTCGCCAAGGTTTATTATTTCTTTTATTCAGGTCTTCTATTATTTCTTTGCCGTCACAACCGTCAGTAATTCTTAAGGATTTCAATTCTTGTGAACAAACAAAACGAAAAAACAAGATATTCAAAAAGATTTATTTAATCCAATGGCGGTTAATACCAGCATAGGTTCAGCAGCAGATTACATGTGCACCGATTAAGGACTAGTAGTCAATTTCACTACACCAGGCCCTACAAAGGACAATATATTTAAAATCCTTTTAATTTAAAATTCTCATAAATTGAATCATTGACGACAGTAACAAGAAACTTCATAAGCTTATAAGTTCATAATTCTTATTATTTCACATTCACAAATAAATAAATAAATTAAACAACACTTTCGCGCAGCAGAAAACATAGGGGGTTTGCGGTTGCGTGAAAATATTTGGATTCTTACATTTAGCACAACAAGAATCCATGAAGTGATTACACTTCCGAAACTATCAACAAAGAAAATCACACACATCATAGCTAAGGAATTGCACTTACCAAAGTAAGAATAGGTGCCAAAGGACGCACAATACTTCTATCTAACCAAACGAAATAAAAACTTTGTAGCAAGGTGGAGGCTCGTTATAAGGTGGGGGCTAGACTAGAGGGACTGTGTCCCCATGTGGCAGATTTAGCCCCCTTAAGAAGGTTTAATTCAGTTTAAAAAAATTAAGAAGTAAATGTAAGACATTTCATTAGACCATGCTGAGCTTGTTGTTCAACGGACAGCCCGGTTTTCACTGAAATGTTTTCACTTCAATTTGTAGAACCTGCTGGTCGTTTATTGAAAAATTAATTAGATTTGAGATTTATTTCGGATAGAAATAGGAGTTATAGGATGTAACTGTAATCGTGGAATAATTTGAACCTGAAACTGGTTCTATGACGGCTATTACGCAGAAACACAAGCTATTTCAAATGAAAGTAAAGAGCAACATTAAAGCATAGAACAAAAAGAAATATTTATAATTCTTTAGTAAAAAACCATTATGAGTCCAACAAATGTAGTTAACTGGTAGTTGCAAGTGTTTTATAAACCAATTGGCTTTTAAACGTTCGAACAAAATATCCATTTTTTAAGGCAATTGCATGTCAAGAAGTCCTTTCATACTTGAGGCATTGTGAAAAGTACTTACTATCCAGTTCCTACCTCTCCTGAACTTACATTTTTAAAGAACTAAGGTCATACATAAAACTTTAGCTTAAAGAGTGGGAGATAGAAGAGGGGATCCCCCCCTCATACAATTTCTTATTACATAATTTCTAGCTTTTTTTGGTTTTAATACCTTCTTTCAAAAAAGAAAACTAGTTTTTCTTCAATTTAAATTCCATTGACTTTTAATACCTTACCCAGGGCCACTCTTGATATGAGAGGGCAACCATCCCGTCAAACCCCACTCTCTAGGGTAAAGTCCAACTTTTGAAGACAATACTTTGATATTAAGAGTTCATTTAGTGTATTTGTGTTTCGAAATAAGCGGAGTTTCCGTTGCCTCAGCAGTATGAAACCTTCAATGAAAATTTCATATTTTGCACATAGTGGTTTTAGGGCTCTTGTGCATGCTTAACTTCATCATGTAATTTTCATATGGATTCCACTCCTTTTTAGGAACTTTAAACCTTCCTTCCCTTAATTGTTAAGTTTTCATACGATAATGGTTTTTGATGACCAACATTAAAACTAATTTATTTTGTATATTTGGGATCTGAACAGATAAGTAAATTTTGTTGTTACATATATTGTAACCGTAAGTTCGTTTTCAAGTTTTTCAATTTTTATTGACAAAGGTTGTTCTTAACGCATAGTTTTTCACTATGATTTTTTCTTAATCAAGGCACTAGTAGTAACCAAGGTACTATTTCTGCCGCCTGTATAGCAATTCTTATGTTATTTGCGTACGGCACGTTCCATGATAGCTTTCCAAGGCATAGTCTACAGCCAGCGGTTATTTGGCGGTGCATAATGTCCTCAAACAGGTTTTTTTTTCTGTTTTTGTTGTCAATTACACAATGAATGTAGGTCATGAGTTCACATACACATTCTTAAAACTACACGTGATTAAACACGTTATAAAACTATGTGCTATTTGCTTATGTCCTGTTGGTACCATTCCAAACGAGTGGGGATTCCGCGCCTGTTCCTAAACATGGCAAAAAAGATAACAGTATGAACGGGGGATCCCCCGCACAAATTTGTTTCAACTCCAAGTTTTTTTCAACCAGAGTGGTTTTTTGAAAGCATAGTGTGTACATGTGTGTAGGCTTTGTTATTAAAAACTTTGACACTACAATCAGAATTGTTTGATCGATATTTAAAAAGGGGTAATGAGATTTGAGAATTGGAATAAAAATTTTTAACTAGAAATGGCTGAAAAGTGTTTTGGGGGAGATGGGGTGATTGTGTACTGCATAATACACATGTGATGTTTGGACAGTGTTGTCAGTTTAAAATAGTTTAACATTCCCTTCTTTCCCCCATTTCTGAGGGCAGGGGAGGGGGGGGGGTCAATTTCGGAGGGAAAATAAAAAATACTCAGAATCGAAAATAAAGCGTGATCTGCCTCAAGGGGAAGGCTCAGAGGCCCTTCGTTCTCCCATTTCTGAGGGCAGGGGAGGGGGGGGGGTCAATTTTGGAGGGAAAACCAAAAATACTCAGAATCGAAAATAAATGGATCTGCCTAAAGGGGAAGGCTCAGAGGCCTTCGTTCCCCCATTTCTGAGGGCAGGAGAGGGGGGGGTCAATTTTGGAGGGAAAACCAAAAATACTCAGAATCGAAAATAAATGGGATCTGCCTCAAGGGGAAGGCTCAGAGGCCCTTCGTTCCCCCATTTCTGAGGACAGGGGAGGGAGAGGGGTCAATTTTGGAGGGAAAACCAAAAAATACTCAGAATCGAAAATAAATGGGATCTGCCTCAAGGGCAAGGCTCAGAGGCCCCTCCTTCCTCCATTTCTGAGGGTTCGTTTCCCCATTTCTGAGGGCAGGAGGGGGGGGGGGTCAATTTTGGAGGGAAAACCAAAAATACTCAGAATCGAAAATAAATGGGATCTGCCTCAAGGGGAAGGCTCAGAGGCCCTTCGTTCCCCCATTTCTGAGGGGCAGGGGAGGGGGAGTCAATTTTGGAGGGAAAATCAAAAATGCTCAGAATCGAAAATAAATGGGATCTGCCTCAAGGGGCAAGGCTCAGAGGCCCTTCGTTCCCCCATTTGTGAGGGCAGGGGAGGGGGGGGGGTCAATTTTGGAAGGAAAACCAAAAATACTCAGAATCGAAAATAAACGGGATCTGCCTCAAGGGTAAGGCTCAGAGGCCCCTCCTTCCCCCTCAGAAAAAGTTGGAAATTACGGCTTATTTCGAAACACAAATACACTAAATGAACTCTTTAATATCAAAGTATTGTCTTCAAAAGTTGGACTCTACCTTAGAGAGTGGGCTTTGACGGGATGGTTGCCCTCTCATATCAAGAGTGGCCCTGGGTAAGGTATTAAAAGTGAATGGAATTTAAATTGAAGAAAAACTAGTTTTCTTTTTTGAAAGAAAGGTATTAAAACCAAAAAAAGCTAGAAATTATGTAATAAGAAATTGTATGAGGGGGGATCCCCTCTTCTATCTCCCACTCTTTAAGCTAAGTTTTATGTATGACCTTAGTTCTTTTAAAAATGTAAGTTCAGGAGAGGTAGGAACTGGATAGTAGGCCTAAGTACTTTTCACAATGCCTCAAGTATGAAAGGACTTCTTGACATGCAATTGCCTTAAAAAATGGGATATTTTGTTCGAACGTTTAAAAGCCAATTGGTTTATAAAACACTTGCAACTACCAGTTAACTACATTTGTTGGACTCATAATGGTTTTTTACTAAAGAATTATAAATATTTCTTTTTGTTTCTATGCTTTAATGTTGCTCTTTACTTTCATTTGAAATAGCTTGTGTTTCTGCGTAATAGCCGTCATAGAACCAGTTTCAGGTTCAAATTATTCCACGATTACAGTTACATCCTATAACTCCTATTTCTATCCGAAATAAATCTCAAATCTAATTAATTTTTCAATAAACGACCAGCAGGTTCTACAAATTGAAGTGAAAACATTTCAGTGAAAACCGGGCTGTCCGTTGAACAACAAGCTCAGCATGGTCTAATGAAATGTCTTACATTTACTTCTTAATTTTTTTAAACTGAATTAAACCTTCTTAAGGGGGCTAAATCTGCCACATGGGGACACAGTCCCTCTAGTCTAGCCCCCACCTTATAACGAGCCTCCACCTTGCTACAAAGTTTTTATTTCGTTTGGTTAGATAGAAGTATTGTGCGTCCTTTGGCACCTATTCTTACTTTGGTAAGTGCAATTCCTTAGCTATGATGTGTGTGATTTTCTTTGTTGATAGTTTCGGAAGTGTAATCACTTCATGGATTCTTGTTGTGCTAAATGTAAGAATCCAAATATTTTCACGCAACCGCAAACCCTCTATGTTTTCTGCTGCGCGAAAGTGTTGTTTAATTTATTTATTTATTTGTGAATGTGAAACAATAAGAATTATGAACTTATAAGCTTATGAAGTTTCTTGTTACTGTCGTCAATGATTCAATTTATGAGAATTTTAAATTAAAAGGATTTTAAATATATTGTCCTTTGTAGGGCCTGGTGTAGTGAAATTGACTACTAGTCCTTAATCGGTGCACATGTAATCTGCTGCTGAACCTATGCTGGTATTAACCGCCATTGGATTAAATAAATCTTTTTGAATATCTTGTTTTTTCGTTTTGTTTGTTCACAAGAATTGAAATCCCTAAGAATTACTGACGGTTGTGACGGCTAAGAAATAATAGAAGACCTGAATAAAAGAAATAATAACCTTGGCGAGATTAGAAACATAAAAATAAAGATTGTAAATGCTAATTTTTACTTATTTGAGTATTTTTACTGTTCAAATTAACTGGAGTTGTCTTGTTTTTAATGGAACTACAAATCAAATCAATTTGGTCTAAAAACAAAAAATATACGTTCATGACCATTTCCAAATTGCTGTTTGCGTAAAAAAAAAAAAAAAAAAAAAAATACTAAATAGTAATATTATATTCCGGCACGAAATTGGTGGATAACGCTATTCCATGCCGCATATGTTTCGCTTTCATTTCTGTCAGATTTGGAAATGATCCTATGACAATCCTTGGAGGTCGTTTGAGGATAAAATTTGAAGGAAGAATATCACGGTGTCTGGTTATTTTGGCGTTTTCAAAAATCCAATCTCAACCAGATTGGATGAGATTGCCTTCAGCCTTCTTTGGCCCTGAGAAACGAAATCGCATTCGATTAATAATTTAGAATATGGAATTTCCAGGTCATACTAAATAAAAAACAAGAGCACATTTCTAAATTTTTTCAGTACAGTTTGATTGTTACAAAGTTAAGACAAAAAGCCATACCGGGGCGTCATGCTCTTAAAGCGGTCTAATATTACCTGTTAATAAAATAAAGCATAAAAGATGGAGCATAGGGGGAAGAGAAAAGTAAAATTCAGTAGGATAAAACATTAGATTTTCCCATTAGTCTTCTAACGACCAGATTTAATTACGTCAGCTCGGGGTTATATAATTCCTGTTTCAACAGTTGGGAAGAGATGCGAGATTTGGTAATTCTATTTAGTTGGTGACTGTTTTCCTCCCCCAAAAATTGCTAATGAGTAAATATACATTTCTAGATTTTATTCGTATTGGTGCCACCTGCCGGTCTTCTTGGAGGTTGGCTCTGTTTTTTTGCTTCAATTGCTGTGATTTGTTTTTTAACTGCTGTTATTGGAGATTTAGCTGCTACATTTGGCTGTTTAGTTGGGCTGAAGGATGGTGTCACAGGTCATTCCCATTTATATGGTAATTTTTATTTTGGAAATTTTATTGATGGTGCCACACGCAATTTTTAACTGGTATTTTCGCAATTTTTAACTGGTATTTTCGCAATTTTTAACTAGTATTTGGCTGCTATATTTGGCTATCTAGTTGGGCTGACGGATAGTGTCACAAATAATTCCCATTAATGAACTGCCACCTAGTTGTAAGAGGCGGCTAGATGTCCTGGATTTAGTAACTGCTATGCTCTTTGCAGGCCAAAGATAAGAGTCTTGTGAAAAGATTAATTTTGTTTATTAGAAGCTCGTTTCGAAATTCATATTAAAGATTTGTTTTTCTTTTTTACAATCGATTGACAATTTCGTATTACAGTAATGTGGATCAATAATTTTTATAAGTGGAGGGGACATATGTGTGGGTGAACTGAGTAGAAATTATGCCTAGGAATATGCCCTGCTTTAAACCCAATCCATATCCTTAAATCATCCCTTGATCTATGAATAAATATTACTATAGAACAATTTTCAAATATTATATTCGCCTTTTTCATCCAGTAACTCACTTGGGCTTATAATAGTCTATTTAAAATAATCAGAATTTAATTAGATCCCTACTGCTTTAGTCAATTCTTAGGCTTAATTCAGCCACAAGGGAAAAACAAAAATAAATGGTTTCCTCTATGTTTTTCCCTGATAAGATATGAATGAGTGGATTTCTGGCTTTAATATTGCTCAAGATTAACCTAAAAGTTTTTGGCTTCGTTTTATAACAAAGAAATACTGGAAAAATTACCGAAGATTTCTAGGTTCGAAACGCGAATCCTATTGGCATCAAATGAAGGGGATGAGGAAAGGGTAATTTGCTCCTCCCCCTAAATTTATAAGAAAATATCTTTCTGGGTGTTTTTATTGAAGAATGTATTTTTATTTTTTCATGAAAATTTTGAAAAAAATTCGCTTCCCTAGATTTTGATAGGTACATTTTTGTCTCCCTCCTAATTTCTACAAATTGATGTCACTGAGGATGCCTGTACTCACTGGGTTTTATATCTTTATACTTTATATCTAAAAAGGACTTTATATCTAACTAGGACTTTATATCTTCTATGTTTTTATTCACCATCGACTTTATTCCAGAAACGTCAAAAGAGTTTCCCCATCTTTAGCAGATTGTGTACCAGCAATTGGATGGTAACAACCTGGTTTTGGATTTAAATATATGTATTTTGACTTATAGTCAACTGAAAATCAAGAATTATTCGTATATGCAAAAACAAAATACAAGCACTGGATAATTTGAAAATTTACAACTTCAAATAAATAAATATTGCGATTAAACTTTAAATTTACCCAAGGTTGACGTCATCTTAATGTTTTGATAAAAAAAAAGCTTGGTATTCTTGTGGAACGTACTCCGCTAATAAGACAGTGCCGTTGAAATGGGAACCTAGCAATAGCAGGTATATTTTACAAAGATAATAGCAGAAAAAATTGCCGAAGTACCCGTCGAAAAATCACTAGATTACAAAAAAGGAAATTGAAATCGCAAACACATCTTTGGTGTGTTCCATTTATTTATCGGTATCATCGAAGTTTTATTTAGATGTTTCAACAAGCAAAGCCCAAGAGAAAAGACTTCGAATACGAGTATATTGAATTTTATAAAGTCCAAGTATATTTCAACACTAGACTTTCCAGAAAAATTCATCTGAGCATTCCTAAAAAATATAGAGAACTATATAAATAAAAAAAAAAAAAAAATTGCAATGAAAATATCATTGAAAACGGACCAGAGGTCAGAAAAATTAATCACTAAAACTGGTGATGAATCATAAAGGATGGCAACCACATGTTTATATGACAGTAGCTGAAAGATAAACAGGAACACACACCAAAGAAGTAAGAAAGTTGACCTATTAGTATTGGCACTGGACCTTCTGTGGCGGCCAGAAAACATGTAATAATCAGCACCTATTGGCTTTCATTTCTTCAAATATAAATGGCATTTTGGGTTGCGGCAGCGACAAAAGGCGTTATGTTGCATGATATAAAGCTTCCAGGAGATGAAAAAAGGGAATAAATGTGTTCGGGGTTGTTTACTGCTATTTAGTACATGCTGGGTGCACAAGAACGTTTTTAGACCTCCAAGATACATCAACAAATACTTTGAAATGACAAACTTCAGTTTTTAATGATTTTTGTGAGTGAAAAAAGCGGATATAACCTATCTTGCACAAAATATATGCTTCTTAGCATCTCGGGAATGAAATAAGAGAAGACAGTTTGGACAAGTCGGTTCAGCAGACACTGTTGGAGCAGGTGGTGTATAATTCTCAGTTTTACATACACTATCACACAGCACCTTTCAAATTATCAAGCTAATCTATTTGTGTACAAACCATCAAGTGTTTGCTGATGAGCAGCATTTTTAAATCATGACCAGTGTTCTAGCAAGCAAGCATGCAGATATTTTTCGGGGGGGGGGGGGGGGAATAATAATAAAAAACCTCCTTGAATAGACATAAAAAAAACTCTAAGCACATTTTTTCGCTTTTCTCCTCTCCTGAGTTCTGTTTTCAGGCACCGGGTTTTGAAGTGTGCTTTGAGCAGGTTCGGCAAACACCGTGTTCAGGTTCTCCGTGCTTAATACAGCTAAACTTCAAACCGTTTTCATCTTACGAGTTGTAGGCGTTCCTTATAAAA
>JAPEVW010000608.1:0-70088 GCA_027921565.1 Artemia sinica | reverse complement strand
AAACAAACGTGAAAACCAAAATTGGAAAATACTAAATTTCACTTATCAAAACAACAGTTTCTCTCATACGAAATTCCAGTAATATGGATTCACACAAGCCTAGGATTTCTCATTGGAAAACCAAAAGAATAGCCCCAAACTGCTCAAATAGAAATTGAGTTTTATATATTTCCCTAGTTCGAAACAATATAATTATGTGCATTCTCCCTTGAAAGTACTCGGGTTATTCCTTTTTGTGAAAAACCATCGGTTTTCTCTTTTTTGTGAATACAGTATTTAATTTATATATCTATATATATATAATTATAGATATATAATATATAATAGATATATATATATATAGATATATAGATATATATATAGATAGATATATATATAATATATATATAATATAGTATATGATATATATATAGAGATAGATATAGTAGATATAATATATATATATATATATATATATATAGTAGATATATAGATAATAGATATATATATATATGTATAGATAGATATATATATATATATATAATATATATAAGATACATATATATATATATATATATATATATATATATATATATATATATATATATATAGATATAGTATATATAGTGTATATATATATAATATAGTATATGTGATATAGATAGTATATAGTAGATATTATACGAGATATATAGATATAGATAGAATATAGATATAATATATAGATATATATATATATATGATATAATATATATATAGATATATATATATATAATAACATATATATATATATATAGTATATATATATATATATAGATATATAATATATAGATATATATAGATATATAGATATAGATATATATATATATATATAGATATATATAATATATATAGTATGATATATATATATATATATATATAGATATATATAGATAGATATATATAGATATAGATATGATATATATATAGATATATATATAGATATAGTATATATATAGATATATATATATATATATATATATTATATATATATAGATATATATATAATATAATATATATATATATATTATATATATATATATATATATATATATAGATATATATATATATAGATATATATATAATATATATAGATATATATATAGATATATATATATATATATATATATATATATCTATATAGTATATATATATATATATATATATATATATAGTATATATATATATATATATAGATGATATATATATATATATATAGATATATATATGATTATATGATATAGATATATATATATATATATATATATATATGTATATATATATATATATATATATATATATATATATATATATATATATATATATATATATAGATATATATATATATACATATATATATATATATATATATATAATATATATATATATATATATATATAATATATAATATATATAGATATATATATATATATATAT
Source organism: Artemia sinica (assembly GCA_027921565.1). Classification (NCBI taxonomy): domain Eukaryota; kingdom Metazoa; phylum Arthropoda; class Branchiopoda; order Anostraca; family Artemiidae; genus Artemia; species Artemia sinica. The sequence goes on along the minus strand of JAPEVW010000608.1, from coordinate 68,633 downwards.
ATATATATTATATATATATATATATATATATATATATATATAGTATATATATATATATATATATATATATAAATATATATATAATATATATATATATATATATATATATATATATATAGATATATATATTATATATATATATATATATATATATATATATATATATATATATATATATATATATATATATATATATATGTATATATATATATATATATATATATATATATATATATATATATATATATTATATATATATATATATATATATATATATATATATATATATATATATATAGATATATATATATATATATATATATATCTATAATATATATATATATTATATATCATATATATATATGTATGTATATTGAACGACACAAAGCGCATTATTATACATGAATAAGTTTCATATCTATCCGTGAGCCTTCGAATATGCGTAGAATAACTTTTGAAAGGAATAGAAATGATCTCTAATCCCCCTTGATTCTTAAAATATTTTCAGCTAACGAAGGTAATACAGGTGTTGTGGCGTAATAGTGCCCCATCTTATAGAGTACGGTATAATCTTTATCTCTGTAACACTACAGGTTAAGTTCACACGCTTACCGCCAAACAGGTGCAGAGGTGGTGAGGGGGCTATGAGAGTCACTTGAATATTTTTTAGTGGTAGGGTATTAAGATAAGATAAGATAACGTGTATTTCAAGCCAAAATGTGGCTATGTACACAAATAACATACAAGATTAACAAATTACAGCACTCGTCACAATAATAAAGAAAAAAAATAAAATAAAATAAAAACTACTCTCTTCTTTTTGCAAAATACTCATCAAGATATCTTCCCACTAGACAAATAAATTGTGACGACGTACTTTTCAAGGCATCAGGAAGCAGCACTCCATCATTCCCAAATAAATTTTCCCTTACCCCCAAAAGACCTCGACAACGACTCAGACAATGCTCCAAATTCTCTCCTCTTCTTGGCAAAGAGGCCAAGCAAACCTGCCGTCCGGGACACTATTCCTCCTCTCAAAAACTTTCAATCTCGAACGAATCGGAAGGCAATTAGATCGTAGTTGCATCCAATATGTAAGGTATCTAGACGGTAAATTTAACTTAAAGTAAAATTCCTGACCATAATTATCTTAACATCATTATAATACCTTAAAGTTTCCGAATTCTTAATCTCCTCACCCCATTTCTGTATCGTCTGGTCCTCCAGCACCCGCTTAATTTCCTTGTCCAACTGTAATTGTTGACTAGTTGGTCCAAGGCCATCATTCCATGCGAAAGAAAAACCTGTCTTATCCAATACCTCTTTAACTTTAAAAGGCCAAGATCTTTTCCTATTTAGCTGAAGTAACTCATCATATGCAGCCTTCAGTAACCTATCATGGGTAACTGTACAACCCTTAGCCAAAATTTTATCATTTGGACTGTCCTATAACTTTTAAGAGACCACAGTCCAAGGTTTTCCTTGAGAAACTGGGTATGGGTCATTCTATGCAACCCGTAAAATCTCTTAAAATAACCTAGCTGAACGCTTTCTAACTGGGCAGCGTTCTCATGTCCCCAGATCTCTGCCCCGTAATGGAGAATCGGCATAATCTTAGATAAAAAAAAAAACCCTCTTATGCAAAGACAAATTCTTTATTCCACTAATTTTATTCCTGAAAAGTGAAAATGTTGCAGCTCTTCCCCTATTTAACACTTCTTTAATATGAGAACTCCATCCACCATTACTCTGGAAGATATAACCAACATACTTTATTGTTTTAACTACTTCTAATTGTTGTCCTCCAAATACAAATATATTATCTATTTTTTCATTCCTTTTACTGAAAACAACCACTTTAGTTTTCATAACGTTCAGCTGTAACATTTTCATTTGTAAGTATTCCTCAATTAAACCCAGTAACATCTGAAGCTCCCTTGCCGACTTCGCCACCAATGCAGTGTCATCTGCAAATAATAACACCGAAAAATTAATTTTTCCAAGACACAGCTTTGGAGCCCGTTGTTTTTTCCAGAAACTCCACCATATCATTCAAAAACAAACCGAACAGTTTCGGGGAAATGGCGCTGCCCTGCTTGACTCCTTTCTTAAGGTCAAATAACCTGGAAAATCCCGAACCTGCAACCCTGACATAGACTTAGTCCCAGAATACATACCAACAAATAAACGAATAAAACTGAAAGGTAGACCTACATCTCTTAAACACTTTTTAAGGAGAGCTCTATCTACATTGTCGAATGGCTTTCTTAAGTCTAGAAACGCAACATACAGCTTTTTTCTACCTGATCCATGCTTCTCTATCAGTGCACTTAACACAAATGCTCTTTCCGACGTACTATACCCTTTCCTGAAACCCCCTGCTCCTCTTTAATTACCCCATAACCCTCCAACCATTCATTCAACCGATTGTCCAAAATCTTTTCTAAAATTTACTAAGTGCAGGCGCTAATGCTATCAACCTATAGCTATCATGATCACTAGGACTACCTTTCTTAAATAGAGGTACCATAATCGATACTTTCCATAGGGAAGGCCATGCACCACTACTTATAATTCTATTAAAAATATTCAATAAAACTAGCAAAAAAACATCAAGAAACCTCTTTAACAAAATTGCTGGTATACCATCTATTCCTGGCCCTGATCCTCCCTTCATCTTCTTAACTACTTCCTAACTTCATCTGAGGTTAGCTCCTTCACTAACTCATAATCTTTTTCTTTCATCAGAAACTGTGGAGCAACCCTTGGTTCTTCACTATCAAGGCCACTAGAATCTTCATCTATACTCTCAAGAAAACTAGGCCAAGTATCAGCTTCAGGGATTTGTAATTGGCCTTTTCCTTGTCCATTCTCCTGCCTTATTTCTGACCAAAATTGCTTTGTATCCCCTACCATATAAGCCTTCTCTATCTCTTTCTGTTCCTCTCTAATTTTCTCTCGTTTTTTCCTCCGTTTTAGTCTATTATATTCCCTTCTCCTTTCCATAAACCGTAAAAACAAGCTCTGCCTTTCTTCCTCTACAGAGCAAGCATTTACCAAATCTAATAACTCCTCCAACTCGTTCTTCGTATTGAAGAATGAGTCTTGAAAACCAAGAAATGATGGCCCTATATTTAACCTTGATAATTCAAACCCCCCCCCCTCTGAATGAATATTTGAAAGAGCTCATTTTTCAGGGACGAGTATAATTCTCAGAGCATTTTATATGAATATGTAATAAAACGATGATCGAAGGACGGAGTAGTTGACATTTAAACAGCTGTGGATTAAATGAATCTTAATATCAAAATGCAAGTAAAGAGAGATTCTTGTAACTAGAAACCGAAACCTAAAAGCATACTTTTGATTGTAATGCATGTATGAAAAAAATATTATTTATGCTGATTCAAAATATACAAAATGTATATTTTTTACAAACTGGGATTAACCTTCCCTCAGGAAAGGGTACTATCCTACTGGGCATTATACAATGAAATCTAACATGCGTGGGAGGCCAAAGGCCATTTTTTACGAAGCGTAAAATTTCTCGTTTTCCATATACAGCTCTTTTTCTAGAACATCTTCTGTGCAGAAGTTATATTTAGACTTAAACACTCATATTTGGATGGAATGTAGCCCTCTGCAAATTTGCGGCAACTTTGGATATGGTAAACTGTACGTGTTTTTAAAAGAATTTACCGCAATGAAAGTAAAGATTGATATTGAACCTTAAAACAGCCAGATATAACATTAGGTGAGGGGCAATCCCCTCTTTACCTTCCTTCTGTACCCGCTAAAGGCTGACTTTGTATCTAACTCCTTAGAACGACTGCTCACGCATAAGAGTAGTTGAATTTAAATTGCCAAAGAGCTTTTAAGACTTGAGTGCAAAAAGTGAGTGATTCTCACACTAACATATAATTTTAGTTTTAGTTTCTTGTGCAGACCGGTTTCTTATGTTTTTTTTTTGGTGTTTTATTATTATTCTATATGACATATCCTTAAGGACTTTCGCAGGAGAGTGGAGTCTCGAAGACCAGCTTTTCTTAAAATTTTGCATTTTCAAAAATTTTAGGTTCAAATTATTAAAATTATTCATATTATTATATTATATATTATATATATATTATATTATTATTATATATTATATATATATATATATTATATTATTATTATATATTATATTATATTATATATTATATATTATATTATATATTATATTATTCATATTATAATATATTAAAATTATTCAAATTATTAATACAGCAAATTAATTATTTCATGAATCTTCATCAGCGGTGTAGTCACTTAGTCACTTCAAGGGCAACATGTATGTAGAATGGATTAGAGAGAGATTACTTAAATTGATTTGCTGACCAGCATTGCCAACTCATTACAGTGGTACCGTTTTTGGTACAATTTAGATTTCCTTGTAAAATGCGACACATTTGGACATATAATGGTACAATCCAAAATTCCTTGTACAATCCAGTATATTGTGGCTGTATTTATCCGGTAATGTTTTACTTTTTCGAAATTTTTAAAACTCTTCCAGTTAATTCTTACTGAAGAAGGCGAAAGAAAAGAAATTTTCGTTGACAACAAACTCGGCTCGAAAAGTAATCTTCTCGAGCTCGAAAACTAATCATCCACGAACTAAAAGATTCTTAAAGAGGATGAAAATTTAAGCAAAAAAAGCTTGCTTTGTGTAAAGCTTGAATAATGCTTTATATTAAATCTTTTCAGTTCATTCTAGTATTTTTTGTCTTTGAAATGGAAAACAAACGCAAACTACTATGATTCCTCCCTTACTTGGCCAATAAAAAGAACAGCAAAGAATGTCAAAAGCCAAGTGTATGTAACAACTTCATGACCAATAGTCGTACCACCCGTTAGTTTGCTTTATCAATGGCCTTTTCAGTCACGAATTAGACTTGCTATTGGTTGTCTTTATTTTCTTTTATTTCGCATGGGATTATTATTGTTCATATAACCGAAATACTCACTTTGGTTTTATTTGATTTGTCTTCTCCAGAAAAATTCCTTATGGTTTAGTCGCTTAGCCCACACGACTTTTCTAACTATGCAACACCTTCCGTATCCCTTTCGTTTCCTAAAGGTGCGCAAATATTTCAACAAATTCAGAAATTCTCCAATTACAAATACATCGTGGAGAACGGGGAACAAAATTTATCTATAAAAACAAAAAGTAATTTTTTCATTAATAATACACGAGACAAGAGGGGATGGAACATAGGGGGGGGAGAGACTAATTGCAATTATAATTAATTAAATTTCACTTTCATATCAAAAAACATAATTGAAAAATTTGCGTAGAAGAAAAACATGAAAAAAAATATAATGGCACCGGAAATTTAATCATAATTCACTTAAAGAAATCAAATTGGGCGTCAAATTGACAATTGAAATCCACAATAGGCTACAAAAAAAAACAATAGCAAAAAAAAATATTAGTAACTTACTTATGTTAACAAATATGTATTAAACATAGAGTAAAAGGTGATTAGCCATACCCCTATTAAAAATGATACCTTATTATTTATCTTGGCAAATGACCAGTGAGCATCTTATTACAATGACCTTATTACACATAACTCCTCAATTCCGTGCAATTTACGAAGCACGTTATGCTAGATTCTAGCGAATATTTCACTTTAAAGAAGGATATTACCTATGGTGAACTTGAAAGGGCGTAGGTCTTGGTTACAAAACAAAAAAACTATCAAGTAAGGTTGCATATTAATAACTATGGCAACTTCAAAATAAGGAAAATATATACTCCCATCATTATTTGTAATATATGATGGCATTTTTAAGCCAATGTTTTGTTTTATGTTGATTTACTAGCTCCCCGGCGATAAATTTAGGGACATAAGTTTTGTCGATAAAAAAAGTAAACATCGAATGAGTTTGATAACAATGGCAACTCCAGAATGGAAAAAATCGAAAATATATGTGTTTTTTGTCTATATATACATATGTATAAATATATATTAATAATTTCATGTATAATAATGTGTGTATATGTGGCATATTTTGATATATCTATATCTTTGACCAGCAGCTGTGTATGTATATAAAAATGTATGAATTTATGATTTGTTTCTGGAACACGACTCCCATGTTCTTGTTTGTTTTTTTATTTGACACCCTGAGATTTTCTGGCCTGAAAAAAAAAATGATCCAAACATGTTACAAGTTTGAGAAAATTCGTTTAGAGCCTTAACTTTGGAAAAATTAACCCTAGCAGTGGTCATATCGTTTTTGTATCTATGATGCAAGCAAAATTACACAAGATGACAAACGGCTCTGGACAGCTAGAGAAAATGGCATGAAAAAAGAGGCATAAAAAATCAAATTCATTTGCAAACAAAATGTGATTTAAAACTAAACAATTACACGATAAGTTTGCTATTGAATAATTTAGATATTTCAGAAATTTCAATGGAATAAAGAACGCGTTATTTTAGCGTCTGTATCGGATAAAAGGGAAGGGAGTATTTAATTCACATCAAAATTTCTTAGTCCAACTGAAACTGTTGTTTTGCCACCCTATGACTTGAAACAAAAAAATAGAACGATAATTATTCCAATGCGTCCTTTAAATATTTCAGAAGATAGAAAGCTGGGAAATATTTTTTTTGGCATCAATAACGTCACACAAAATTATACAAGATTTTGAATGAATACAAACAGCTAAGGCTAAAGGCATGGGAAAATGCTTGGGGTAATAATGCACGAAAATGAAGCGTAACGAGATCTGCATCTAAAAGATATGCAACAAAAACCCTCACAACGAAATCCAAATTAAAATAATGGAGAAAGAAATATATGGTTAGAATATATGCGACAGGAATGATAAGATCGACCAAGTAGGCTACTAAGCAAGATGTGACATATAACTGCGACACGGCTATGGCAACCTAAAGGAAAACATAAGGAGCAGATATTGCTAAGAACATGCTATGCGGGGATGGATCCAGGGCGTGGCCTTAGAGGTCTTTACTCCCCTATGGAGGGTCGAAGGTACCACTAATTACGAAGGCGAATGGTTGAAAAATACATATCCGATAGCCTAAGTTTCGTTGGTTACCGCCTCCATACATCAATTCTACATTCACCCTTGATCTTATGGCATGTGTAAGCCAGAATTTCATAGTAGGTGTATTTATTATCATAGTTAAATATCATAGTTAAATAATCATAGTTAAATATTTCATAGTAGGTGTATTTATTAGCTTCCAAGTGTTAATTTTAGGAACAAATATTTTTTGATAAAAACAAAACCACAATTAAAATAGGTTTCATACTTATGGTAACAGTGAGTTCAGACTGTGGAGAGGTCCTGCGGCATGTTTTATAATTAATGACTATAGTGTTGTACATATTTAATAATACATACATAATGACAGCAGTGACGCATAAAAAAAAATCAGCTAATAAAATTCCGTTATTACTGTGTAAAAAGTTTAAAAATAAATAAATGTGAAAAAAGTTTCCCAATAAATCAAAAAAGAATATTGAAATAATGAAAAAAATAGAGAAAAAATTGGATTACAAAATAGGTGAATTACATGAAAGATGTAAGAAATTATAGGAACAATCGTTAAATTTTTGTCATTTCACTAAGGATGGCACGATTCTTAAAGTCTCCAATCTGTGTAAGTACCCAATCTAAAGAATAGGCTTATGTTACTCGTACATTGGATATATTTTTGACCTATATTGATATATAAACCAGTATATGATACATAATTATGACAACTCCTCAATAAGGAAAACTTAAACAGCAGGTGTGGCTAAAATCTTTTTTTTTCCCGTGTTTATAGTGGCAAACGTGGTCCAGATCTCTCGCAGTCATTTCAAAAATGAATTCGCCAAGTGTCACTTTTTCGGGCCAGTGTGCTTGGGTACTGTGAAGTGCATGTCCTTTACACTGTGTATTAGATACCTCGCCACCCCTCCCAAATTTGAGGTTGATACAGGGTATAAAACAAGAATATACAGGTATAATTTACATAGTTTCTCCTTCTTTTCAAGTTCTTTACAGTTTCCAATAGGTACCAGGTTTCATGTAGGATTGGGGCATAGGTTTTTCCAGACACAATAATTTTGACCATAGGTTAGCTAATTATGTACTATTAAGATTTAAATAAACAGGCAAATGTACATATAAACTAAATAAAAAGAACTTTTTCTTAATTTTCCCTTTAATTTTCTTTTATTTTATACTGGCTTCAGATTCAATGAAAGCGTGGCATTACATGCACATACTAACTTTGAAAATAAGTTTAGGCATATGTCTGTTATTAAGCCGATAATAAACTAGCGTCTTTACAAGAAAGCCAGAAATGGAATATTTACAAGGGATTTGTATATTCAATACGCTGAATGACACCAAAGATGCTATTTAGGTGTGAAGAGGCGATTTCATTCCATTTGCTTACAGGTAGCTGCATTATAGAGTAAACAATGATTTTCCAAACACACCTGCATAGGGTAACCAACCACTGCCCCCCCCCAAAAAAAAAAATAATTGTGAACGGGAATAAACCCATTCCCATTTGATGTTTCAGAATAAAATATTTGTATAAAGGCTTCCAAAGGGTTTGAAGCTTATATTTGAAATGATTTGGCACTCTTCGGCCCTACGCTTTAAATAAAAGTTAGTTAATTTTGTGGCTTTGCTATTACATTTTGGTTGATTTCTAATCAACGATTCACTTAATATACCAAATTACTTTTGTAAATAGTTTTGGGCTATATTTGGCTCATCAGGAATGAGTAGGAAAATCAAATGAGCCAGATATAGCCCAGATTACCTGAAAAATGTGACTTAAAAAATACTCTATTAGAAATTATGAAACAATTTTGATCAGAAAAATCAGCCAAAAATATACTAGGAAATCCCTCTCCACCCAACCCCCCAAAAAAATTTACATTGGTTTATAACGAAGGACCAAAGTAGGTAAAAAAAAACAACTTAAAAATCAGCTGAAATATAACCTCTTGACACTTTTCCATAACCTTTTTACATCTGAATGATGCACTTTTTCTGACATACTACAAGGAATATTTTTGGGAAAGTTGTTTGATATCTTAAATCGGCTTGTTTGGAAAGAGTTTCCCTTACTCTGTAATCACCAACAAAATATTTTTAAATGAAATTACCTTGATATTTAGAATAACACTTTTATAAAGATTCAAATTATCGTTCAACACACACTCTCCTCGTAGATATTAAATCATCTTCTGATTGCATGTGCAAATGATTGCTTATTATAACTCAGTAACTCCAAAATACCTAAATCTATAATCAAAGTATCTGTGTCTGTGATAGAGATACTTTGTATCTGTATCACACATGTGTCTGTATATGTATCTGAAATCAATGTATCTGTGAATTTCCACGCTTTCATTTATCTGAATTTACAAAATTTAAATTGTATATATTTTGTACGAAATATAAAGACTTTGAGGAGGGATATAACAAAAAGTATTATTTAACTTACTTTTACCAGTCTGTTCAAAGCTTAATAACAGATACATAACTAAACATAAATACAAAATGAGTATCAAACAGTTCGTGCTAACGAATTGTAAGTAAGGAGTGACTGAAATATTTAAAGCACGCATTGGCATAATTATCGTTCTATTTTTTAATTTCAAGTCATAGGGTGGCAAAACAGCAATTTCAGTTGGACTAAGAAATTCTGATGTGAATTAAATGCCCCCTTCCTTTTTATCCGATACAGACGCTAAAATAACGCGTTCTTTATTCCATTGAAATTTCTGAAATATCTAAATTATTCAAACTTATCGTGCAAACTTAACAAACTTAACAGCAAACTTATCGTGCAATTTTTTAGTTTTAAATCTGATTTATGTTTGCAATTATATAGTATTTTATAGCAATAGATACACTGAAATAAATCGTCTTTTTGCTGATTCCAATTAAAATTAAGTTCTTTTACACCTCAAGAGATACAAGTCTCAGAAAATACATCTGATTTTCTACAACTGGAAGGAAACACTCAACAAAAGTCAAGGAGTCTGAATGAAAATCACATTTTCATATTCAGAAAATCTACAGTAGAAAATCTCACTGCAGAGACTCCTATTTGCAAAAAGTAAAATGTTTTTGCAGAAGAAAGATCATGGGTGCGGTTTTTTTCAGAAGGGGTGACCGTATGAAAGACGGGGCATTGGTTATGCATCTTTCAAACAAGAAAGAATATAGAATTTTTCCTTTTGGAACTGCAGTATACATTCTATACGCCTCACATTAAAAATTATCTTAAGCAGAGTGGAAAATCTATTATTTAAAATCGGAAACGGGTACAAGATTTATCAACGAAAAGCTGTGGTTTTCATCAATCAATCAATCAATCAATCAATCATTTTATTCAATTAATAAACACAACAAAATATACTTCAATATAAACTCCCCCGTAAGGCTCTATGGCCAGGAAAAAAACAGGGGAGAAACAAAAATGAAACAAATACAAGTATTTTCAATATAATGCATTGCATTTCAACCTTTCAAAGACTCAACACACACAAACACACACACACAAAACAAAACAAAAAGGGAAAAAAAAACAATAATTAAAGACCCAAACAAAAAGTGATTTTATGAGACCCCCCCCCCAAAAAAAAAGGATGTAGGACAATCCAATAAAATAAACCAGATTCCAAATATATATTTGAAACCAAACCGCAAAAAAATATTATACAAACTCAAAACCCCTCACAACAAATGTTTCCAACCCAGGCTAGTTTCACCCCCCCCCCCTAATAATAATGATAAAAATTAACAAAAATATATTTAAACATGAAAAATCAAGACATTAAAAATTTCTTAAGATTCTTTTGAAAGTACCAAACGAGTGACATTCTTTATCTGACTCAGGTAGGCTATTCCAAACGATATGACAAGCAGTTAATGGATTAAAGTCAGACCTCACCGATGGAGTAAATAGAATATTAATATTCCTTGAATTGCGAAGATGATGCGAAGACCTATCAGAGACGAAAGAAGGAGTAGTTTGAAGGGCTATGGGAACATCACCGTCAATTTGATGATAAGTGAATGACGCGCACGAAAGAGTGTAGAGAGACTGCAAATCAAGTAATAGGCTAGTTGGGTTAGTTGTAGAACAATTCGTTTCCTGTATAAGCCTTCTTGCTTAATCATATAACTTAGAAAGTGGTTTTGAAAAAGAAGAGAAAGTTGACATCCATATTGTAGGGCAATAAGAGACGTAGGAATGAACTAAGCAATGGAACAGAATTTTTAAAACTGATCCAGGAAAAATGTGTTTTAGCTTCCTCAAAATTCCAAGACTCCTTGAGATCTTCATATTAATTAGTCCAATATGATGCTTGAATGAAAGGTTTTCATCGAGAAGAATACCGAGAAATCGGACATATCGTTCCTTAGGTCTACTGAGAGAGCCCCTTGAAAGCTGGATTTTAGATAAGTCAGGGCACGCCAGTGAAATACGGGAAAAAATTAAAAAACTTGACTTAGCAACATTTAGGGCAAGGCAATTTGCATCAAACCAAAGAACGACTCTCTCAAAAACGTCAACTAATTTGGGAAGCATCTCAGACTCAGTTCCCACTACAGTACCAATGGTACTGTCATCAGCGAAAGCAAAGAGAGTGTCCACATCCTGCGAAAACGATGGATTTTTTTTAGCATTGAAACATTCAGGATGACATAGGCGACAGCAAACTGTAGGTTTTTGATTCATAACCGCAACTATAAGGTCATTAACATAAATCAAAAACAAAAACGGTCCAAGAACAGAACCTTGAGGAACACCAAACTCAACTTCAGACGAAAAGTGGGAAAGGGAATCTACGGAGATAGTTCTACCTGACAAATGGGAATCAAACCAAGCATGAGCCTGTCTTCTTACACCATTGTGTGATAGCTTATACAGCAGAATCTCATGAGTTAAAGAGTCAAAAGCCTCACGGACATCTAGAAATATAGCTGCAGGAATCAAACCAGAGTCAAGCGCGGTGTGGAGAAAATTTAAAAGAGCTACACACGCATGCTCCGTAGAATGTTTAGCTCGGAAGCCAAACTGAAAATCATGAAAAAATCTTGTAGCCTCTAGAAAAGCAAGTAGACGGGAAAGCATGGTCTTTTCAAAAATTTTGCTAAAAACAGACTGCAAAGATATAGGGCGATAATTGGCTGGGTCACTTCTTGGTCCACCTTTATATAAAACAATTACTCTAGCTCGCTTAAGAGAACTGGAGAAAATCCTATTTTCAAAAGAAAGATTTATAAGCTTTGTCAATGGAGAAATAATTGAAGGAAGAATGAACTTAACTACCATACTTGGAATACAGTCAGGGCAAGACGACGAGAACCCTTCAAGCTATTTACAATCCTGGCTACTTCAACATCAGAAGCCGGATATAACACCATTGATTTGAGACAAGGCGGACCAAGATAAGATTTGTAATCTGGTTGTGACTGTGAAGACCTGACTGAAGAAGCAGTGGTTTTCCCAATATTGGCAAAATATGATGTAAATACTTCTTGAACAGATGGAATACCCTCAACAACCACATCACCAACTACAAGACTTGGAGGGATAGAAGGAGCTGGAGAAGAACGTTTGAGGACGGAATTGATCACTTGCCAAGTTTTTCGAATATCTTTACCACAATCCGAGAATTTTTTGGAATAATAAAGGAATTTAGCCTTCCGGCATAAAGAATTGAAAACATTCCTGTAGAGTTTGAATTGCTGAAGACGTGCAGCATTCAAAGATGGCTTTGCTGACTTAAAAGCTTTCCAGAGATTATTTTTTCTTCTCCAACTCTTTAGAAGACCAGGGGTCATCCATGGGTTAAGAGGAATAGATCTTTTTGACCTTGAAGTAGAGGAGGACAGAGCACATACGTCAAAAATAGACTCCTTTACTGACTCATAAAAGGAATCAAACTTAGAACAAAAATCATTATCGTCACCAAAAATATTCCATGTCTTCTCAGCTAAATGGGAGTAGTAATCAATGTTATACTTCTGACGGGGGTATAGCAATTCCTATGTTATTTGCGTACGGCACGTTCCATGGTAGCTTTCCAAGGCATAGTCTACAGCCAGCGGTTATTTAGCAGTGTATAATGTGGTCAAACAGGTTTTTTTCTGTTTTGTTGACAATTGCACAATGAATGTACGTCATGAGTTCACATACATATTCTTAAAACTAAACGTGATTAAACACGTTATAAAACTACGTGCTATTTGCTTATGTCCTGTTGGTACCATTCCAAACGAGTGGGGATTCCCCGCCTGTTCTTAAACATTGCAAAAAAGATAACAGTATGAACGGGGGATTCCCCGCACACATTTGTTTCAACTCCAAGTTTTTTTTCAACCAGAGTGGTTTTTTTTTCGAGCTGACACCTGTTTTTTAGGCAGCCAATCAGAGAACTGCTTAACAATTCGTCATTGAAACCTCGTATAAAATGGTCATGTATTGGAATTTAATTAAATTCTTTAATTTATTTCCAGATAAAAAGCATTTACTAGTAAATTCAAATTTCAGGGGGACTTAGCCCCCCTCCCCTCCAACAATACAAAACCTTAAGAATATAATGAGTATATTCGATAGAAACGGCAAAGAACGCTTTTTTTCTATTATGTAAATAAAATCTCTCCTCCATAGCTATGTTTACATGTTTTAATTGTTTTGAAAACAGTTCTTTATCGTTCAAAAATGTCCATTTTCCAATCATGCGTTTAAAAATGCGCTGTCATAAAACCATTTATGTTTAGCCTGTTACCAAAGAGGGAGTGATTTCAAAACAACATTTGGCATACGCCTTATCTGAATTAAGAAAACAAACGAAAAGACGGGCTTTGTCTAATTCAAGCCGGAAACTCAGAATTGATAGGGGGCAAGATCAAAAAAGGGGTAATTAGTAATTGGATAATTTTTTAACGTGAAATCTCTGAATAAAATATTTTTGGAGAAATTATTTGAAAGATATAGTTTATTTATTCTAAAGATAATGACATTGGCCTCAACAGCAAATCATTTTAATACTTTTCCACAGGGGGATTTCCAGTAGGTATGTTAAGATTCAAGCTAATTCTTGTAGGCTACCTTTTAAAATAGATTTGCGGTGCACGAGGGTTCAGTTAAAGGGGGTACAGTTACACGGGGGTTTAGTTAAATGGGGTCGAGTTGCACGAGGGTTCAGTAGCACGAGGGTTCGGTAGCACGGGGGTTCAGTTGTACGGAGTTTTCGGTTATACAGGGGTTCAGTTACATGGGGGGTTCAGTTGCACGGGGGTTTAATTAAATGGGGCTTGAGTTGCACGGGAGTTGAGTTGCACGAGGGTTCAGTTGAACGGGGGTTCAGTTACATGCGGATTCAGTTACACGGGGTTTAGTTAAATGTGGTTGAGTTGCATAGTCTCGTTGGAAAAAATGGAGTTCATACTTAAACAGTTCTATTAAGAGCTATTGCTATGGAAATGGCTCATTTTTGAATCGAAACTATGCTTTTCTGACTGAGGATACACATTTGGAACAGAAAACGTGAAAATGTACACAATTGAAACAGAGAAGTGTGTTTTGACGTTATTTTCTATAATTTCGTCTGAAAAATAAGAGTTCACGCTTAAAAAGTTCTATTAAGAGCTATTTTTATGGAAATGGTTCATTTTTGAACCAAAACAAGTAAATAATTCTATTTTTTTTTGTTAAACACGATGGCTGAAATAAAAGCGGAACTTTTAAAATCACAACAACTCAAGGTCAGTAAATGATTCCTTTGTTTTTTTTTTTGTTAAACACGATTGGCTGAAATAAAAGCGGAACTTTTAAAATCACATGAACTGAAGGTCAGTAAATGATTCATTTGTTTTTTTTTTTGTTAAACACGATTGGCTGGAATAAAAGCGGAACTGTTAAAATCACAACAACTGAAGGTCAGTAAATAATTCCTTTGTTTTTTTTTAAACACGACTGACTGAAACAAAAGCGGAACTTTTAAAATCACAACAACTGAAGGTCAGTAATTAATTCCTTTGTTTTTTTTTGTTAAACACGATTGGCTGAAATAAAAAATAATTCCTTTGTTTTTTTTTAAACACGACTGACTGAAACAAAAGCGGAACTTTTAAAATCACAACAACTGGGTCAGTAATTAATTCCTTTGTTTTTTTTTTGTTAAACACGATTGGCTGAAATAAAAGCGGAACTCTTAAAATCCCCCCTCTAGGTCAGTAAATAATTCCATTGTTTTTTTTTGTTAAACACGATTGGCTGAAATAAAAGCGGAACTTTTAAAATCACAACAACTAAAGGTTAGTAAATAATTCCTTTTGTTTTTTTTTGTTAAACACGATTGGCTGAAATAAAAGCGGAACTTTTAAAATCACAACAACTGAAGGTCAGTAAATAATTCCTTTTATTTTTTTTGTTAAACACGATTGGCTGAAATAAAAGCGGAACTTTTAAAATCACAACAACAGAAGGTCAGTAAATAATTCCATTGTTTTTTTTGTTAAACACGATTGGCTGAAACAAAAACAGAACTTTTAAAATCACAACAACTGAAAGTCAGTAAATAATTCGGTTGTTTTTTTTTTGTTAAACACAATTGGCTGAAATAAAAGCAGAACTGTTAAAATCACAACAACTGAAGGTCAGTAAATAATTTCATTTTTTTTTGTTAAACACGATTGGCTGAAACAAAAACAGAACTTTTAAAATCACAACAACTGAAAGTCAGTAAATAATTCGGTTGTTTTTTTTTGTTAAACACAATTGG
Organism: Artemia sinica; assembly: GCA_027921565.1. Classification (NCBI taxonomy): domain Eukaryota; kingdom Metazoa; phylum Arthropoda; class Branchiopoda; order Anostraca; family Artemiidae; genus Artemia; species Artemia sinica. The sequence continues at coordinate 52,799 of JAPEVW010000608.1, read as the reverse complement.
CTGAAATAAAAGCAGAACTGTTAAAATCACAACAACTGAAGGTCAGTAAATAATTCCATTTTTTTTGTTAAACACGATTGGCTGAAATAAAAGCGGAACTTTTCAAATCACAACAACTGAAGGTCAGTAAATAGTTCCATTGTTTTTTTTTGTTTAACACGATTGGCTGAAATAAAAGCGGAACTTTTAAAATCACAACAACTCAAGGTCAGTGAATGATTCCTTTGTTTTTTTGTTGAACACGATTGGTTGAAACAAAAGCAGAAATTTCAAAATCATAACAACTGAAGGTCAGTAAATAATTCCATTGTTTTTTTTTTGTTAAACATGATTGGTTGAAATAAAAGCGGAACTTTTAAAATCACAACTAAAGGCCAGTAAATAATTCATTTGTTTTTTTTTGTTAAACACGATTGGCTAAAATAAAAGCGGAACTTTTAAATCACAACAACTGAAGATCAGTAACTAATTCCATTGTTTTTTTTTAAACGCGACTGGCTGAAACAAAATCAGAACTTTTAAAATCGCAACTGAAGGTCAGTAAATAATTCCTTTGTTTTTTTTTGTTAAACACGATTGGCTGAAATAAAAGCGGAACTCTTAAAATCACAACAACTGAAGGTCAGTAAATAATTCCTTTGTTTTTTTTGTTAAACACGATTGGCGGAAATAAAAGCGGAACTCTTAAAATCTCAACTCAAGGTAAGTAAATAATTCCTTTGTTTTTTATGTTAAACACGATTGGCTGAAATAAAAGCGGAACTTTTAAAATCACAACAACTAAAGGTCAGTAAATAATTCCATTGTTTTTCTTTGTTAAACACGATTGGTTGAAATAAAAGCGGAACTTTTAAATCACAACTGAAGGTCAGTAAATAATTCCTTTTTTTGTTAAACACGATTGGCTGAAATGAAAATAATTCCTTTGTTTTTTTTTAAACACGAGTGACTGAAACAAAAGCGGAACTTTTAAAATCACAACAACTGAAGGTCAGTAATTAATTCCTTTGTTTTTTTTGTTAAACACGATTGGCGGAAATAAAAGCGGAACTTTTAAAATCACAACAACTAAAGGTCAGTAAATAATTCCATTGTTTTTCTTTGTTAAACACGATTGGTTGAAATAAAAGCGGAACTTTTAAAATCACAACTGAAGGTCAGTAAACAATTCCTTTGTTTTTTTGTTAAACACGATTGGCTTAAATAAAAGCGGAACTTTTAAAATCACAACAACTCAAGGTCAGTAAATGAATCCTTTGTTTTTTTTTGTTAAACACGATTGGCTGAAATAAAAGCGGAACTTTTAAAATCACAACAACTAAAGGTCAGTAAATGATTCCTTTGTTTTTTTTTTGTTAAACACGATTGGTTGAAACAAAAGCAGAACTTTTAAAATCACAACAACTAAAGGTCAGTAAATAATTCCATTGTTTTTTTTTTGTTAAACTCGATTGGTTGAAATAAAGCGGAACTTTTAAAATCACAACAACTGAAGGTCAGCAAATAATTCCTTTGTTTTTTTTTGTTAAACACGTTTGGCTGAAATAAAAGCGGAACTTTTAAAATCACAACAACTGAAGGTCAGTAAATAATTCCTTTGTTTTTTTAAACACGACTGGCTGAAACAAAAGCAGAATTTTTAAAATCACCACAACTGAAGGTCAGTAAATAATTCCTTTTTTTTGTTAAACACGATTGGTTGAAATAAAAGCGAAACTCTTAAAATCACAACTCAAGGTCAGTAAATAATTTCTTTGTTTTTTTTGTTAAACACGACTGGCTGAAATAAAAGGGGAACTTTTAAAATCACAACAACTAAAGGTCAGTAAATAATTCCTTTTGTTTTTTTTTTGTTAAACACAATTGGCTGAAATAAAAGCGGAACTTTTAAAATCACAACAACTGAAGGTCAGTAAATAATTCCATTGTTTTTTTTTTGTTAAACACGATTGGCTGAAACAAAAGCAGAACTTTTAAAATCACAACAACTGAATGTCAGTAAATAATTCCGTTGTTTTTTTTGTTAAGCACGATTGGCTGAAACAAAAGCGGAACTTTTAAAATCACAAAAACTGAAGGTCAGTAAATGATTCTTTTGTTTTTTTGTTAAACACGATTAGCTGAAATAAAAGCAGAACTGTTAAAATCACAACAACTGAAGGTCAGTAAATAATTCCATTTTTTTTTGTTAAACACGATTGGGTGAAATCAAAGGGGAACTTTTAAAATCACAACAACTCAAGGTCAGTAAATGATTCCTTTGTTTTTTTTTGTTAAACACGATTGGCTGAAATAAAAGCGGAACTTTTAAAATCACAACAACTAAAGGTCAGTAAATAATTCCTTTTGTTTTTTTTGTTAAACCCAATTGGCTGAAATAAAAGCGGAACTTTTCAAATCACAACAACTGAAGGTCGATAAATAATTCCTTTTGTTTTTTTTTGTTAAACACGATTGACTGAAACAAAAGCAGAACTTTTAAAATCACAACAACTGAAGGTCAGTAAATAATTCCGTTGTTGTTTTTTGTTAAACACGATTGGCTGAAATAAAAGCGGAACTTTTAAAATCACAACAACTGAAGGCCAGTAAATGATTCCTTTTTTTTAAACACGATTGGCTGAAATAAAAGCGGAACTTTTAAAATCACAACAAATGAAGGTCAGTAAATAATTCCATTGTTTTTTTTTGTTAAACACGATTGACTGAAACAAAAGCAGAACTTTTAAAATCACAACAACTGAAGGTCAGTAAATAATTCCGTTGTTTTTTTGTTAAACACGATTGGCTGAAATAAAAGCGGAACTTTTAAAATCACAACAACTGAAGGTCAGTAAATGATTCCTTTTTTTTGTTAAACAGATTGGCTGAAATAAAAGCAGAACTGTTAAAATCACAACAACTGAAGGTCAGTAAATAATTCTATTTTTTTTGTTAAACACGATTGGCTGAAATAAAAGCGGAACTTTTAAAATCACAACAACTCAAGGTCAGTAAATGATTCCTTTGTTTTTTTTTGTTAAACATGATTGGCTGAAATAAAAGCGGAACTTTTAAAATCACAACAACTAAAGGTCAGTAAATAATTCCTTTTGTTTTTTTTGTTAAACCCAATTGGCTGAAATAAAAGCGGAACTTTTCAAATCACAACAACTGAAGGTCGGTAAATAATTCCTTTTGTTTTTTTTGTTAAACACGATTGACTGAAACAAAAGCAGAACTTTTAAAATCACAACAACTGAAGGTCAGTAAATAATTCCGTTGTTGTTTTTTGTTAATCACGATTGGCTGAAATAAAAGCGGAACTTTTAAAATCACAACAACTGAAGGCCAGTAAATGATTCCTTTGTTTTTTTTTTGTTAAACACGATTGGCTGAAATAAAAGCGGAACTTTTAAAATCAGAACAACTGATAGTCAGTAAATAATTCCGTTGTTTTTTTTTGTTAAACACGATTGGCTGAAATAAAAGCGGAACTTTTAAAATCACAACAACTGAAGGTCAGTAAATGATTCCTTTGTTTTTTTTGTTAAACACGATTGGCTGAAATAAAAGAGGAACTTTTAAAATCACAAGAATGCAGAAACTTCATTAAGAAACTATGAAAAAATTGTAAGTAAGTAAGTAACAAATTCTTTCTTGAATTCGCCTCTTGGATAAACAAAAAAGTCATTTCATTCAAGAAATTATGACAAAATTCTAAATAAGTAACAAACCCTTTCTTGAATTCGCCATTGGGTTGCACAATACAGAAATTTAATTCAGGAAACTATGAAAAACATTGCAAACAAACTCTTTTTTGAACTCGCTTCCTGGACAGACAATACAGCAATTTCACTCAAGAAATTATGAAAAAATTGTAAGTAAGTAGCAAACTGTTTCTTGAATTCTCCTCCTGGATGCGCAATACAGATATTTCATTCAAGAAATTATAAAAAAAAATTGTAAGTAAGTAACAAACTCTTTCTTGAAGGCCCCTCTTGGATACGCAATACGATACGGAAATTTCATTCAAGAAATTATGAGAAAATTCCAGGTAAGTAACAATCTCTTTCTTGAAGTCCCCTCTTGGATACACAATACGGATATTTTATTCAAGAAATTATAAAAAAAAGGGAAAGTAAGTAACAAACTCTTTATTGATTTCACCTCTTGGATACAAAAAAAGACATTTCATTCAAGAAATTATGACAAAATTCTAAGTAAGTAAAAAACTCATTCTTGAATTTGCCGTTTGCATGCACAATACAGAAATTTCATTCTATGGGACCTCTACACGTGATTAAACACGTTTTGAAACTACATTTATTCAAGAAATTATGAAAAAATCGCAAGTAATTATGAAAAGAGGTTACGTGCGCGCACGTAACCTCGTCTAAATTAACCTTAAAAAATGAAATAAAGCTATGTCGATTTTGCATATTTTATTCAACATATCCGACAATTGATGCAGAAAAAGCATAGAGTTTGTTACTTACTTACTTACATTTTTTTTTCCATAATTTCTTGAATTAAATTTCTGTATTGTGCATCCAAATGGGGAATTCAAGAAAGAGTTTGTTACTTACTTGCGATTTTTTCATAATTTCTTGAATAAATGTAGTTTCAAAACGTGTTTAATCACGTGTAGAGGTCCCATAGAATGAAATTTCTGTATTGTGCATGCAAACGGTGAATTCAAGAATGAGTTTTTACTTACTTAGAATTTTGTCATAATTTCTTGAATGAAATGTCTTCTTTTTTTTGTATCCAAGAGGTGAAATCAATAAAGAGTTTGTTACTTACTTTCCCTTTTTTTATAATTTCTTGAATAAAATATCCGTATTGTGTATCCAAGAGGGGACTTCAGGAAAGAGATTGTTACTTACCTGGAATTTTCTCATAATTTCTTGACTGAAATTTCCGTATCGTATTGCGTATCCAAGAGGGGCCTTCAAGAAAGAGATTGTTACTTACTTAGAATTTTCTCATAATTTCTTGAATGAATTTTCCGTATTGGGTATCCAAGAGGTGTATTCAAGAAAGAGTTTGTTACTTACTTACAATTTTTTTATAATTTCTTGAATGAAATATCTGTATTGTGCATCCAGGAGGAGAATTCAAGAAACAGTTTGCTACTTACTTACAATTTTTTCATAATTTCTTGAGTGAAATTGCTGTATTGTCTGTCCAGGAAGCGAGTTCAAAAAAGAGTTTGTTTGCAATGTTTTTCATAGTTTCCTGAATTAAATTTCTGTATTGTGCAACCCAATGGCGAATTCAAGAAAGGGTTTGTTACTTATTTAGAATTTTGTCATAATTTCTTGAATGAAATGACTTTTTTGTTTATCCAAGAGGCGAATTCAAGAAAGAATTTGTTACTTACTTACTTACAATTTTTTCATAGTTTCTTAAATGAAGTTTCTGCATTGTTGTGATTTTAAAAGTTCCTCTTTTATTTCAGCCAATCGTGTTTAACAAAAAAAACAAAGGAATCATTTACTGACCTTCAGTTGTTGTGATTTTAAAAGTTCCGCTTTTATTTCAGCCAATCGTGTTTAACAAAAAAACAAAGGAATCATTTACTGGCCTTCAGTTGTTGTGATTTTAAAAGTTCCGCTTTTATTTCAGCCAATCGTGATTAACAAAAAACAACAACGGAATTATTTACTGACCTTCAGTTGTTGTGATTTTAAAGGTTCTGCTTTTGTTTCAGTCAATCGTGTTTAACAAAAAAAAAACAAAAGTAATTATTTACCGACCTTCAGTTGTTGTGATTTGCAAAGTTCCGCTTTTATTTCAGCCAATTGGGTTTAACAAAAAAAAACAAAAGGAATTATTTACTGACCTTTAGTTGTTGTGATTTTAAAAGTTCCGCTTTTATTTCAGCCAATCGTGTTTAACAAAAAAAACAAAGGAATTATTTACTGACCTTGAGTTGTTGTGATTTTAAAAGTTCCGCTTTTATTTCAGCCAATCGTGTTTAACAAAAAAAAATAGAATTATTTACTGACCTTCAGTTGTTGTGATTTTAACAGTTCTGCTTTTATTTCAGCCAATCGTGTTTAACAAAAAAAGGAATCATTTACTGACCTTCAGTTGTTGTGATTTTAAAAGTTCCGCTTTATTTCAGCCAATCGTGTTTAACAAAAAAACAACGGAATTATTTACTGACCTTCAGTTGTTATGATTTTAAAAGTTCTGCTTTTGTTTCAGCCAATCGTGTTTAACAAAAAAAACAATGGAATTATTTACTGACCTTCAGTTGTTGTGATTTTAAAAGTTCCGCTTTTATTTCAGCCAATCGTGTTTAACAAAAAACAACAACGGAATTATTTACTGACCTTCAGTTGTTGTGATTTTAAAAGTTCTGCTTTTGTTTCAGTCAATCGTGTTTAACAAAAAAAACAAAAGGAACTATTTATCGACCTTCAGTTGTTGTGATTTGAAAAGTTCCGCTTTTATTTCAGCCAATTGGGTTTAACAAAAAAAAACAAAAGGAATTATTTACTGACCTTGAGTTGTTGTGATTTTAAAAGTTCCGCTTTTATTTCAGCCAATCGTGTTTAACAAAAAAAAACAAAGGAATCATTTACTGACCTTCAGTTGTTGTGATTTTAAAAGTTCCGCTTTTATTTCAGCCAATCGTGTTTAACAAAAAAAACAACGGAATTGTTTACTGACTTTCAGTTGTTGTGATTTTAAAAGTTCCGCTTTTATTTCAGCCAATCGTGTTTAACAAAAAAATAAAGGAATCATTTACTGGCCTTCAGTTGTTGTGATTTTAAAAGTTCCGCTTTTATTTCAGCCAATCGTGATTAACAAAAAACAACAACGGAATTATTTACTGACCTTCAGTTGTTGTGATTTTAAAGGTACTGCTTTTGTTTCAGTCAATCGTGTTTAACAAAAAAAAACAAAAGTAATTATTTACCGACCTTCAGTTGTTGTGATTTGCAAAGTTCCGCTTTTATTTCAGCCAATTGGGTTTAACAAAAAAAAACAAAAGGAATTATTTACTGACCTTTAGTTGTTTTGATTTTAAAGTTCCGCTTTTATTTCAGCCAATCGTGTTTAACAAAAAAAACAAAGGAATCATTTACTGACCTTGAGTTGTTGTGATTTTAAAAGTTCCACTTTTATTTCAGCCAATCGTGTTTAACGAAAAAAAATAGAATTATTTACTGACCTTCAGTTGTTGTGATTTTAACAGTTCTGCTTTTATTTCAGCCAATCGTGTTTAACAAAAAAAAGGAATCATTTACTGACCTTCAGTTGTTGTGATTTTAAAAGTTCCGCTTTTATTTCAGCCAATCGTGTTTAACAAAAAAACAACGGAATTATTTACTGACCTTCAGTTGTTATGATTTTAAAAGTTCTGCTTTTGTTTCAGCCAATCGTGTTTAACAAAAAAAAACAATGGAATTATTTACTGACCTTCAGTTGTTGTGATTTTAAAAGTTCCGCTTTTATTTCAGCCAATCGTGTTTAACAAAAAACAACAACGGAATTATTTACTGACTTTCAGTTGTTGTGATTTTAAAAGTTCTGCTTTTGTTTCAGTCAATCGTGTTTAACAAAAAAAAACCAAAGAAATTATTTATCGACCTTCAGTTGTTGTGATTTGAAAAGTTCCGCTTTTATTTCAGCCAATTGGGTTTAACAAAAAAAACAAAAGGAATTATTTACTGACCTTGAGTTGTTGTGATTTTAAAAGTTCCGCTTTTATTTCAGCTAATCGTGTTTAACAAAAAAACCCAAAGGAATCATTTACTGACCTTGAGTTGTTGTGATTTAAAAAATTCCGCTTTTATTTCAGCCAATCGTGTTTAACAAAAAAATAGAATTATTTACTGACCTTCAGTTGTTGTGATTTTAACAGTTCTGCTTTTATTTCAGCTAATCGTGTTTAGCAAAAAAAACAAAGGAATCATTTACTGACCTTCAGTTGTTGTGATTTTAAAAGTTCCGCTTTTATTTCAGCCAATCGTGTTTAACAAAAAAAACAACGGAATTATTTACTGACCTTCAGTGTTGTGATTTTAAAGTTCTGCTTTTGTTTCAGCCAATCGTGTTTAACAAAAAAAAACAATGGAATTATTTACTGACCTTCAGTTGTTGTGATTTTAAAACTTCCGCTTTTATTTCAGCCAATCGTGTTTAACAAAAAAAACAAAAGGAATTATTTACTGACCTTTAGTTGTTGTGATTTTAAAAGTTCCCCTTTTATTTCAGCCAATCGTGTTTAACAAAAAAAACAAAGGAATTATTTACTGACCTTGAGTTGTGGTCTTAAGAGTTTCGCTTTTATTTCAGCCAATCGTGTTTAACAAAAAAAACAAAAGGAATTATTTACTGACCTTCAGTTGTTGTGATTTTAAAAATTCTGCTTTTGTTTCAGCCAGTCGTGTTTAAAAAAAAAACAAAGGAATTATTTACTGACCTTCAGTTGTTGTGATTTTAAAAGTTCCGCTTTTATTTCAGCCAAACGTGTTTAACAAAAAAAAACAAAGGAATTATTTGCTGACCTTCAGTTGTTGTGATTTTAAAAGTTCCGCTTTTATTTCAACCAATCGTGTTTAACAAAAAAAAACAATGGAATTATTTACTGACCTTTAGTTGTTGTGATTTTAAAAGTTCTGCTTTAGTTTCAACCAATCGTGTTTAACAAAAAAACAAAGGAATCATTTACTGACCTTTAGTTGTTGTGATTTTAAAAGTTCCGCTTTTATTTCAGCCAATCGTGTTTAACAAAAAAAAGGATTCATTTACTGACCTTCAGTTGTTGTGATTTTAAAAGTTCCGCTTTTATTTCAGCCAATCGTGTTTAACAAAAAACAAAGGAATTATTTACTGACCTTCAGTTGTGATGTTAAAAGTTTCGCTTTTATTTCAACCAATCGTGTTTAACAAAGAAAAACAATGGAATTATTTACTGACCTTTAGTTGTTGTGATTTTAAAAGTTCCGCTTTTATTTCAGCCAATCGTGTTTAACAAAAAAAAAACAAAGGAATTAATTACTGACCTTCAGTTGTTGTGATTTTAAAAGTTCCGCTTTTGTTTCAGTCACTCGTGTTTAAAAAAAAGCAAAGGAATTATTTTTTATTTCAGCCAATCGTGTTTAACAAAAAACAAAGGGAATTGTTTACTGACCTTCAGTTGTGATTTTAAAAGTTCCGCTTTTATTTCAACCAATCGTGTTTAACAAAGAAAAACAATGGAATTATTTACTGACCTTTAGTTGTTGTGATTTTAAAAGTTCCGCTTTTATTTCAGCCAATCGTGTTTAACATAAAAAACAAAGGAATTATTTACTGACCTTGAGTTGTGATTTTAAGAGTTCCGCTTTTATTTCAGCCAATCGTGTTTAACAAAAAAAAACAAAGGAATTATTTACTAACCTTCAGTTGTTGTGATTTTAAGAGTTCCGCTTTTATTTCAGCCAATCGTGTTTAACAAAAAAAAACAAAGGAATTATTTACTGACCTTCAGTTGTGATTTTAAAAGTTCTGCCTTTGTTTCAGCCAGTCGTGTTTAAAAAAAACAATGGAATTAGTTACTGATCTTCAGTTGTTGTGATTTTAAAAGTTCCGCTTTTATTTCAGCCAATCGTGTTTAACAAAAAAAACAAAAGAATTATTTACTGACCTTCAGTTGTTGTGATTTTAAAAGTTCTGCTTTTGTTTCAACCAATCGTGTTTAACAAAAAAAACAAAGGAATCATTTACTGACCTTGAGTTGTTGTGATTTTAAAAGTTCCGCTTTTATTTCAGCCAATCGTGTTTAACAAAAAAACAACGGAATTATTTACTGACCTTCAGTTGTTGTGATTTTAAAAGTTCCGCTTTTATTTCAGCCAATCGTGTTTAACAAAAAAATGGAATTATTTACTGACCTTCAGTTGTTGTGATTTTAACAGTTCTGATTTTATTTCAGCCAATTGTGTTTAACAAAAAAAACAACCGAATTATTTACTGACTTTCAGTTGTTGTGATTTTAAAAGTTCTGTTTTTGTTTCAGCCAATCGTGTTTAACAAAAAAAAAATGGAATTATTTACTGACCTTCAGTTGTTGTGATTTTAACAGTTCTTTTTTTATTTCAGCCAATTGTATTTAACAAAAAAAAAACAACCGAATTATTTACTGACTTTCAGTTGTTGTGATTTTAAAATTTCTGTTCCTGTTTCAGCCAATCGTGTTTAACAAAAAAAACAATGGAATTATTTACTGACCTTCAGTTGTTGTGATTTAAAAGTTCCGCTTTTATTTCAGCCAATCGTGTTTAACAAAAAAAAACAAAAGGAATTATTTACTGACCTTCAGTTGTTGTGATTTTAAAAGTTCCGCTTTTATTTCAGCCAATCGTGTTTAACAAAAAAACAAAAGGAATTATTTACTAACCTTTAGTTGTTGTGATTTTAAAAGTTCCGCTTTTACTTCAGCCAATCGTGTTTAACAAAAAAACAAAGGAATTATTTACTGACCTATAGGTGGGATTTTAAGAGTTCCGCTTTTATTTCAGCCAATCATGTTTAACAAAAAAAACAAAGGAATTAATTACTGACCTTCAGTTGTTGTGATTTTAAAGTTCCACTTTTGTTTCAGTCAGTCGTGTTTAAAAAAAACAAGGAATTATTTTTATTTCAGCCAATCGTGTTTAACAAAAAAACAAAGGAATTAATTACTGACCTTCAGTTGTTGTGATTTTAAAAGTTCCGCTTTTGTTTCAGCCAGTCGTGTTTAAAAAAAAACAAAGGAATTATTTACTGACCTTCAGATGTTGTGATTTTAACAGTTGCGCTTTTATTTCAGCCAATCGTGTTTAACAAAAAAAAACAAAGGAATCATTACTGACCTTCAGTTGTTGTGATTTTAAAAGTTCCGCTTTTATTTCAGCCATTCGTGTTTAACAAAAAAAAACAAAGGAATCATTTACTGACCTTGAGTTGTTGTGATTTTAAAAGTTCCGCTTTTATTTCAGCCAATCGTGTTTAAAAAAAACAAAAAAATAGAATTATTTACTTGTTTTGGTTCAAAAATGAACCATTTCCATAAACATAGCTCTTAATAGAATTTTTTAAGCGTGAACTCCTATTTTCAGACGAAATTATAGAAAATAACGTCAAAACACACTTCTCTGTTTCAATTGTGTACATTTTCACGTTTTCTGATCAAAATGTGTATCCTCAGTCAGAAAAGCATAGTTTCGATTCAAAAATGGGCCATTTCCATAGGAATAGCTCTTAATAGAACTGTTTAAGTATGACTCCAATTTTTTCCAACGAGACTATGCAACTCAACCACATTTAACTAAACCCCGTGTAACTGAATCCGCATGTAACTGAACCCCCGTTCAACTGAACCCTCGTGCAACTCAACTCCCGTGCAACTCAAGCCCCATTTAACTAAACCCCCGTGCAACTGAACCCCCCATGTAACTGAAACCCTGTATAACCGAAACTCCGCACAACTGAACCCCCGTGCTACTGAACCCTCGTGCTACTGAACCCTCGTGCAACTCGACCCCATTTAACTAAACCCCCGTGTAACTGTACCCCCTTTAACTGAACCCTCGTGCACCGTAAATCTATTTTAAAAGGTAGCCTACAAGAATTAGCTTGAATCTTAACATACCTACTGGAAATCCCTGTGGAAAAGTATTAAATGATTTGCTGTTGAGGCCAATTTCATTATCTTTAGAATAAATAAACTATATCTTTTAAATAATTTCTCCAAAAATATTTTATTCAGAGATTTCACGTTAAAAAATTATCCACTCACTAATTACCCCTTTTTTGATTTTGCCCCCTATCAATTCTGAGTTTCCGGCTAGTATTAGACAAAGCCCGTCTTTTTGTTTGTTTTCTTAATTCAGATAAGGCGTATGCCAAATGTTGTTTTGAAATCACTCCCTCTTTGGTAACAGGCTAAACATAAATGGTTTTATGACAGCGCATTTTTAAACGCATGATTGGAAAATGGACATTTTTGAACGATAAAGAACTGTTTTTCAAAACAATTAAAACATGTAAACATAGCTATGGAGGAGAGATTTTATTTACATAATAGAAAAAAGCGTGCTTTGACGTTTCTATCGAATATACTCATTATATTCTTAAGGTTTTGTATTGTTGGAGGGGAGGGGGCTAAGTCCCCCTGAAATTTGAATTTACTAGTAAATGCTTTTTATCTGGAAATAAATTAAAGAATTTATTTAAATTCCAATACATGACCATTTTATACGAGGTTTCAATGACGAATTGTTAAGCAGTTCTCTGATTGGCTGCCTAAAAAACAGGTGTCAGCTCGAAAAAAAACCCACTCTGGTTGAAAAAAAACTTGGAGTTGAAACAAATGTGTGCGGGGAATCCCCCGTTGATACTGTTATCTTTTTTGCAATGTTTAGGAACAGGCGGGGAATCCCCACTCGTTTGGAATGGTTCCAACAGGACATAAGCAAATAGCACGTAGTTTTATAACCTGTTTAATCACGTGTAGTTTTAAGAATATGTATGTGAACTCATGACGTACATTCATTGTGCAATTGACAACAAAAAACAGAAAAAACCTGTTTGACCACATTATACACTGCTAAATAACCGCTGGCCGTAGACTATGCCTTGGAAAGCTACCATGGAACGTGCCGTACGAAAATAACATAGGAATTGCTATACCCCCGTCAGAAGTATAACATTGATTACTACTAATGGGATCTAATTCGGATCAATTCTTTCAAACCAAACCTAAAAAGAAGCTGAAGTAGATGCTGGAGTGTCCCTATTCAATGTTTTTTCAAGGATAAAACTGGAAAATACAGGAAAATGGTCTGAAATATCACTCACAACAACAGAATTCCGAACCAAATTAAGAGACGAAAAAATGTTATCAATTAAAGAGGCTGACGTATCAGTTACACGTGTTGGAATACAATTGTTGGTAGAACCCCAGCAGTGAGCATATCTGAGAGAAAATCCATCGTAGTAGAGGAAGCCATGTCAATTAGATTTAAGTTAAAGTCATTCATTATTACAGGCTCACATGGACGTCTGCCTATTAAATCCAAGACCTCATCAAGGACCTGAAGAAAAGAAGGGACGGATCCACTGGGATATCTATAAGCGTTACCAATTATCAAAACCTTATTTTTTAATTTGATTTCAATAAACTGGGATTCAAAAACCCCTTCGTCATTCCTTGACAGATCGCTTCGAACAGTATACGGAAAAATATCAGAAATATACATTGCTAGTCTTCCCTTTGCCATCCTTCTGCGATTTAGTCTCTCCATTTTGTAACCGGGTATATCTAAAAGCATTTCATTGCTAGAATTAAGAAAAGTCTCACATAATCTGATAAAATCGGGTCACCCATCAATAACTATCTGCCTCAACTGATCAATCGATGAGCATAGACCCTGAGTATTGAGTTGAAGGACCGAAAAATGATCATCTCGTCTAGTAGCCCACTTTAAATCAGAAACATACTTAATATTAATTGATTGGGAAGTATTTAGGGAATTTATTTTAATTTGACCAATGGAATTATTAATGATACTCAAAACATCTAAGGGGTTTCTTTGTAATTGAAGTAAAACGCCCATCAAGGGAGTAAAAATCCCCATAGCCTGAGTTAGAAAAATCCATAAAAAAAATTAAGGAGACTGTGTATCAAACCTGCGCCGCAACACACACACAAAATAAATAAAAAAATTAACCAAGAGGCTATAAAATAACAACAAAAATAAATATATATAAATAAATAAAATCACAATAATCATACCAATAAGTAAGATACATATACATTTTATATTATTGAACAAATTAATAATAATAATTTCAGATAAATTTAGTGACTTCCTTAAATCATTAGTCATACTACTTAGTTCCTGAAATAAAAAAAAATAAAAAATATATAACGCTAAAGCTCCACTGCATTAATGTACCCATGCGACCAATACAAGTAAAATCATTTTCAAGATAACAAAGGATTAAAATCCCAAACTGATGCATGACTTGTGAGAACAGGCATGTAACAAAAAAGAATAATTATTTAAATCCATAAATTTCATTGAAGTTAATTGGAATGAAAGTAAATCATTAGACAGATACGCACAAAGAAAAAAATAAGCAAAAGATAAATAAATACGCTGAATATATGAATGGCAAAATACTAAACATATCTAAAAAAAAACACACAAAAAAAACTTATTTTTAAACATAGTCGGCTAGAGTATGAATTTTTCTAGTGACACTTCCACCGTTAGGCCTTGCCAAAATTTGCCCACGATCAGTCCAAACATTTCTATGTCCAAATTTGTCCTTAGCGGTATATAGGATCTCACGTCGCCTCTTTGTCAATGCTTCCAATAGTAGAAGGGGAGGTGCTACTCCGATCAGTACACCTAATATGGGCATAGAGTCCCTAGGGAGAAAGATTGCGTAATCGCTCAATGACCTCTTTTTCCAAGGTCGATTTATTTGCTGTTTCTATGTGTAATAACTCCGGAACGAAGGTTGCACATGCGCATTGAATTCTAACGGGAACAATGTTATTGATCTAGGACTCGAGGGGGAAGTGAATTTCCGAGAACTTGATTGCGTAATCGATCATGAATGTTATGATCCAGAAATAGTATTTGTTGTTGTTGCTCTAGGCAATGCTATGAGTTTCCCGGAAACAGTTAGATCACGTGTTTCCTTCTCAGCCAATCAGCGAGTCGGATACATCCTCCTTCTCAGCCAATCAGAGGGCTGGTTACATATAATTTTCCCCATTACATAACAATTCGCCCTTGAGATTTCGTATATAACGGACATGCAATGTGATTAAATTATCAGAAAGTATTTTGACACAATGGAAACAACAATGGATAATATTGATGAATTAGAAGCCTTGGCAACTACAATTTACCATGTAAGTTCCGTTTTAATACATTTTCAAACGAATTTTCCTTGGACATCCTCCAGTATATTCAGCTAAACGTAAATATATTCCTTTACCCCAAACCCCCCCCCCCCCCAAACCTTACAAACATCATTATAATCAATGGAAAACATAACATATTTACCCTCAACCCCCCCTCCCACCATTGTTTTACAATCCCAAATTCTCGCAAAAAGAAATAATTTTCTTTCGAGAAATTATAGCCTTTCTCTATTGTGATTTAAAGTGTCTACTGACTTCCGTCACTGTTGTTATTAACCTAACCTGGTTTTGACATAATGCTCTACGCGAGGTTAAAATTAGCTGTCACCCTTTTCCTATGTGTTTACGAACGCAGCAGCCAAAGTCAAAAGGAACTGTTTCTCCGTCAAAATTAAAACACTTTGAGGCAATTGTAATAATTAGGCGCAGACGCAATGCGCTATTTTGGAGAAGAGAAACAGATTATTTTCAAGCTTTCTTTCGATAAAGTTTCTTTTATATTCCCGGGAGGGGAGCGTGAATCCAGGATTTTTTGCTGGGGAGGGGGTTAGCACTTTTAATAGTGACAAAATAGAAATGAAAGATTGTTTTTACCATAATTGTCTTCAACTTCAGTGTCTAACCATTTCTCTTTGATATTTTAGTGATTTTAGCTATAGCATTTGAATAAAAGGTAGTAAGATATATTCTTTTTTGATATGCCTTTCGCTTGAATATATCGCAAGATTAACTCAATGAGAGGGATGGCTTAATTTTCCTAAATTTGGGGCCGGAGGTTAAAATTAGCTGTCACCCTTTTCCTATGTTTTTACGAACGCAGCTGCCAAAGTCAAAAGGAACTGTTTCTCCGTCAAAATTAAAACACTTTGAGGCAATTGTAATAATTAGGCGCAGACGCAATGCGCTATTTCGGAGAAGAGAAACAGATTATTTTCAAGCTTTCTTTCGATAAAGTTTCTTTTATATTCCCGGGAGGGGAGCGTGAATCCAGGATTTTTGCTGGGGAGGGGGTTAGCACTTTTAATAGTGACAAAATAGAAATGAAAAGATAATTGTTTCTTACTTCAGTGTCTAACCATTTCTCTTCGAAATTTAGCGATTTTAGCTATAACAATTTTCCTAAATTTAGGGGAGGGGACGTGAATCCGTGATTTTTGTTGGGGGGGGGGGGGGGGTTAGCACTTTTAATAGTGACAAAATAGAAATGAAAAGATAATTTAAGCACTTTTTTTTTCAGATATAATAATGTTTGGTGTGATTGACACAGAATATATTGGTCTGAAATATTCCTCAACTGGCATCATTTTCGAAGCAGCTTTCTTACTCCTAGACAATCAACGACGTGAAATTCATTGCTATAAATGGAACATCAGATACAATATGTATAAGTACGAGAAAAACAGATGGAGTCCAACACTAAATTTTATAAATCGAAATGGCTTTTACGCTAAAACCATACGACCACATAATGAAAATGGCTATGAAATAAAACATGTACAAGAGGAAATTCAGGAAATATGCAGTTTTTCTGTGTGCAAGCTGTTTATGTTAAGGGAAACGTGCCAACTGATAAACTCTTACTAGAAAAATGTGATAAAAACATAGCATTATTCAATTTAGAAGACTTCAAATGTGAGAAATACCTGCATTCAGTCCATGACCCAGAAGATGAAGTTAGATATTTCATTAAATGGACACCGGAAAAGATACCTGACATGGAAAAATGCATCAGATATCCAAAGTCCTAAACTTGCTCCTCCTCATATCAAATGGATTAAGCTTCTTTTTTTAAATATGTCATTATTTTTTTCAAATGTTTTTAAATATGTCTAAGCAATAAATATCTTAAGCCTCAACCGTTTTTATTCTTTAGAATAGTCCATAGCCATGAAAATTATACTTTCAGATTCAACATGTCAGGGAACACACTTTCAAGTTCAGCATGTTGGAGAACCCTAAATAGTCATCCCTAAAAAGGTAAGTTAACCCTAAAAGGTTAAAGAATTTTTCTGAAATTATCTTAAGCCTGAGACGTTTTTATTCTTTAGAATAGTCCATCGCCACGAAAATTAGACTGTCAGATTCAACATGCCAGGGAACACACTTTCAAGTTCAGCATGTTGGAGAGCCCTAAATAGTCACCCCTAAAAAGGTAAGTTAACCCTAAAAGGTTAAAGAATTTTTCTGAAATTATCTTAAGCCTGAGACGTTTTTTATTCTTTAGAATAGTTCATCGCCACGAAAATTAGACTTTCAGATTCAACATGCCAGGGAACACATTTTCAAGTTCAGCATGTTGGAGAACCATAAATAGTCATCCATGAAAAGGTAAGTTAACCCTAAAAGGTTAAGAATTTTTCTGAAATTATCTTAAGCCTGAGACGTTTTTTATTCTTTAGAATAGTTCATCGCCACGAAAATTAGACTTTCAGATTCAACTTGCCAGGGAACACACTTTCAATTTCAGCATGTTGGAGAACCCTAAATAGTCATCCCTAAAAAGGTAAGTTAACCCTAAAAGGTTAAAGAATTTTTCTGAAATTATCTTAAGCCTGAGACGTTTTTATTCTTTAGAATAGTCCATCGCCACGAAAATTAGACTTTCAGATTCAACATGCCAGGGAACACACTTTCAATTCAGCATGTTGGAGAACCCTAAATAGTCATCCCTAAAAAAGGTAAGTTAACCCTAAAAGGTTAAAGATTTTTTCTGAAATTATCTTAAGCCTGAGACGTTTTCATTCTTTAGAATAGTCCTTCGCCACGAAAATTAGACTTTCAGATTCAACATGCCAGGGAACACACTTTCAAGTTCAGCATGTTGGAGAACCCTAATAGTCATCCATAAAAAAGGTAAGTTAACCCTAAAAGGTTAAAGAATTTTTCTGAAATTATCTTAAGCCTGAGACTTTTTATTCTTTAGAATAGTCCTTCGCCACGAAAATTAGACTTTCAGATTCAACATGCCAGGGAACACACTTTCAAGTTCAGCATGTTGGAGAACCCTAATAGTCATCCATAAAAAGGTAAGTTAACCCTAAAAGGTTAAAGAATCTTTCTGAAATTATCTTAAGCCTGAGACGTTTTTATTCTTTAGAATAGTCCTTCGCCACGAAAATTAGACTTTCAGATTCAGCATGCCAGGGAACACACTTTCAAGTTCAGCATGTTGGAGAACCCTAAATAGTCACCACTAAAAAGGTAAGTTAACCCTAAAAGGTTAAAGAATTTCCCTGAAATTACACTTTCAGATCCAACAGGTCAGGGAACACACTTTCAAGTTCAGCATGTTGGAGAACCCTAAATGCTCATCCCTAAAAAGGTAAGTTAACCCTAAATGGTTAAAGAATTTCTCTATTTATGCAGAGTTTCAACTAGCTATGGCTAAGTTTGCTAAAGACAAGCTATTTTCTTGCGAAAACACATAAAATCAGAAAAAATGTTCAATGTTCCTTTAGTACCTACGCAATTAGGCTAAAAATGAAGATATTTATGCAGAGTTTCAACTAGCTATGGCTAAGTTTGCTAAAGACAAGCTATTTTCTTGCGAAAACACACAAAATCAGAAAAAATGTTCAATGTTCCTCTAGTACCGATGCAATTAGACTAAAAATGAAGATATTTATGCAGAGTTTCAACTAGCTATGGCTAAGTTTGCTAAAGACATGCAATTTTCTTGCGAAAACACACAAAATCAGAAAAATGTTCAATGTTCCTCTAGTACCTACGCAATTAGACTAAAAATGAAGATATTTATGCAGAGTTTCAACTAGCTATGGCTAAGTTTGCTAAAGACAAGCTATTTTCTTGCGAAAACACACAAAATCAGAAAAAATGTTCAATGTTCCTCTAGTACCGATGCAATTAGACTAAAAATGAAGATATTTATGCACAGTTTCAACTAGCTATGGCTAAGTTTGCTAAAGACAAGCTATTTTCTTGTGAAAACACACAAAATCAGAAAAAAAATGTTCAATGTTCCTCTAGTACCTACGCAATTAGGCTGAAATGAAGATATTTATGCAGAGTTTCAACTAGCTATGGCTAAGTTTGCTAAAGACAAGCTATTTCTTGCGAAAACACACAAAATCAGAAAAAATGTTCAATGTTCCTTTAGTACCGATGCAATTAGACTAAAAATGAAGATATTTATGCAGAGTTTCAACTAGCTATGGCTAAGCTTGCTAAAGACAAACTATTTTCTTGCGAAAACACAAACAAAATCAGAAAAAAATGTTCAATGTTCCTTTAGTACCTACGCAATTAGACTAAAAATGAAGATATTTATGCAGAGTTTCAACTAGCTATGGCTAAGTTTGCTAAAGACAAGCTATTTTCTTGCGAAAACACACAAAATCAGAAAAAATGTTCAATGTTCCTTTACTACCTACACAATTAGGCTAAAAATGATGATATTTATGCACAGTTTCAACTAGCTATGGCTAAGTTTGCTAAAGACAAGCTATTTTCTTGCGAAAACACACAAAATCAGAAAAAATGGTCAGTGTTCCTTTAGTACCTACGCAATTAGACTAAAAGTGAAGATATTTATGCAGAGTTTCAACTAGCTATGGCTAAGTTTGCTAAAGACAAGCTATTTTCTTGCGAAAACACACAAACTCAGAAAAAATGTTCAATGTTCCTTTAGTACCTACGCAATTAGACTAAAAATGAAGATATTTATGCAGAGTTTCAACTAGCTATGGCTAAGTTTGCTAAAGACAAGCTATTTTCTTGCGAAAACACACAAATCAGAAAAATGTTCAATGTTCCTTTAGTACCTACGCAATTAGACTAAAAATGAAGATATTTATGCAGAGTTTCAAACTAGCTATGGCTAAGTTTGCTAAAGACAAGCTATTTTCTTGCGAAAACACACAAAATCAGAAAAATGTTCAATGTTCCTTTAGTACCTACGCAATTAGACTAAAAATGATGATATTTATGCAGAGTTTCAACTAGCTATGGCTAAGTTTGATAAAGACAAGCTATTTTCTTGCGAAAACACACAAAATCAGAAAAAATGTTCAATGTTCCTTTAGTACCTACACAATTAGGCTAAAATGAAGATATTTATGCAGAGTTTCAACTAGCTATGGCTAAGTTTGCTAAAGACAAGCTATTTTCTTGCGAAAACACACAAACTCAGAAAAAATGTTCAATGTTCCTTTAGTACCTACGCAATTAGACTAAAAATGAAGATATTTATGCAGAGTTTCAACTAGCTATGGTTAAGTTTGCTAAAGACAAGCTATTTTCATGCGAAAACACACAAAATCAGAAAAAATGTTCAATGTTCCTTTAGTACCTACGCAATTAGACTAAAAATGAAGATATTTATGCACAGTTTCAACTAGCTATGGTTAAGTTTGCTAAAGACAAGCTATTTTCTTGCGAAAACACACAAAATCAGAAAAAATGTTCAATGTTCCTTTAGTACCTACGCAATTAGACTAAAAGTGAAGATATTTTTGCAGAGTTTCAGCTAGATATGGCTAAGTTTGATAAAGACAAGCTATTTTCTTGCGAAAACACACAAAATCAGAAAAAATGTTCAATGTTCCTTTAGTACCTACGCAATTAGACTAAAAATGAAGATATTTATGCACAGTTTCAACTAGCTATGGTTAAGTTTGCTAAAGACAAGCTATTTTCTTGCGAAAACACACAAAATCAGAAAAAATGTTCAATGTTCCTTTAGTACCTACGCAATTAGACTAAAAGTGAAGATATTTATGCAGAGTTTCAACTAGCTATGGCTAAGTTTGCTAAAGACAAGCTATTTTCTTGCGAAAACACACAAAATCAGAAAAAATGTTCAATGTTCCTCTAGTACCTACGCAATTAGACTAAAAATGAAGATATTTATGCAGAGTGTCAACTAGCTATGGCTAAATTTGCTAAAGACAAGCTATTTTCTTGCGAAAACACACAAAATCAGAAAAAATGTTCAATGTTCCTTTAGTACCTACACAATTAGACTAAAATGAAGATATTTATGCACAGTTTCAACTAGCTATGGCTAAGTTTGCTAAAGACAAGCTATTTTCTTGCGAAAACACACAAAATCAGAAAAATGTTCAATGTTCCTTTAGTACCTATGCAATTAGACTAAAAATGAAGATATTTATGCAGAGTTTCAACTAGCTATGGCTAAGTTTGCTAAAGACAAACTATTTTCTTGCGAAAACACACAAAATCAGAAAAAATGTTCAATGTTCCTTTAGTACCTACGCAATTAGACTAAAAATGAAGATATTTATGTAGAGTTTCAACTAGCTATGGCTAAGTTTGCTAAAGACAAGCTATTTTCTTGCGAAAACACACAAAATCAGAAAAAATGTTCAATGTTCCTTTAGTACCTACACAATTAGGCTAAAAATGAAGATATTTATGCACAGTTTCAACTATCTATGGTTAAGTTTGCTAAAGACAAGCTATTTTCTTGCGAAAACACACAAAATCAGAAAAAATGTTCAATGTTCCTTTAGTACCTACACAATTAGGCTGAAATGAAGATATTTATGCAGAGTTTCAACTAGCTGTGGCTAAGTTTGCTAAAGAAAAGCTATTTTCTTGCGAAAACACACAAAATCAGAAAAAATATTGTTAGGTTAGGTTAAGTTAGATTAGGTTAGGTTAGCCTACGTACGCGCGCATATAGGTTAGGTTAGGTTGGATTAAGTTAGGTTAAGTTAGGTTAGGTTAGATTAAGTTAGGTTAGGTTAAGTTAGTTAGGTTAGGTTAGATTAAGTTAGGTTAGGTTAAGTTAGGTTAGGCTAGGTTAGCCTACGTGCGCGCGCGTACGTAGGCTAACCTAGCCTAACCTAACTTAACCTAACCTAACTTAATCTAACCTAACATAACTTAACCTAACCCAACCTAACTTAATCTAACCTGACCTAACTTAACCTAACCTAACTTAATCCAACCTAACCTAACCTAACCTATATGCGCGCGTACGTAGGCTAACCTAACCTAATCTAACTTAACCTAACCTAACAATATTTTTTCTGATTTTGTGTGTTTTCGCAAGAAAATAGCTTGTCTTTAGCAAACTTAGCCATAGCTAGTTGAAACTCTGCATAAATATCTTCATTTCAGCCTAATTGTGTAGGTACTAAAGGAACATTGAACATTTTTTCTGATTTTGTGTGTTTTCGCAAGAAAATAGCTTGTCTTTAGCAAACTTAGCCATAACTAGTTGAAACTCTGCATAAATATCTTCATTTTTAGTCTAATTGCGTAGGTACTAAAGGAACATTGAACATTTTTTCTGATTTTGTGTGTTTTCGCAAGAAAATAGCTTGTCTTTAGCAAACTTAGCCATAGCTAGTTGAAACTCTGCATAAATATCTTCATTTTTAGTCTAATTGCGTAGGTACTAAAGGAACATTGAACATTTTTCTGATTTTGTGTGTTTTCGCAAGAAAATAGCTTGTCTTTAGCAAACTTAGCCATAGCTAGTTGAAACTGTGCATAAATATCTTCATTTTTAGCCTAATTGTGTAGGTACTAGAGGAACATTGAACATTTTTTCTGATTTTGTGTGTTTTCGCAAGAAAATAGCTTGTCTTTATCAAACTTAGCCATAGCTAGTTGAAACTCTACATAAATATCTTCATTTTTAGTCTAATTGCGTAGGTACTAGAGGAACATTGAACATTTTTTCTGATTTTGTGTGTTTTCGCAAGAAAATAGCTTGTCTTTAGCAAACTTAGCCATAGCTAGTTGAAACTCTGCATAAATATCTTCATTTTTAGTCTAATTGCGTAGGTACTAAAGGAACATTGAACATTTTTTCTGATTTTGTGTGTTTTCGCAAGAAAATAGCTTGTCTTTAGCAAACTTAGCCATAGCTAGTTGAAACTGTGCATAAATATCTTCATTTTTAGTCTAATTGTGTAGGTACTAAAGGAACATTGAACATTTTTTCTGATTTTGTGTGTTTTCGCAAGAAAATAGCTTGTCTTTAGCAAACTTAGCCATAGCTAGTTGAAACTCTGCATAAATATCTTCATTTTTAGTCTAATTGCGTAGGTACTAGAGGAACATTGAACATTTTTTCTGATTTTGTGTGTTTTCGCAAGAAAATAGCTTGTCTTTATCAAACTTAGCCATAGCTAGTTGAAACTCTGCATAAATATCTTCACTTTTAGTCTAATTGCGTAGGTACTAAAGGAACATTGAACATTTTTTCTGATTTTGTGTGTTTTCGCAAGAAAATAGCTTGTCTTTAGCAAACTTAACCATAGCTAGTTGAAACTGTGCATAAATATCTTCATTTTTAGTCTAATTGCGTAGGTACTAAAGGAACATTGAACATTTTTTCTGATTTTGTGTGTTTTCGCATGAAAATAGCTTGTCTTTAGCAAACTTAACCATAGCTAGTTGAAACTCTGCATAAATATCTTCATTTTTAGTCTAATTGCGTAGGTACTAAAGGAACATTGAACATTTTTTCTGAGTTTGTGTGTTTTCGCAAGAAAATAGCTTGTCTTTAGCAAACTTAGCCATAGCTAGTTGAAACTCTGCATAAATATCTTCACTTTTAGTCTAATTGCGTAGGTACTAAAGGAACACTGAACATTTTTTCTGATTTTGTGTGTTTTCGCAAGAAAATAGCTTGTCTTTATCAAACTTAGCCATAGCTAGTTGAAACTCTGCATAAATATCATCATTTTTAGTCTAATTGCGTAGGTACTAAAGGAACATTGAACATTTTTTCTGATTTTGTGTGTTTTCGCAAGAAAATAGCTTGTCTTTAGCAAACTTAGCCATAGCTAGTTGAAACTCTGCATAAATATCTTCATTTTTAGTCTAATTGCGTAGGTACTAAAGGAACATTGAACATTTTTTCTGATTTTGTGTGTTTTCGCAGAAAATAGCTTGTCTTTAGCAAACTTAGCCATAGCTAGTTGAAACTCTGCATAAATATCTTCATTTTTTGTCTAATTGCGTAGGTACTAAAGGAACATTGAACATTTTTTCTGAGTTTGTGTGTTTTCGCAAGAAAATAGCTTGTCTTTAGCAAACTTAGCCATAGCTAGTTGAAACTCTGCATAAATATCTTCACTTTTAGTCTAATTGCGTAGGTACTAAAGGAACACTGACCATTTTTTCTGATTTTGTGTGTTTTCGCAAGAAAATAGCTTGTCTTTAGCAAACTTAGCCATAGCTAGTTGAAACTGTGCATAAATATCATCATTTTTAGCCTAATTGTGTAGGTAGTAAAGGAACATTGAACATTTTTTCTGATTTTGTGTGTTTTCGCAAGAAAATAGCTTGTCTTTAGCAAACTTAGCCATAGCTAGTTGAAACTCTGCATAAATATCTTCATTTTTAGTCTAATTGCGTAGGTACTAAAGGAACATTGAACATTTTTTTCTGATTTTGTTTGTGTTTTCGCAAGAAAATAGTTTGTCTTTAGCAAGCTTAGCCATAGCTAGTTGAAACTCTGCATAAATATCTTCATTTTTAGTCTAATTGCATCGGTACTAAAGGAACATTGAACATTTTTTCTGATTTTGTGTGTTTTCGCAAGAAAATAGCTTGTCTTTAGCAAACTTAGCCATAGCTAGTTGAAACTCTGCATAAATATCTTCATTTCAGCCTAATTGCGTAGGTACTAGAGGAACATTGAACATTTTTTTTTCTGATTTTGTGTGTTTTCACAAGAAAATAGCTTGTCTTTAGCAAACTTAGCCATAGCTAGTTGAAACTGTGCATAAATATCTTCATTTTTAGTCTAATTGCATCGGTACTAGAGGAACATTGAACATTTTTTCTGATTTTGTGTGTTTTCGCAAGAAAATAGCTTGTCTTTAGCAAACTTAGCCATAGCTAGTTGAAACTCTGCATAAATATCTTCATTTTTAGTCTAATTGCGTAGGTACTAGAGGAACATTGAACATTTTTTCTGATTTTGTGTGTTTTCGCAAGAAAATTGCATGTCTTTAGCAAACTTAGCCATAGCTAGTTGAAACTCTGCATAAATATCTTCATTTTTAGTCTAATTGCATCGGTACTAGAGGAACATTGAACATTTTTTCTGATTTTGCGTGTTTTCGCAAGAAAATAGCTTGTCTTTAGCAAACTTAGCCATAGCTAGTTGAAACTCTGCATAAATATCTTCATTTTTAGTCTAATTGCGTAGGTACTAAAGGAACATTGAACATTTTTTCTGATTTTATGTGTTTTCGCAAGAAAATAGCTTGTCTTTAGCAAACTTAGCCATAGCTAGTTGAAACTCTGCATAAATAGAGAAATTCTTTAACCATTTAGGGTTAACTTACCTTTTTAGGGATGAGCATTTAGGGTTCTCCAACATGCTGAACTTGAAAGTGTGTTCCCTGACCTGTTGGATCTGAAAGTGTAATTTCAGGGAAATTCTTTAACCTTTTAGGGTTAACTTACCTTTTTAGTGGTGACTATTTAGGGTTCTCCAACATGCTGAACTTGAAAGTGTGTTCCCTGGCATGTTGAATCTGAAAGTCTAATTTTCGTGGCGAAGGACTATTCTAAAGAATAAAAACGTCTCAGGCTTAAGATAATTTCAGAAAGATTCTTTAACCTTTTAGGGTTAACTTACCTTTTTATGGATGACTATTAGGGTTCTCCAACATGCTGAACTTGAAAGTGTGTTCCCTGGCATGTTGAATCTGAAAGTCTAATTTTCGTGGCGAAGGACTATTCTAAAGAATAAAAACGTCTCAGGCTTAAGATAATTTCAGAAAATTCTTTAACCTTTTAGGGTTAACTTACCTTTTTTGGGATGACTATTTAGGGTTCTCCAA
Source organism: Artemia sinica (assembly GCA_027921565.1). NCBI lineage: Eukaryota > Metazoa > Arthropoda > Branchiopoda > Anostraca > Artemiidae > Artemia > Artemia sinica. The sequence goes on along the minus strand of JAPEVW010000608.1, from coordinate 27,098 downwards.
CATGCTGAAATTGAAAGTGTGTTCCCTGGCATGTTGAATCTGAAGTCTAATTTTCGTGGCGATGGACTATTCTAAAGAATAAAAACGTCTCAGGCTTAAGATAATTTCAGAAAAATTCTTTAACCTTTTAGGGTTAACTTACCTTTTTTGGGATGACTATTTAGGGTTCTCCAACATGCTGAAATTGAAAGTGTGTTCCCTGGCATGTTGAATCTGAAAGTCTAATTTTCGTGGCGATGGACTATTCTAAAGAATAAAAAACGTCTCAGGCTTAAGATAATTTCAGAAAATTCTTTAACCTTTTAGGGTTAACTTACCTTTTTATGGATGACTATTTATGGTTCTCCAACATGCTGAACTTGAAAGTGTGTTCCCTGGCATGTTGAATCTGAAAGTCTAATTTTCGTGGCGATGAACTATTCTAAAGAATAAAAAACGTCTCAGGCTTAAGATAATTTCAGAAAAATTCTTTAACCTTTTAGGGTTAACTTACCTTTTTAGGGGTGACTATTTAGGGTTCTCCAACATGCTGAACTTGAAAGTGTGTTCCCTGACATGTTGAATCTGAAAGTCTAATTTTCGTGGCGATGGACTATTCTAAAGAATAAAAACGTCTCAGGCTTAAGATAATTTCAGAAAGATTCTTTAACCTTTTAGGGTTAACTTACCTTTTTAGGGGTGACTATTTAGGGTTCTCCAACATGCTGAACTTGAAAGTGTGTTCCTGGCATGTTGAATCTGAAAGTCTAATTTTCGTGGCGATGGACTATTCTAAAGAATAAAAACGTCTCAGGCTTAAGATAATTTCAGAAAAATTCTTTAACCTTTTAGGGTTAACTTACCTTTTTAGGGGTGACTATTTAGGGCTCTCCAACATGCTGAACTTGAAAGTGTGTTCCCTGGCATGTTGAATCTGAAAGTCTAATTTTCGTGGCGATGGACTATTCTAAAGAATAAAAACGTCTCAGGCTTAAGATAATTTCAGAAAAATTCTTTAACCTTTTAGGGTTAACTTACCTTTTTAGGGATGACTATTTAGGGTTCTCCAACATGCTGAACTTGAAAGTGTGTTCCCTGACATGTTGAATCTGAAAGTATAATTTTCATGGCGATGGACTATTCTAAAGAATAAAAACGGTTGAGGCTTAAGATATTTATTGCTTAAACATATTTAAAAACATTTGAAAAAAAATAATGACATATTTAAAAAAAAAGAAGCTTAATCCATTTGATATGAGGAGGAGCAAGTTTAGGACTTTGGATATCTGATGCATTTTTCCATGTCAGGTATCTTTTCCGGTATCCATTTAACGAAATATCTAACTTCATCTTCTGGGTCATGGACTGAATGCAGGTATTTCTCACATTTGAAGTCTTCTAAATTGAATAATGCTGTTTTTATCACATTTTTCTAGTAAGAGTTTAACAGTTGGCACGTTTCCCTTAACATAAACAGCTTGCACACCGAAAAACTGCATATTTCCTGAATTTCCTCTTGTACATGTTTTATTTCATAGCCATTTTCATTATGTGGTCGTATGGTTTTAGCGTAAAAGCCATTTCGATTTATAAAATTTAGTGTTGGACTCCATCTGTTTTTCTCGTACTTATACATATTGTATCTGATGTTCCATTTATAGCAATGAATTTCACGTCGTTGATTGTCTAGGAGTAAGAAAGCTGCTTCAAAAATAATGCCAGTTGATGAATATTTCAGACCAATATATTCTGTGTCAATCACACCAAACATTATTATAGCTGAAAAAAAAGTGCTTAAATTATCTTTTCATTTCTATTTTGTCACTATTAAAAGTGCTAACCCCCCCCCCCAACAAAAATCACGGATTCACGTCCCCTCCCCTAAATTTAGGAAAATTGTTATAGCTAAAATCGCTAAATTTCGAAGAGAAATGGTTAGACACTGAAGTAAGAAACAATTATCTTTTCATTTCTATTTTGTCACTATTAAAAGTGCTAACCCCCTCCCCAGCAAAAATCCTGGATTCACGCTCCCCTCCCGGGAATATAAAAGAAACTTTATCGAAAGAAAGCTTGAAAATAATCTGTTTCTCTTCTCCAAAATAGCGCATTGCGTCTGCGCCTAATTATTACAATTGCCTCAAAGTGTTTTAATTTTGACGGAGAAACAGTTCCTTTTGACTTTGGCTGCTGCGTTCGTAAACACATAGGAAAAGGGTGACAGCTAATTTTAACCTCCGGCCCCAAATTTAGGAAAATTAAGCCATCCCTCTCATTGAGTTTAATCTTGCGATATATTCAAGCGAAAGGCATATCAAAAAAGAATATATCTTACTACCTTTTATTCAAATGCTATAGCTAAAATCACTAAAATATCAAAGAGAAATGGTTAGACACTGAAGTTGAAGACAATTATGGTAAAAACAATCTTTCATTTCTATTTTGTCACTATTAAAAGTGCTAACCCCCTCCCCAGCAAAAAATCCTGGATTCACGCTCCCCTCCCGGGAATATAAAAGAAACTTTATCGAAAGAAAGCTTGAAAATAATCTGTTTCTCTTCTCCAAAATAGCGCATTGCGTCTGCGCCTAATTATTACAATTGCCTCAAAGTGTTTTAATTTTGACGGAGAAACAGTTCCTTTTGACTTTGGCTGCTGCGTTCGTAAACACATAGGAAAAGGGTGACAGCTAATTTTAACCTCGCGTAGAGCATTATGTCAAAACCAGGTTAGGTTAATAACAACAGTGACGGAAGTCAGTCGACACTTTAAATCACAATAGAGAAAGGCTATAATTTCTCGAAAGAAAATTATTTCTTTTTGCGAGAATTTGGATTGTAAAACAATGGTGGGAGGGGGTTAGTGGTAAAATATTTTTATGTTTTCCATTGATTATAATGATGTTTGTAAGGTTTGGGGGGGGAGGGTTTGGGGTAAAGGAATATATTTACGTTTTAGCTGAATATACTGGAGGATGTCCAAGGAAAATTCGTTTGAAAATGTATTAAAACAGAACTTACATGGTAAATTGTAGTTGCCAAGGCTTCTAATTCATCAATATTATCCATTGTTGTTTCCATTGTGTCAAATTACTTTCTGATAATTTAATCACATTGCATGTCCGTTATATACGAAATCTCAAGGCGAATTGTTATGTAATGGGGAAAATTATATGTAACCAGCCCTCTGATTGGCTGAGAAGGAGGATGTATCCGACTCGCTGATTGGCTGAGAAGGAAACACGTGATCTAACTGTTTCCGGGAAACTCATAGCATTGCCTAGAGCAACAACAACAAATACTATTTCTGGATCATAACATTCATGATCGATTACGCAATCAAGTTCTCGGAAATTCACTTCCCCCTCGAGTCCTAGATCAATAACATTGTTCCCGTTAGAATTCAATGCGCATGTGCAACCTTCGTTCCGGAGTTATTACACATAGAAACAGCAAATAAATCGACCTTGGAAAAAGAGGTCATTGAGCCGATTACGCAATCTTTCTCCCTAGGGACTCTATGCCCATATTAGGTGTACTGATCGGAGTAGCACCTCCCCTTCTACTTCCGATAGGAAAATTCCAATTGAAGCTAACCTGGCTTTTGCTTTGAAGACTTTCTTCGCTATATCACTATTCACAAATTTAACTAAAACAGGAGGGACTTTGTCGTTTAGGGAGGCATCGGTTAAAGCAGGAGATATTCTGAATCTGTAGATATTCCTAATTTGGGCAACATTAATTTAAGTCAGGCTCATTTTGGTTATGAAAACTTGTAGGATTGTTTATTGGAGGTCAGATCCGGACTGTTGCTTAACACCATGCAAAATTATCGAATCAAGCAGCACTTCTTGTTCAAATGAATCTAGTTTCATCTCAATTTTCATGATTTTCTCTTCTTGATTTATAATTTGGCTGCGAAGAGTTTTCAGCGATTGTTCAATTTTTTCAAATTTTGGTTGATAATCAAGAGTAAACGCGTCATATATTTGACAAATAATGTCGTGGGATGACTGGCGGAAAGAATCAGCATCCGAAAACCTTTCATTGACCTTCTTAGTTATATTTTGCAGTAACTCTCGCTTAGTTTTTTCCAGGTCAATTTCCGTAGAAGTGATTTTATCCATCAACGAAGCACATTCTCCTGTATTAGATTCCGTAATTGTTAATGCATTATATGTCTTGGAAAGGGATTTATAAATATCGGGTGAATTTTTGAATTCCTCAAATGCAGCCTTTACACCTGCAGTCTGTTTTGTTGAAGTTCGGCTAACGCTTGGATTATATTCTGCCAAGTTGGCTTCAACAAGTCTGTATTTGTCATGTGTCCCATAGCAAAATACTAAATATGATGGCTTTCCTTTGCTATCCTTGGACACTTTTAGTATCTTTACTGGCCAATGAGGATAATTTTTGAAGTTAGCTAACGCGATATCAAACTCTTTAAATGCAGGCATTTCCTATTAAGGAGAGGACAAAAGTAAAAGCAACTTATCTTTATGTAAGTTAAGAACATTAATGAAAAATTTAGTTGAAATAATGCTCCAAAGATTCAATAATATATATCCAAAATAATCTATATAATCCACTAATATGAGTCTATTTCAATACCAATTAGTTTGGCACAAAGGTGAAACATAGATCAATTCGCTCACAGTAGGTTTACTCAAGAAAAGTCAATGGCGCAATAAATTTCACCTGTGTCTTAATCCGTTTAGTTGAAGAAACCAGTTCTTTATGTTCAGAGACTATAACATATCCTTTTTCAAGCTAGGTGTTCACTGAATGAATGCGAGTTAAATACTGAACTCGTTGTTATTTTCCGTTGTCCGTGGACATACTTACAGTCAATTCCTTAAGATTTATGGTGAGAATCCTCGAATGAACGACTTTCTAGTTGAAAATATTCTTTCCTACCTTTATAATATAAATTTCGGAGCCCTAAAAGCGAAATACTTTAAAAATGAATGTAAAATTTGTTATTTATAAAAATTTTATATATACAAAACACTCTGTCCTGTTAGATTTCTTCTTCTATGTGTAGGTAATCATCAGAAACGATAAGTGGCAGCAGCTCGTTAGGATTCAACTTGTATTCATCTTGACATGGAAAGGCGGGATCACATTTTCTACAATATAGAGTAACTACATTTTTATTAAATTTCTTTGTAAAGTCAATAGTACTACTCTGATTTACATTATAAAATGCACATGTTTCAATGTGCTTGTTTGGAGCAATGTCACATACAAAATTCTCATATGAAGAATCACTTTCTGTAACAGTCAAATAAAAGTCTGTAGGTTTATAATCAAAGTACCCAGTATCTTCACAGCGATGTCATAAAAACCCGACTATTTTACTATTCTAGCAATTGAAGCGTAGACTAGGTTCTTCTTCCAAAAACAACTTAAAACCAAGTCGTTGTTAGTTTCTTAAATATAAACTGAATTCCCGTTTAGGGTTTTTCGCAATCATGCCAGGGTAGGTATTTTCCATTGATCAAATTTGTCATAGTGACAGCTGGAGCATAAGAATACTCTATAATTAGAGTCATAAATCTGTTCAAGACAGGACTTATAGTCTTTAATTCACACGTCATATTATTTATGCAATTTATGTGGATTGCATAATTTACAATTTTCATTTTAGTCATCAGCAAAAGTACAGTCAAAAGTCAGCAAATCTCAAGAATAACCAGCTGCCCAATGTATACAAGCATAATGGGCATGTGTTAAACATTTTCGATGTTGAATGTCTCACTTCTAAGAAGAAACTGACTCACGATTAATAAAGAAAATGTATTCTAGGACGTCGGAAACATGTTGAGACAATTTCGTACAAAAAGGCGGTCTAGGTAGTGAATAAGAGCAAAACAACAATATCATTTTGTTTTGTCTCAATTAATATATCTATAAATTGAGTAAAAGCAGCTGGACCACGAAGACAAAATTTCATGCAATACTCCGAAAGGTAGGGGAGTCAGTTCCCATTGTATCGTTAAGAATTTCTCGAGAAAATATTTTCCGTTGTAGAGATAATTCCAGAAAGTAATCATCTAAAATTAATCATTTTTTGAGTTTTACTAGATTTCTTAAGATTTGCTGGTTCTCAAATCTAGTCATTTTAACACACTCACTATCAAATATAGACTAACGATTCCTAGTAACAAACCGTTTTCTATAGATTCTTTTCTTCAATATATTTCGCTAACACACTTAATCCGTCTTGTAATCTCTATATGTGCACTATATTCACTTTAGCCGCAAAACATAATTGTTCTTCCGACTTGAATTGCTTAATGATAAAACATATCCAGCATACATCTTGACCCATTCTAAGGTTAGTCGGCAGCCCGTTGTAATTTACATTGCTACTTAGTCACTCTAGGTTCTATCTCACTAATACTTTCAATGTCCAGTAGTGTGCATTTGATGTGTAATAGCAGTCCACCAAGTCTAAAGACGGGACACTGGCAATGCATCTTTCAAACAAGGAAGAATATAGAATTTTTCGATCCTCTTGGCCTACCGTACACATTCTATATGCCTCGCATTAAAAATTATCTTGAGCAGAGTGGGAAATCTATTATTCTAAATCAGAAGCGGGTAAAAGATCTATCCACGAAAAGCTGTGGTTTTCATGGCCTATTATATTTTATTTTTTCGAAGTCGCGGACATACTTACATGGAATTCCTCAAGATTTGTGGCGACAATCCTCAATTGAACGACTTTCTAGTTGAAAATAATCTTTCCTACGCCTATTAATATAAGTTTCGGTGCCCTAGAAGTAAAATGCTTTAAAAATGTATGTAAATTTTATTTAAAAAAAAATTTATATATACTAAACGCTGGTGTCCTTTTAGATTTCTTCTTCTATGTGTAGTTAATGATCAGAAACGATAAGTGCCGCAACTCGTTAGGATTCAACTTGTATTCATCTTGACATATAAAGTCAGTGAAGATACTGGCTACTTTGATTATAAACCTACAGACTTTTATTTGGCTGTTACAAAAATGATTCTTCATATGAGAATTTTGTATGTGACATTGCTTCAAAAAAGTAAATTGAAGCGTTTGAATTTTATATTATGAATCAGAGTAGTATTATTGACTTTACAAAGAGATTTAATTAAAATGAAGTTACAATATATTGTAGAAAATGTAACCCTGACTTACATGTCAAGATTAATACAAGTTGAATCCTAACGAGTTGCTGCCACTTATCGTTCTGATCTTTACCTGCACATAGAAGAAGAAATCTAAAAGGACACAGCATTTAGTATATATAAAAATTTTTAAATAAAATTTACATATATTTTTAAAGCATTTTACTTTTAGGGCACCGAAATTTATTTTATAGGCGTAGGAAAGATTATTTTCAACTAGAAAGTCATTCAATCGAGGATTGTCGCCATAAATCTTGAGGAATTCCATGTAAGTATGTCCGCAACTTCGCAAAATAAAATATAATTGGGCATGAAACCACAACTTTCGCGGATAGATCTTGTACCCGCTTCTGATTTAGAATAATAGATTTCCCACTCTGCTCAAGATAATTTTTAATGTGAGGCGTATAGAATGTGTACGGTAGGCCAAGAGGAGCAAAAAATTCTATTTTCTTCCTTGTTTGAAAGATGCATAGTCAGTGCCCCGTCTTTAGACTTGGTGGACTGCTATTACACATCAAATGCACATTACGGGACATTGAAAGTATTAGTGAGATAGAACCTAGAGTGCCTGTAACAATGTAACAATGGAAATTACAAGGACTGCCGACTAACCTTAGAATGGGTCAAGATGTATGCTGGATATGTTTTATCATTAAGCAAATTCAAGTCGGAAGAACAATTATGTTTTGCGGCTAAAGTGAATATAGTGCATATATAGAGATAACAAGACGGATTAGGTGTGTTAGCGAAATATATTGAAGAAAAGAATCTATAGAAAAACGGTTTGTTATTAGAATTGTTAGTCTATATTTGATAGTGAGTGTGTAAAATGACTAGATTTGAGAACCAGCAAATCTTAAGAAATCTAGTAAAACTGGAAATATGATTAATTTTAGATGATTACTTTCTGTAATTATCTCTACAACGGAAAATGTTTTCTCGAGAAATTCTTAACGATATAATGGGAGCTGACTCAACTACCTTTCGGAGTATTGCATGAAATTTTGTGGTCGTGGTCAAGCTGCTTTAGTCAATTTATAGATATATTAATTGAGACAAAACAAAATGATATTGTTGTTTTGCTCTTATTCACTACCTAGACCGCCTTTTTGTACGAAATCGTCTAAACATGTTTGTGACGTCCTAAAAGACATTTTTTTATTAATCGTGAGTCAGTTTCTTCTTGAAAGTGAGACAGTCAACATCGAAAAATGTTTAACACATGCCCATTATGCTTGTATACATTGGGCCGCTGGTTATTCTTTGAGATTTGCTGACTTTTGACTGTACTTTTGCTGATGACTAAAATGAAAATTGTAAATTATGCAATCCAAATAAATTGCATAAAGAATATGCAGTGCAAATTAAAGACTGTAAGTCCTGTCCTGAACAGATTTGTGACTCTAATTATAGAGGATTCTTATGCTCCACCTGTGACTATGACAAATGTGATCAATGGGAAAATACCTACACTGGCATGATTACGAAAACCCAAAACGCGAATTCAGTTTATTTTAAGAAACTAACATCGTCGTGGTTTAAGTTGTTTTGGGAAGAAGAAACCTAGTCTACGCTTCAACTGCTAGAATAATAAAATAGTCTGGTTTTTACGAAATCGCTGTGAAGATACTGGGTACTTTGATTATAAACCTACAGACTTTATTTAGCTGTCACAGAAAGTGATTTTTCATATGAGAATTTTGTATGTGACATTGCCTCCAAACAAGCACATTGAAACATGTGAATTTAGAATATGAATCAGAGTAGTATTATTGACTTTACAAAGAAATTTAATAAAAATGAAGTTACTCTATATTGTAGAAAATGTGACCCCGACTTTGCATGTCAAGATGAATACAAGTTGAATCCTAACGAGCTGCAGCCACTTATCGATTCTGATGATTACCTACACATGAAGAAGAAATTTAAAATGACAGAGTGTTTTGTATATATAAAATTTTTATAAATAAACAAATTTTACGTTCATTTTTAAAGTATTTCGCTTTTAGGGCTCCGAAATTTATATTATAGAGGTAAGAAAGAATATTTTCAACTAGAAAGTCGTTCATTCGAGATTCTCGCCATAAATTTTAAGGAATTGACTGTAAGTATGGCGACGAGAACGGAAAATAAAATATAATAGTGCATGAAAACCACAGCTTTTTCGTTGATAAATCTTGTACCCGTTTCCGATTTTAAATAATAGATTTTCCACTCAGCTTAAGATAATTTTAATGTGAGGCGTATAGAATGTATACGGCAGTTCCAAAAGGAAAAATTATATATTCTTTCTTGTTTGAAAGATGCATAACCAATGCCCCATCTTTCATACGGTCACCCCTTCTGAAAAAAACGCACCCATGATCTTTCTTCTGCAAAAATATTCTACTTTTTGCAAATAGGAGTCTGAAATCCCTGCAGTAAGATTTTCTACTGTAGATTTTCTGAATATGAAAATGTGATTTTCATTCAGACTCCTTGACTTTTGTTGAGTGTTTCCTTCCGGTTGTAGAAAATCAGATGTATTTTCTGAGACTCGTATCTTTTAGGTGTAAAAGAACTTAAGTTTTAATTGGAATCAGCAAAAAGACAATTTATTTCAGTGTATCTATTGCCATAAAATACTATATAATTGCAAACATAAATGTGATTTAAAACTAAAGAATTGCACGATAAGTTTGCTGTTAAATAATTTAGATATTTCGGAAATTTCAATGGAATAAAGAACGCGTTATTTTAGCGTCTGTATCGGATAAAAAAGGAAGGGGGCATTTAATTCACATCAGAATTTCTTAGTCCAACTGAAATTACTGTTTTGCCACCCTATGACATGAAATTAAAAATAGAACGATAATTATGCCAATGCGTGCTTTAAATATTTCAGTCACTCCTTACTTACAATTCGTTAGCACGAACTGTTTGATACTCATTTTGTATTTATGTTTAGTAATGTGTCTGTTATTAAGCTTTGAACAGACTGGTAAAAGTAAGATAAATAATACTTTTTGTCATATCCCTCCTCAAATTCTTTATATTTCGTACAAATATATACAATTATATTTTGTGAATTCAGATAAATGAAAGCGTGGAAATTCACAGATACATTGGGGGCAGTTGTAAAATATTGTCTGATAATTTGTAAGAAGTTCAAAAAATTCAAAAGCTCGGAATTTCAGGGTTGTAGAGCAGAATGCTACCTCCTCCTGTGTTCGTCCTTAAGAAAATCTAAGCATGTTTTTTTTTAAGGATAGGGTACTACTCTGTTTTATGTGTCCTTTTGAACTATATATAACTTAAGTAAAATTATAATTTATTTACGAAATAAAATGTTTTAAGCTTAGAATTAGTGCTATTGAAAAAGAAACTTCCTTGCCCCGAGGGCTGGGGGGGGGTCGTCATCCCCAAAGACGAAATTACTGGACCTTTCAACTATTTGAACACAATGACCATCTAAAAGTTTTGATTGGATATGTTTGGGGAAATGATGGGCATGGGAGGTGGCTGGTATCATCGGTTTGTGGTGGGGGTTAGATACCCTCCGATCACTTTCACCTCTTAAAAATGGAACTAGAACTTTCAATTTCCACTCGAGTGAGCCCCTTGAAGTTTCTACGTTAACTCCTTTTATATAAAGTTTTTTGGTCCAAAAACAAAAATGAAGAATAATGCATTGTGCCCACATCGCTCTTTACTTAGGAAGCGCTAATGCGCTGCCTATACTACCTAGGAAAGTGAAGTTATCCATCTGATCGACATTTTCGTTACCCAGCACCTATTTTTACGCCCTGAAATCCCAAAACATACAAGAACTGTTTAATTTTACTAAAATATTTATGTAGAATGCTGAAATCATCAGCATGATATACTCTGGCAGATTGACTCTAATGGAAACGAGATATATTTTTGGATCGTTTTTTATTAAATTAGGTTAAATAAAAACACGCTTTGGCAGCTGAAAGTAAGGAGCAACATTAAAACTTTTTGCGAATATAAATTATTTCCTATGTTCGGGGAGCTAACTCCTCTTTATACAAAGTGGTCCTTTTACCAATATTTACAAAATATGAAGTAAATGCACCTTGAACATTTAGCTCACCTCGATAATTTTGCCAGCGATATCCAAAAAAAGGGACTGATGAAGACTGAAAATAGGACCTAAGGACCGAATTTATAACCTGCCAAGTTTTCCTACATCTTTACCACAATTTGAAAAACAATTAAAGTAATACTGGACTTGGCCTTTCGACACACAGAATTGTAAATATCCCTGTAAATTTTAATCGCTGAAAGCAAATAGTTTTCATTGAGGGATTAGCAGACTTAAAGGCCCTCTAGAGATTATTTTTCCCCTACAACTCCTAAGGAAACCAGGGATCATCAAAGGATTTAGAGGAAAAGCCTTCTTAGACTTACAATTAGAAGGTAAAACGGACTAAATATCAAGAACAGCTTCTTTAATAGACTCATAAAAAGTATAAAATAAATTTAAAAAATCAGAATCAAACTCAAAATTCCCCAAGAACTTTTTGCCAATCTTGAATTAAGAAGCGTCAATTCCACTTCACCAATGTAAAAGACTCTAGTGAGTCTTACCAGACTCACTAGTCCTCAATAGTCAGTTTATCATATTTATCATAGTCAGTCGTATCATAGTCAGTTTTATCATAGTTAGTTTATTTTCCTGGACCAATTCTAACAATCCTATTTCATAGCTTAATTTATTCTTATGTTTCCTATTCCCGAGTCATAATGATGTCTACCATCTTTTCTCAAACCGCTTTTGAATACTTTCGATAAAACTATAAATCTTATCCAGGATGTAAATCGTTCGGCAACCAAACCGCTACTTGATATAAAAAAGCTTTATATTATTTCCTTTGCGTCTTTCGCTTTTCTTCAGATCCATGGTGATATTCCTAGGTCCCTTAGATTTACGTCAAAAGTAGTGGGGCCTTACTACTTTCAAGCAGAGCCCACCCCCGATTTAGAGCAGAGCCCTGTCCCTTTCCATTTGATTCTACCGGAGCCCACTGACGTCACGCGACACACCTGTTTCTAGGCGACATTTCCACCCAGGCAAGATTTGGCATGACCAGATGTCGTAATTTTAGGTAGAATTATCAGGTGTATCAACCACTTGGAATGTGGTCCGTATAATAAGGAATTCTAAATGGAGCCCCTTGCACCTGTTTCTAGTTGACGTCATTCCCTCCCAGGCAAGATTAGGCATGTCCAGGCAGGATTCAACAAGTCGAGGCAAGATTAGGCATGTTCAGGCAAGATTTTTCATGTCTAGCCAAGATTTCAAGGACACACCCTCTTCTCTGTTACTAGGCAAATTGCGTTACTAGGCAAAAACATGTGTAGACACACCCTCAGGTGGTTGAACTCCCCAGCATTGTTTCTAGCCAAAATTCTAAGCTAGCAAAACCCCCCTGCGATGATTTTCTAGACAACAGCATGTCTAGACACACCCCATATGGTTGAAATCTCCCGCATTGTTACTAGCCAAAATTCCCAGGTGGCTGAGATCGCCCGCGATACCTTTCTAGACAAAAACATGTCCCCAATGTAGCTGAACTATTGATCGAGGACAAGTACCTTTCTGGAAGTGGAAGCAGTCAACATCGAAAAATGTTTTACAAAGGCCCATTATGCTTGTATACTTTGGGAAGCTGGTCATCCTGTGAGAATTGTACTTTTGCTGATAACTATAATGAAAAGTGTAAATTATGCAATCCATGTAAGTTGTATAGATGATATGCAGTGCAAATTAAAGATTGTAACTCTTGTCTTGAAGAAATTTGTGACTCATAATAGAGGATTCTTATGCTCCAATTGTCACTATGATAAATGTGATCAATGGGAAATAATTTATCTGGCCTGATTGCAAAAAAAGTGTAAACGTGAGTTCAGTTTATTTTAAGAGACTGGTATCGTCGTGGGTTTAAATTATTTTGGAAAGAAGAACCTGGTCTACGCTTCAATTGCTGGAATAATAAAAGAGTCTGGTTTTTACGACACCATTGTGAAGATACTGGCTACTTTGATTATAAGCCTACAGACTTTTATTTGGCTTTACAGAAGGTGATTCATCATATGAGAATTTTGTATGACATTGCTTCAAATCAGCGAATTGAAACACGTGAATTTTACATATAAATCAGGGTAGTATTATTGACTTTACAAAGAGATTTAATAAAAATGAAGTTACCCTATATTGTAGAAAATGTGACCATGACTTTGCGCGTCAAAACGAAAACAAGTTGATTCCTGACGAGCTACCCCCACTTATCGTTTCGGATGATTACCTATACGTAGAAGAAGAAATCTAAAGGAACAGTGTTTATACACAAATTTTATGAATAAACAATTTAAATACATTTTTTAAAGCATTTCACTTTTAGGGCACCGAAAATTATATTATAGAGTTAAGAAAGAGTATTTTCAACTAGAAAGTCGTTCAATCGATGATTATCACCATAATATTGATAAATTCCATGTAAGTATGTCCACGACTTTGAAAAATAAAATATAATAGGGCATGAAAACCACAGCTTTTCGCTGATAAATCTTTTACTCTCTTCCAAATTTGAATAACAGATTTTCCGCTCTGCTCAAGAAAATTTTAATAACAAGTGTGTAGAATGTATACGGCAAGCCAAGCGGATCAAAAAAAATTCTATATTGCTTCTTGTTTGAAAAATGTATAAACCAATGCCCCGTCTTTACACTTGATGGACTGCTATTAACAATAAGTAGGGTATTGTCAACATGTTGAATATGCTCCAGGAATCTGAAGGTATGCAATAGGATTTATATTTGGACATGTGGGGGTCCATGTAAATACATCGATTATTTGTTCCGTGTTCATGGCACAAGTCTAATAGAAACACTGGCGTCAGGAGTAATTTCCAAATAGGTTTCAAATTGATTTAGCAAGATTAACGCAATACTTTACTCCAATGGTTTGACAAAGGTACACTCTATCCGTACATTTTCCGTCCAGACAATACTCATATCTTGAGTACCGGACAAATCTAATATAATAATACCGTGTGTTTTCGCAAACATTTCTTCACTTATGCAATTTTCCAACAATTGAGAATCCTCGATGCAGGGATTGCATTGTCAATTCGTAAAGGGTCCTGTAGGATTTATCAAAGGATAAATTGCAGAGTGTGATTCCATTTACTTTACATTCAAGCGAGGAAAGTCCTAAGAGTTCAAATTTATGCGGGGAATCTTTCCGTTAACCAATAGCGCTAGCTCGTTTTACAAAAGTCAATGGCAATTTTGAAGGAATTTTGCCATTGATAAATGACGAATCGGTATAGGTACACGTACCTGTAGTAATATTCCGTTGGTTCGTGATTGTATGAGGCACGAGTTATTTGATATTGTTACCACTAGCTCTTAATTTTTCAATTGCCAAAGCCACAGAGCTCATAACTTGTTGTTTTCGTACATGAAGTATTGCCGACGTGAGAGAGACTGTTACATTGGGTGCAGCGTCCAATACTTTTCGCATAATATAATTGGACGGTGCGAGTTGTAGTTTTATATCTATCTTTACATTAGGAAGCAGCCATTGAGGTATATTAAATATCTCAGGATTTAGTTCCCCAACTAAATGTAACTCTTAGTTGTCGACTCTCTAAGAATATTGGTAGTATCAGTATTTGTTTTATATTCATCTCCAATAGTCATACCTCTCAAATGCTTATAGGACATTGGTGTCATCAACATGAATTGTATATAACTTGCATAATTTGAAAGATCATTGCTCGTGCTCCCTAATGTTCCATTTGTGTAGACACTTATTTGTCGAAATAAAATTGTGTAGTATACAATTTTCATAGGATAACCCATCGGTGGCACTTGGTTTTTCATTGTTTGATTTTTTAAACAACGACATTTAAATCTATAAATGTCGAATTCAAATCGATATAGTAGTCTTCATTAGATTAAATATGAAAATCGACATTTTCAGAGAGCGGTTGTTGCAGGCAGAATTGTTCACAGTATCCATGTTTTACACTGACATCTACGTTTTCCTAGATATGCCATCTTAGGAAAAGAAACTCCTTTTGGATCTTTTTATTTTCTTTAATGGTTTACGCTTCCGGGTTGACTTGAGACTGAGGAGTGATGGAATCTTTCTCCTCCTTTTTAAGCCTTTTCCCTGCTGTTTCAATCACTCGCCGAAGGATCGTGTGCTAGACCTGAGATTTTGCGAAACACTTTCTCGAATATCTGTCCCAGAGCCCCGATCATGTAATGTAGAGGATGCAAAATCTGCTGCAACCGGTGCAATATATTTTCTTGTCAAGGGTAGTGCAGAGCGAAAAAGCTTAGCAAACCAACTTGCTTTTAGCAAGCAAACCAACTTTTTTTAGACCGTACCCAGACATTGACAAACGACTCCTATAATAGTCTATTCTATATCCCAACTGGCGTGGTCCTAGAGTAGCAACATAGCAACCAATATCAGGACATACAAACCGAGTTCTATTAGCCATTTCACTGAATGGGTCGAAAATAACATGTAATTACAGCCAAACCTTTTGTTATTGCGAGAAGATCAGCAAATTCGCTTCTTAATGTTAACTGAATGAGCTCCAAATACGAAGTCTTGACTGGAACGTATTGAAGGTGCTTTATATTGTAGTGGGGAATATTGTCATTAGAAGTTTTTTGTTCAAGAACGACACGCAAGAGGAAGATATTGGTACTACCAAAGGCTCATTCGATTGGAATTCAAAGGGCTTGTGCGCTTTTCAATAGTCAAAAGTGATTGAAGGGCAACTAACCCCCCTCTTACGCCTACTTTTTCCCCAACACATCCAATAAAAATTTTGAGATAGCCATTTTGTTCATGTCATTGAAAGTTCTGGAAACTAGGTCTTTGTGGATGACAACCCACCCCCCACCCTGGCAGCCCTCAGGGCAAGGGTTGTAATTAAGCCCTGGGGACATATAAGATTTTATAGAAAACGTTGTCGTAGAAAACTCCAAAAGGGGCTCATTCGATTAGAAATTAGAATGGCTAGGGCCCTTTTTAATAGTCGAAAGTGATTGGAGGGCAACTAACACCCCTACCACGCTCATCAATTCCCAAAACATATCCAGTCAAATTTTGAGATAGCCAATTTTGTCAACGTAGTTGAAAGGTCCGGAAATTATATCTTTGAGCTGGACACTCCCCCCACAGTCTTAAGGGCAGGGTGGTAAGTTATGCCCCGGGTGCATATAAGGTTTTTATAGAAAGTGTTGTCGTAAAAACTTGAAAAAGGTCTCAGTCAATTGGAAATTGAAAGGGCTAGTGCCCTTTTTAATAGTTGAAAGTAATTGGAAGGGACTAACCTCCCTCTCACGGCCACCATTCCCCCAAACATTTTTGAGGACTTACCAAGGCACTTTTTTCCATACCAGCGCACTTCATATCGAAGGAGTTGTCGTAGAGACTTCGAAAGGGCTCATTCGATTGTAAATTGGAATGGCTAGTGTCCTTTTTAATATCGAAAAGGATGGAAAGCAACTAACACCCCCTCCCCGCCCACCATTTCTCCAAACACATCCAATCAAATTTTGAGATGGTCATTTTGTTCAGCGTAGTTGATTTCCAGATAGAAATTATTTTTTTGAAGAGGAAACTCCCCAAAGCCCTCAGGGCAAGGGTTGTAAGTTATGCCCTGGGGGCACATAAATTTTTTATTGGAAGCTTTGTCGTAGAAACTTCAAAAGGGCTCATTTGATTGGAAATTCAAAGGGCTAGTGCCCTTTTTAATAGTCGAAAATGATTGGAGGGCAACTAGCCTCCCTCTCACACGCCCACCTTTCCCCAAACATATCAATCAAAATTTTCAGATTGCCATTTTGTTTCAACGTAGTTAAAAGGTCCGGATATTATGTCTTCGGAGGAAGACACTCCCCCACAGCCCTCAGGGCAAGGGTTGTAAGTTTTGTCCTTGGGGTATATAAGGTTATTATAGAAAGTGCAGTTGTAGAAACTTAAAAAGGGCTCATTCAGTTGGAAATTGAAAGGGCTAGTGACCTTTTTAATAGTCAAAAGTGATTAGAGGGTATTTTAACCCTCCTCTCACGCCCACCATTTCCCCGAACACATCCAATCAAAATTTTGAGATACTCATTTTGTTTCAACGTAGTTGAAAGTTCTAGAAATTAGGTCTTAAGGATGACAACCCCTCACAGCTTTCAGGGCAAGGGTTGTAAGTTTTGCCCTGGGGGGAAAACTTATAAGGTTTTTATAGAAAGCATTGTCGCAAAAACTTCAAAAAGTGCGCATTCGATTGGAAATTGAAATGGTTAGTGCCCTTTTTAATAGTCGGAAGTGATTAGAGGGCAATTAACCCCCCTCTCACACCCCCCATTTCCCCCAACACATCCAATAAGAATTTGAGATAGCAATTTTGTTCAATGAAGTTTGAAAGTTCTGTAACTTAGGTCTTTGAGGATGACACCCCCCCCCTGGGCAAGGGTTGTAAGTTATGTCTTGGGAGATTATAAGGCTTTTACAGAAAGTATTGTCGTAAAAACTTCAAAAGGGCTCGTTCGATTGGAAATTGAAAGGGCTAGTGCCTTTTTTACTAGTTGAAAGTGATTGGAGAGCACCAACGCCCCTCTCACGCCCACCATTTCCCCAAACACATCAAACCAAAATTTTGAAATAGTAATTTTGTTCAACGTAGTTGATAGTTCTGGAAATTAGGTCTTTGAGGATGACACCCCCTTACAGTCCCCAGGGCAAGGGTTGTAATTTATCCCTGGGGGCATATAAGGTGTGTATAAAAAGCGTTGACGTAGAAAATCAAAAACGACTCATTCAAATTGGAAATTGAAAGGAATAGTGCCCTTTTTAATAGTCGAAAGTGATTGGGAACGCTGGATGTTTTTATAGTAAAGAGCGATGTGGGTACAATCTATATATATATATATATATATATATATATATATATATATATATATATATATATATATATATATATATATATATATAATATATATATATATATATATATATATATATATTATATATATATATATATATATATATTTTGTTTAGGCCAGGGAACTTTGTATCGAAGGAGTTGTTGTAGAAACTTCGAAAAGGGCTCATTCGATTGAAAATAGAATGGGCTAGTGTCCTTTTTAGTAGTTGAAAGTGCTTGGAGGGCAACTAATCCCCCTCCCACCGCCCACCCTTTTTACCATTTGCCCATTATGTTTTAAAAATAAAATGTTGCCTTAAGATAAAATCAAAATGCACTGTGTTAATGCTAATTCCCAATAAGGCATCTCAGCAGCATATAAAGAACGATTGAGGGTATTGTGCTCAAACTTTTGGGGCTACTTCTGCTCTTAGAATTTAACCAAATCAAAATAGCGTACGTGTATCCAAGCTATCAAAGAAAGTAAACAGATTTTTTTTGCGAATAGTATCAATATTTCTATTTCAGGTCAACTAGAGGATGTATGAAACTAAATTTAAACTCTACTATTTTGTGTCCAGATTTTTAAAAAGGTGTGTGTTGTTTAAAATTGCTGAAAAATGTTCTCCCACATACAAATAGCAGGCCAAACTATAAAGTCTTAAAAAACGAAAAGATTTAAACTATTATTTTCCTTTTGCCTGAAAAGACTATGTCAATCTAAAACGAATAGAATTAATAAAAAAAAAACTTTTACCTCAAAATGAGTTTTTCAAAGAAAAGTAAAGAGCTCCATTAAACAAAAAATGAGCAATAATAAAATCAAATAATCTAGCAAGCGTGAAACTACCACAAATCAGCATCGATAAATTAATGAAACCCAAAACGAACAGAAATTACAATAAATAACCGAGTCAAACTCAAAACAAGCAGAAATTAACATGAGTAGGGCTCAAAACCCCTCTGCCTTCCCAAGGCCAGAACATAATTTGCACTTTAACTGAGGGGGGAGGCACCATGGCTAGGGAATTGCCTACTCTGATCCAAATTTTTAAATTTGGTTTGGCTTTTTTTGCTAATGATTATGTCGGGTTAGAAGCACTGTAAATGATTTTTTTCCCAGACACCACCAACCCTATAAATGACTCCTGTGTAGTAAATCAAAATAGTTACTTTCTAGAATGCAAGGTTAGCTTTTTTCTGAACGTTGAGGAAAATAACTAATAATGAGTCAATTTTGCCGTTCATCAGTAAAATATGAAAATCGTTAAGTATCCAGTTCAGTTTTCAATAAACGAAAACTCTTTTGTGGTACGCACTCAACCCTAGGTGTACAGATTTACTTATGGAAAATAGATTAATATAGAATAAAATAGCACTACGATCTTATCAATATGAACCACTCCCGAAAGAAATGCAAGATTAGCAGCAAAAAGAAAAAATATTGCAAAAAGAAATTGTTCCAATTTTCAACCAATCCAGGTGGTTTGAATAAACACCTCTTTTATTTTGTCAGTCTTGAATGAACCTATGCTAGGTGAGGAATCCTAGACCAAAGATTTTCACTCTCTTGGTGATTTTCTTTAACCTGGTGATTTTTGTTGATTTTTTAATTTAATTTGTGATTTTCCATATATTTGGTAATTTTCTTTAATCTGGTGATTTTCTTATTTAATTAGGACGATTTTCAAATAATTTGCTAATTTTCTTATTTAATTTGTTGGTTTTTCAATTTGTTTGTTATTTTCTTACTTAATTTGGGGATTTTCAATTATTTTGGTAATTTTCTTTTCAAAAGTGGTTGGCATCACATCTATGATTGGTTTTTACTGAAGTGAAATAGTCCGGTGACTTTCATATCTGTGTCTTTTTTGTTTTGGATTACAAAGGTATTATTTGGTATTATATTATTTGGTATGTATTACAAAGGTATTATAAAGGTAATTATATGGTATTATTTTGGGTTTGTCTGTGTCCGTTGGGCACTCCGGTTCGCTATAGCTACAATTTCAAAATAAATACCATTCCTTATGTGCTAGCAACGGTATGAGCCTCAGGAACGGTTTAAGAAAATAAACTTTCAGGTAAAGAGAGCATAGGACTTACCATGAACATATATTTAACAGTCTATGCTAGGTTTTTGCAAAGAACCGGAAAATCTCAGGGAAAGGGAAGAAAATACACTTTTTTTGAATACAAATATATTATGTTTTTGGATGTCTTTGAACACAGTAGACACAGAAATTGTCACAATAGATTTTGGTTCCTTAGGATTTTACCAAGCCTACTTGCTTATTTTACTCACAAACACTTATAAAGATCATCTTTAACAAGACTGATATTAGGCAAAGCACTAGCTATCGTTCAAGGATCCTGCTGCTACATCAAGCACTGTTCACATTAAAGAGCTTGAAAAAGGGACTGCAACAAAACTTGAGTTGGCTCTCACTACGTGGGTTGCAAAGAAACATGCCGATGACCATTATGGACACCCTACCAAAGGTCTTAAAACAACTTGTAAAAAAATTCATTAGCTGTTCAAATTATGGCGTGAGGAAGCGCGAAGTCAGCTGTATTACTCAAAAATGTAGTAAGGGAAAGCAGGAAAGTCGAGTTTGTTGATATTTTGAAACAAGATTCTCAATTATTGCTGATGAGCATATAGAACTAACCATGATAAAGTTTCTAGTCATCAGAGTGTGATATTTTCTCCCCAAGGCAAGGGAAGCATGTAGATGAGTTTTTTTCAATGCCCTGTGGTAACTGATGGCACATCCGTTGGTCTAAAAAAACGGATTATTGAAGAGTTTTCAGTAAATGGCATTTCTATTAGATATATCGTAGTTTTGCATAAGACTTTGCAAGTAATATGTTCTTTCTGGACGCATATGTCCGCCTACCATGGTTACCAGTGTGTGCATGCATATGTCATTCAACTGCATTGTGGGCAGCACATGCTTTTGAAGTTCTTGACTCCACTATCATGGAATTTGCACATGATATATATAATTACATTGCTTTTAGTTCAAAGAGGAAGCAGGAATTTGCCGACTGCCAGGCATTCGCATTAACAGTGGAGCATAGCTTACTTTATACAAGTTATACACGCTAGCTTGCCCTAGAAATTGTGGTCCAGTGTCTTCTATAGCATTGGGAGACTCTTATTTTGTACTTTCACGGCTTGATGGCAGATGATATTCCAGCAGCAAATGCTTTAGTGAAGGGCTTGAAGAACTTTACGCTACTACTACTACTACGGCTGCTATCGCTGCTACTGATACTAATATCACTAAAACTACTGTTTCTGTAGCGAGTACTACCAAGGCTAAGGATATTGAAATTAACATTTGATGAAATTTTCAGAGTAAAGTTGAAATGAATCAAAACATACTATGTGCATATAAATTGTCAAAGGGCGTATCAGCAATATTTTTGGAACAGCTTTCCGTATCGAAACGAAACTTCCGAACATCATGAGGGGACTTTCAACTGACCAAAATGCAACATGCACATGCTACTACTGCTATTAACACTGCTGCTACTGCTCTTAATACTACTTTTAACACAAGACTATTGCTGCTCTTACTACTACCACTACTACTTCGATACTAGTAGGCCTACTATTAAATGAAAAAACAAGTATTTCAACCGAAAGTAAGGAGCAAAATTAAAACTTGAAACAAACAGAAATTATCACGTATATGAAGGGGGTTGCCTCCTCCTTAACACCTCATTCTTTACGCTAAGTTTTTTTAGTACTTTTAAAAAACTTTCTTATTGTTCTAATTAAACAACTCTTGTGTTTCAGGAGTCGTTCTTAAGGAATTGGGACAAAATTCTAACTTTAGTGTAAAGAGTGGGGTGTTGAGAGGAGGCAACCCCTTCATATACGTAATAATTTCTGTTTGTTTTAAGTTTTAATGTGCTCTTTACTCTCAGTTGAAAAAAAACTTCTTTTTTATTTAATTTCTGACCGTTTTTTAAATAATCCCAGGAAATCTGGCCCCACCTCCACGGAAAAATATCCTCCTCATGGAAATAGCCTCTAGACAATTCAATCCCGGTGAAAATTTACCCAAGGCCAATTACCCTTAACAACTCCAAATTTGAGACGGAAAAGAGAAAGCAAAACATATAAAAAGAATTTTGTATATGAATTCTCCTAATTCTCCCAGTATATAATTTCCCTTGACAAGATCATCCCCTGGAAACTTCCCTCCCCATGAAAAATTCCCCCGTGAAAAAAACCCTCAGCAGAAAGTTGGCCCCCCACCCTAAAATGTATGCATGCTTCCCAATAACAAATACTATACGTAAACAATGGGAAAATTTTATAACATAAAGACCTTTCCCCTGGGCCTGTGCGGGGGGGGGGGTGCATTTTATATCCAAAGGCATAGTTATTGGGCCTTTCAATTATGATGAACCAAATGGCTACTTCAACATTTTGATCGGACGATTTTGGGGAAAAGGGGGATGGGGAAGTTGTCCTTCAGTCTGTTTGGTCACTCAAAAAGGGCACAAAACTTTTATTTGCGTTCGAATAGCCCTTTCACAATATTAATCAAAAAACTTTTTCACAAAATAATTGTTTCAAGTAAAAGCAAAGAACTCCTAAATTAAACAAAAAATGAGCAAAAATAAAATCAAATAATCTACCAAGCCTGAAAATACCACAAATCAGCATCGATAAATAAATGAAACCCAAAACGAACATAAATTACAATAAATAACCGAGTCAAACTCAAAACGAGCAGAACTTAACATAAGTTGGGCTCATAGTTTACAACCTTTGCCCTGGGGGCTCTGGGGGTTTTTCATCCTTAAAAAGATAATTTCCAGAATTTCAACTACGTTGAACAAAATGGCTATCTCTAAACTGTGATTGAATGCGCTTGGGGAAGTGGTGGGCGTGAGAGGGGGGTTAATTACTCTCCACTCACTTTCGACTATTAAAAAGGGCAATAACAATTTTCAATCAAATGAGCCCTTTTGGAAATTTCTACAACAACTTTCTTTATAAACCTTATATACCCCCAGGGCATAACTTACAACCCTTGTACTGAGGACTCTGATGGGGTTATCATCCTAAAAGACCTAATTTCCAGAACTTTAGACTACGTTGAACAAAATGGATATCTCAAATTTGATTGGACGTGTTTGGGGAAATGGTGGGCGTGAGAGGGGGGTTAGTTGCCCTTCAATCACTTTCGACTATTAAACAGGGTGCTACCCATTTTAATTTCTAATCGAATGAGCCTCTTTGAAGTTTCTAAACAACGCGTTCTGTAAAAATCTTATATGCCTCCAGGGCATACCTTATAACCCTTGCCTAGAGGGCTCTGGGGTAGTGTCCTCCTCAAAAATATAATTTATATCTGGAAATCAACAACGCTAAACAAAATGGCTATCTAAAAATTTTGATTGGATGTGTTTGGGGAAAATGTGAGCGATAGAGGGGGGGGGGGTTAGTTGCCCTCAAATCACTTTCGACTATTAAAAAGGACACTAGAACCTTTGAATTTCCAATCGAAAGAGGCCTTTTTCAAGTTTCTACGACAAAAATTTCAATATAAACTTATATGTCCCCAGGGCATAACTTATAACCCTTGCCCTGAAGACAATGGGGGAAGTTTCCTGCTAAAAGGTATAGTTTCCTGAACTTTAAATAGTGAGGAACAAAATGGCTATCTCAAAATTTTGATTGCATGTGTTTGGGGAAATGGTGGGCGTGGAAGGGTGTTAGTTGCCTTCTAATTACTTTCAACTATTAAAAAGGGCACTAGCCATTTCAATTTCTAATCGAATGAGCCCTTTTTGAAGTTTCTACGACAACACTTTCTATAAAAACCTTATATGCTCCCAGGGCATAACTTACAAACCCTTGCCCTGAGGGCTGTGAGGGGGTTGTCATCCTCAAAGACCTAATTTACAGAGCTTAAAACTACGGTGAATAAAATGACTATCTCAAAAGTTTGATTGGATGTGTTTGGAAAAAATGTGGGCGTGAGAGGAGGGTTAGTTGCCTTCCAATACCTTTCGACTATTAACCAGGGCGCTAGCCATTTCAATTTCTAATCGAATGAGCCTTTTTGAAGTTTTTACGACAACGCCTTCTATAAAAACCTTATATGCCCCCAGGGCATAACTTACAACCCTTGCCCTGAAGGCTGTGGGGGAGTGTCCTCCTCAAAAACATAATTTATATCTGGAAATCAACTACGCTGAACAAAATGGCTATCTCAAAATTTTGATGGGATGTGTTTCGGGAAATGGTGGGCCTGGAAGGGGTGTTAGTTGCCTTCCAATCACTTTCGACTATTAAAAAGGGCAAAAGCCACTCCAATTTCCAATTGAATGATTCCTTTTCGAAGTTTCTACGACAATTTCTTCGATACGATGTGCCCTGGTCTAAAGAAAAAATAAATAAATAATACATTGTGCCAGCATCGTTCTTATATGCCCTCAGGGCATAACTTAAAACCCTTGCCCACAGGGTTGTGGGGGAATGTCCTCCTCAGAAACATATTTTGTATCTGGAAATCAACTACGCTGAACAAAATGGCTATCTAAAATTTTTGATTGGATTTGTCTGGGGAAAAGGTGGGCGATAGAGGGGGGGGGGGTTAGTTGCCCTCAAATCACTTTCGACTATTAAAAGGACACTAGACCTTTGAATTTCCAATCGAATGAGGCCTTTTTCAAGTTTCTACGACAAAGATTTCAATAAAAACTTATATGTCCCCAGGGCATACCTTATAACCCTTGCCCTGAAGACTGTGGGGTGAGTGTCCTGCTAAAAGGTATAGTTTCCTGAACTTTAAATTGCTTGGAACAAAATAACTATCTCAAAATTTTGATTGCTTGTGTTTGGGGAAATGGTGGGCGTGGAAGGGTGTTAGTTGCCTTCCAATTACTTCGACTATTAAAAAGGGCACTAGCCATTTCAATTTCCTAATCGAATGAGCCCTTTTTGAAGTTTCTACGACAACGCGTTCTATAAAAACCTTATATGCTCCCAGGGCATAAGTTACAACCCTTGCCCTGAGGGCTGTGAGGGGATTGTCATCCTCAAAGACCTAATTTACAGAGCTTAAACTACGTTGAATAAAATGACTATCTCAAAAGTTTTTTTGGATGTGTTTGGAAAAAAGGTGGGCGGTGAGAGGGGGGGTTAGTTGCCTTCCAATAACTTTCGACTATTAAAAAGGGCGCTAGCTATTTCAATTTCTAATCGAATGAGCCTTTTTTGAAGTTTCTATGACAACGCCTTCTATAAAAACCTTATATGCCCCCAAGGCATAACTTACAACCCTTGCCCTGAAGGCTGTGGGGGAGTGTCCTCCTCAAAAACATAATTTATATCTGGAAATCAATTACATTGAACAAAATGGCTATCTCAAAATTTTGATTGGATGTGTTTAGGGAAATGGTGGGCCTGGAAGGGGTGTTAGATGCCTTCCAATCACATTCGACTATTAAAAAGGGCACAAGCCACTCCAATTTCCAATTGAATGATTCCTTTTCGAAGTTTCTACGACAATTTCTTCGATACGATGTGCCCTGGTCTAAAGAAAAAATAAATAAATAATACATTGTGCCAACATCGTTCTTATATGCCCTCAGGGCATAACTTAAAAACCTTGCCCCGAGGGCTGTGGGAGAGTGTCCTCCTCATAAACATATTCTCTATCTGGAAATCAACTACGCTGAACAAAATGGCTATCTCAAAATTTTGATTAGATGTGTTTTGGGGGAATGATTGGCGTGGAGGGGGGGGGGCTAGTTGCCCTCCAATCACTTTCGACTATTAAAAAGGGCACTAGCCCTTTGAATTTCCCATCGAATGAGCCTTTTTGAAGTTTCTACTACAATGCCTTCTATAAGAACCTTCTATGCCCCAAGGGCATAACTTACAACCCTTGCCCTGAAGGCTGTGGGGGAGTGTCCTCCTCAAAAACATAATTTCTATCTGGAAATCAACTACGCTGATCAAAATGGCTATCTCAAAATTTTGATTGGATGTGTTTTGGGAAATGGTGGGCGTGGAAGGGGTGTTAGTTGCCTTCCAATCACTTTCGACTGTTAAAAAGGGTAAAAGCCACTCCGATTTCCGATTGAATGAGCCCTTTTCGAAGTTTCTACGACAAGTTCTTCGATACGAAGTACCCTGCTCTAAAGGAAAAAATATTAAATAGTACACTGTTCCAACATCGTTCTAATATGCCCTCAGGGCATAACTTAAAACCCTTGTCCCGAGGGTTGTGGGGGAGTGTCCTCCTCAAAAACATATTTTCTATCTGGAAATCAACTACGCTGAACAAAGTAGCTATCTCAAAATTTTGATTAGATGTGTTTGGGGGAATGATGGACGTGGGGGGGGGGGCTAGTTGGCCTCCAATCACTTTCGACTATTAAAAAGGGCCCACTCCAATTTCCAATCGAATGAGTCCTTTTCGAAATTTCTACGACAACTCCTTCGATACGAGTGCCCGGGTATGGAGAAAAAAAAATGATACATTCAGGCAACATCGTTCTTTACTTAGGCAGTGCTATTGCGCTGCCTATGATTCTAGGACCACTGGTTCGATGCGATCACCTCTCGAAAACAAACCGGAAAATCACGCATCCGTGATCTTTCTTCTGGCAAAAAATTAAAAATTCCACATTTTTAAGCTTGAAACATCTACGGTAGGGTTATCTGATACGCTGAATCTGATGGTATGATTTTCATTAAGATTCAATGAGTTTTAGAAGGTGATTCCCTCTTTTTTCAAAATCAGGCAAAGAAGACTAATGAGACTAAAGTTAATGGAACTTATATATTTGAATAAAATTCAATTCTTTTTATATATCTATTGGTATCAAAATTCCGTTTTTTTAGAGTTTTGGTTACTATTGAGCCGGGTTGCTCCTAACTTACAGTTCATTACCACGACCTGTTTGATTAAGGCTAAGCGTATGAAGGTGAAAATTGACAGAATATTGAGGGGAAAT
>JAPEVW010000607.1:0-70134 GCA_027921565.1 Artemia sinica | reverse complement strand
TTTTATGCCACTAAGTAACATGCTAATCCATGAACACCAATCTGCCCTAGTAGTTTTTAATTACATAGAATCTGTCATGCCTCAAAGATAAACCAACATTGGCTCTTAATCAACTCGCTACCATTCCTATTGTCATAATATGGTAAAAACACCAAAAAACCAATGAAGATAACATTTGTGATCCATTTCCCAGTCATGACTGCCATCACCTACAAATGCAGCACCTATAAGTAACCCAGTCATCATAAAGTAAAATATGTTGTCTCCCCATCTATATACAGAGAACTTGGCAAGACAAGAATAACTCACAAAGATGGCATATCCTCCCCAACAAAGGTATAGTAAAATCAAAATATTCCTCAGACTAGAGAAACTATATACCAAATAAAAGAATGGCAACGTATGCCAGACCAACATCCAAAAAAAAGTATCATCCCAAGATAATCAACTGCAAGATCATACAAATGAGAACATTAGTCATAAAAGTCTAGCAAAACAATCAAGTGAGAAGCCCTTATAGTCATAACAGTCGATGAAGCAGTAGAAGATTGATTCTGCAGCCAGGAATACTCATAAGAACAAATTCATCAAGAAAAAACGATAAGATATACCCTAATACATAAACTCCATATCCTTTATCAAACATGAACATTACATCCAAATAATGTTGTTGACTAGATAAGCTTAGATAATATAAAACATCTGGAACAAAATCAGGTGGGCAACCAGTATATAAAAACTTTTGACACTAATCTAAAATTTAAAGACTATACAAATTTCCAAGTTTAATTCGCCGAGATAATGGGAACAAAAGCGACTAAAATTCGCCCTTATAGCAAACAAGAACAGTAAACTTTAACTCAAAATCAACAAGTGGCAGAAGCGGATAGATAAGAGACATGTAGAATTATGCCGCAAGATGATGAAACAGAACAGATTAAAAATAAGACTTGCTACAAGTAAAAATTACGTCGAACAAAATTATATGCCCATAGGAAAATCAGTGCATATTAATTCATTGCTGAATCTTATAGTTTTCATGTTATATTGTTTTAAGTTTGCGTACCCATGTTATGTTTATAATTTGCTAAATAACCCAGCATCTTATATGAACAAAGCTAAATACCTAATCTTATGTAATCCTAACAAAAACAAAAAATACTAAAACCTTCACAAATAAGCAACATAAGAGAAACAATCAAATGCTTGCGTAATTTTTCCCAAAAAAATCAAAAAAACTATTTATTGTTCCAGTGCACTGTTTAATAATATTACATTTTCACATTAAGTGACATTATTATGATCAAAGATGTAGGATATAATTACATGAATATTATGTAATTTAAGTAAAAGGAATTTTCTATAAAATTTATTATCCAACATGGGTGAATGAAAGCCGTATTTTCTACATATTTAAACATAAAAATAATGAACAATAAGCTTTTAATTGTAAAAAATAAAGCATCTAACATAAACATATTTTTCATATATGATAGTGGCCTCATCAATCTGGCGGAGTGAAGGCGAGATATGGAATGTCACTGCACAGCCCCAAGAAAAGCGTGTTGCCTTTGCAATAGAAGCAAAAAATTGATCGTTTTAGAAAAAAGTTATTGCTTTTAAATGAACCATTAACAATTTTTGCCAATAGCTATGGGACAATGGCTTACGTGCAAAGTATAGCTATACTTGCTAGCCGGTGCTCTGCCTATCTTGCAATTCTCCAAGATAGCGAATTCAAAGTTTTTGACTGTCATCCTTATTTACAAGTTGCCAAGCAATGCAAAGTCTTTGCCGCATACACTACCAAGTGGTCATAATAAAAATTATGTAGTTTTTTCGCACTTTACTTATTCAAAATACTAACTTTTGCGCCATTCAGTATTCTTGCATACTAAAACAGCGCTTACATAATGTGTTAGTCTTTTTTTGTTGTATCTTCACACACGAGCTATGATGAAGCCGCTCCAGCCAAACAGTGTCTTATCACAGTAGCATACACTACTGAAAACTTTGTGAATAAGTCAGTCTCTAGGAACGCCCTCATCAGAGACAACCTAATAATTGCATATTTGTCAGTGTCATTTGAATTTACAAGCTCAGAATGTTCATTATTCAATGTGAGTACTAATAAATTTATTGTTTATTATGATTTTCCCTGTTTGTATTGTCCAGAGATGTACAGACTAAAAGCCTTACTCGCCAAATCTCTTAGCGTCTATAGCCCCTCCTCATTAGAGGAATCACTAATCATAAGAGTAACATCCCAGGCATCATTCCTAACCCCATAAGTCCTTAGTCTCAAGATAGAGGTAACACAAACTCAATCACGATCCCCACAATGTCAGTACAAGTCATAGGAGGAGCGGAGAATTTCAAACCTACATTCTGCTACTCTCTAATGAAAAAATAAGAAACACCCTTAAGATGCTAAAAACCCCCCTTTTTTTTTTTTTAAGAAAAAGTAAACTGTCAGAAATTAAAATATACCCCCGCATATCTCAAGGAGCCAGAGTCGGCATAAAATTGATGTTACACTAGTATATTAATATGGGTTTGTCATTAGCTGTGCCCCAAAATTTACTGCGAACAAGTTTCCAAAACTTGTACACTTTCTACCAATAAGTTACTGGCTAAACTTTGAGTAAGTTACTGCCCCTTAAGTGGCTCTAGTTTCAAATACCATAGAAATTATAAAAGAAATATATTATACTCTTCTCTGCATAGAATTCGAGTCTAAATAAAATATATCTTTTTTGCATCCATTATTTAATATCCTAGTCATCAGTTCACTAGCCATTGGTTTACACAGGGCTGAAAATTATAAAAAATTTAGGCTTCAGAATTTTCTATAAGAGGTGACATATCTGCTTACTAGGTCTGACAGCTCACTGACTGCCCCTCTCCAACCACACGCTAATAAGACGATAAGCCCATAAAGCTGCTGACCTGCCACCTCCCTATCTGGCTTGCATCTATCAATCGCCTAATGCTTTGGTAAGCCATCATCACTTTACCACCAGATTAATCTCCACAACATGTTTGATGTTTTTTCGGCAGGGAGACTCCATTGATCATGAATATGCATGATGGCGGCCATTCATCCACAGCCACTTTTCTATCACTCATTGAACATCCCTTCTAGACCTTCACATCAATCTTCCAGGCATTCTGAAGCTCCACAAGCATATGCCCTTTTTTGCCTATTGAATAGACCAATAGGACAATTAAATTTATGTTTACATGGTTTCATGCTAGATTAGCAGTTCCTCTATGCTTCTCTCTGCTACTAAGTCCAATAGCGTCCCTAACGTTACAAGAATTACTGCTTGCAGCATGGACCCTTACAGTAAAACAAATTACTGAGCATTTTATACCAGCCACTTCTGTAAGCACCAACTTGCCCAAAAAAACAAGCCCAATCAAACAATACTCGCCTAATTATTGACAGCCTTTTCAGTACTCAGAGTTGAATGATTGGAAAATGAGAAACCTATAACCGGTCACTTTTGTAGAGTTCTGTGGTTCAAGACCCAGACAATGTCAGCGCTTATAGACATACTTTCAGTTAAATGAATCACTCATTCCTTCCAAACCAAGAGTCTCCTGGGCGAACGCTTACTGCTTGCGTAGCCAAATTCAAGTACAGGATGATAACAGAAAGACTGAGCTTCATCTCCTTCAAGAGAAGTGGCAACCCAAGTGAAATTAGGACTCAATTTCTAGACAGCAGCTTAGACTATCAATTGATCACCATGTTTCACCATAATTGTATAAAGCAGCTTCCTGAGATCCTGAATGCCCTCATTTATATCATCACCTGCCTATCAATGAACGCCTACAGAACATAAGATTCCCACAACTAACCCTTTATGACGCGCCAATTATGACTGCACTAGCGCGCATCGAAATATTTTCTATTAATAGGCTTCAATCTACTGGTATTACAGCCAAAATATTTATAATTCCATCTTATATCTTCATTCTGTAGTCTAATAGATTAGCCATGTCAAAAAAATTTGCCATTTGATCAAACAGTCAAAACTCTCACCAAAATAATATCTCACCCTACATACATGTAACTTCTTATATATTACAGACTGACTGACTCATAATGTGTATCCGTTTTTAGTACTCAGAAGCGAAATGATAAAGTAGGAGTTCTGACATGACGCCAATAGATCAGCCATAAGCCTCAAAGGGTTTCACTCATGCACATTGCATCATGATGAATGACAGTTTTTCATGATAGATTTATAGCTGCAACTCAGCCTGCATGTCCTCTCTTAGCCAAGGAAGCGATGTTGTTTCACTCTCGTGAGAACATTTCTGCCTTTCATCAAGGAGGCCACACTTACGCCTGCCCTACTTTAAAAGAGGCGACTCCACCACCCAATGTTAAGCCGACTTCGCGGTCCTAGCGACTTTCGGTGGGAAGCGTCGCAGAGAGAACGGCGGTAGTGATCACCATTTTTGTAAGCTAAAGTTCAAACTAAGAAACATGACAAAATTTCACACACACCCCCCCCTCCCTACTTTATCTATCATAGGGCCGAAATTGTGCGGCCGGATAGTTTAAACCCGCATCCCACAACAGCCCCCCCCCCTTCTAACGTCTGTCCGCAACTGGGCCCTAGCAAATCTTAGAAGGATAAGCCTTTCACTAGGGTCAGGAAGCTTACATCTCTCAATAATTTCAGCTAAATCCCGCATTTACTCCTTCCCTGTTCTCCAAAAACCAAATGTAGCCACCTTAATGTATCATCTTTCATTTTTTATACAGCACGCCCTACAGGGCCCACAGTTGGGCCAACGGCATCCGCGTGAGATGAGCGACTCTATTCCGAAGCGGGAATTACTGCATCTCGCTTAGAGGCCTTTTTGCCATCATTTTCAGACCGAAAAAAAAAATCTTATCTCCCAAATTTACAAGCTTACCGAAAAAATTCTCGTTTTCCATATATAGAAGCCCCCGTGTTATATTTATCCCCACCACAGCCTCCCTTTAACTGCTGCTAGTCCGCATATGCCGGGCTGAAATTTAGAGGATAAAGCTTTCCGTCGGAGCCTGGCGAGCCTATCCTCCCCCAAAATTCAGCTCAATCAGATCACTTATTCCCTCTAGTTATTCAAAAAACCAAATATGCGGTTTTTTTTTTATCTGACACGCTCTACAGCGCCACAGTTAGGCAACGATCCGGCTCGCTGAATGAGAGACTCATTCGAAGCGCCGAATTCGACCATGTTCAGCGGTTACCCTTTTTTGATTAATCTACAGACCAAAAAAAATATCCCCCGACTTTACATTTACAAAACACCTCGTTTTCCTATTAAAGCAGCCATGTTAATTTTGAAATCCAATAAAATGAATAGTCATTTCATTATTAAATTAAGATTTTTTTCAAATAGTCCTAACTGAACCTGAAAAGACCGACTGCAAGCCCAAAATTCCATAACTCTTTCCAGAGTTGTTTATTTTTTGTCGACCCCCCCCCCCCGAAAAATCTTATTTTGTAATTTGCTTGCGTCGAATAGCATTGCAGAGACTAAACAATTTCAACAAGAGCTCTATGATGCTACAGCGAGCTACACGCCTATTCCTGTCTGTACTATGCAGAAGGACCCAGGATTCTCGATTCCTCACGTACAGTAGTTAAATTTTTTAACTTTATATATTGAATTTAAAGTAGTCATCTCATTAAATATTAAAGTTTAATAAAGAAACTCAGTTTCTTTTTATAAATCAATACTATTAAATCTTTTAGCGCCCTGCAACAGGCTCGTCTCCAGAAGATATAATCCATAGTCGGCCTTCCTTAGCTTACAGTGCAAGTCCTTCCACTGCCTTTATCAACTAATGCCCGACTATGACCATGCATGCTACCATAGAAAAGTCTAGAATAAAAGCAAAATCTACATGTTTTGCAGTTGATTTGAGTATTCAGTGTTTTTTTTTTTTTTTTTTTTTTCTTCTTAGCGAACTAAAATGCTTACACAAAAGAATATCTTCAAAGCCGGGGCGGTTTGGTGCGGTGGGCGGATAGCCCCCACTTTAACTCATGACACAATCAGCATAACAGTAGTCAAGCAATAATAAGTAATAAAATGCTACAAAAACGTCTGCAGAAAATTATTTGCAAAAAAACAACTTATAACGTTTACTACAAGAAGTTAAAGAGGCTGTGGTGAGTCACAAGTTCAAACCTTACAGGCCAGAGATTAAGAGGTACAGTTGCGCGGAGCAAACCAGCCTACGCTAACGTTGCAAAGCATTTCTTTCCAGCGGACAGCAAAATAGCTGGCGAGCGCCGTTGAGAGCCTCGGCCGTGTCGGGCGGGCTGGAAGACCACCAAATAAAAACCATGCACTGGTACCTTGCTTTTATACTTTAATCCTTGAATTTAACAGCTTCAAATTTCATTGAAGCCGCATTGGCCTCACGTCATTGCAAAAAAGTTTAAAAAAAGAATACATTAAGTTTTTCAAACTTGTCAATTATGCATTCTAAAAGTGTAGTGGAAATTCTCTTTTTTTTTTCAAAAAACTGACTCTTACCCGAACTATAAAATTGATTCATACAGCACAAGCCGTCAATTCTTTGCATTAAAATCCCTTCAGGAAACCTCTGCGCACTCAATGCAATTATAGCCTTCTTTAGCTTCAAGCCTTTTGAGCTTCCACTTTGCACTCGATGGATCATGCATATGGCATGATTCTTATGTACTTGGGGACATATGTCTAGGGCATTTATATAATTTCCGACGGCAGACAGTCACCTCGATAAGCCCACATCATTCCTGAGCGAAAACGGTTTCCAAAATCTTCCTAAAAAGCAAATACTTAAGCCGTTAAAGCGCCCCATTAATGCTTTCTGAAATGTTACGGTACAGGCGCCCGTATACAATTGTTTTTTGATTGGGATGGTCTTCAGAGGATATACAAAAGGATAGTTATTTTCGCGCTGCCGTGCACGGCGTACAAAAAACTTCAAATAAAACTGCATAAATATAAATCTCTTTTTTAGGATTACAATATTTTGATTACTGTTCGTGGTGTTGCCGGCACAAACTATAACCCCCACCCAACCCCCCCACTGCATTCACAACCGTGTGTACAGTTATATGACTTCTTGACCGCCATTTGTCAGCCAATCATCAAATTAGTTAAAATACAATGATAGAGGAAGAAAGCGCTCCCGAATAGCCTACCGAAACTTTTGGCTCCCATCACGAAAATAGTCCGTCTCACAATTTTCAAAGATAAGGTTAATCAGAATTTCTTCGCGTCCTCTCCTGCTAAGAGTCAGTCTGAGGAACGGCAAAAGTCAATAAATTGAAAACATCACTATGACGAAAGATACGAAATATTAATTCAAAGAATTTAAACTACAATCGCGTAAAAATAGTAAAGGAGAGAGAGAGAGCAACATGAATTCCAAACAATGATCTAGAACTATCTTATCAGAGCATTGTTACTGCCGCTCTACCCCAACCCCCAGGCCAGTGCATACTGACCAATGTTCAGAGAACCATGTTTTCACTCCACCACTTAATAATAAAGATAATGAAAGCAGCAGAAATCGCTGGCTTTAAAACAAGTTTGTTTTAGCGCGCGGATCTTTTGCGCCATCAGCATCCACCAACCAATTTGCATTTAGTTATAGATACAAATTTTAGCCTGATTACGCGCATAACCTTCGTCCTGAAATTTACCTAATGGCAGTTTCCACACAAGGCCACACCACCTTATCGCCTATAACATACGATTTCATAATAATTTAAGGTATAAGGACCGCCTAAGACATAACCTGACTTCAAACAAGACGAGGCGACCTTCCTGGACTAGATACTTGAATTCCAAAAATACTATCTTTGCGGACTTCTTAATTCCTCTGGCCAGCTATGTGTTATGGCTTGTTACAAGCACGAACGAAATCTTGAAGCACTTTTAGCTCAATGACTAGCAAAGTTTTCATATAGAGATTAATGCCAGAGCAAAAGATGTCCAAGCTGCTATTTCGTATGAGAAGACTCCCATCTCTTCAATTGACGTGAATATTCTATCTTTTGATTATCAGCTATAGGTACACCCTGCTACTCATGTAGTTGACGTCGACCACGACCTATATAGAAAGAGAATATAAACACTGTACACTGACTATGTAAAAGCAAACCTATAATAAAGTTACTCTATTCTTAGTATAAGACGTTGGCAGACTAAAGCGCCTTTCTAAAAAGAACCTGAAAGAAAATGCATGAAGCGACAATTAAAAACAAACCTAATTCAGCTTCAAGAAGAACTTCAATTTTAGCACGCTTTATCTTTTTCTAAATGGAAATTCGACCCATGCATGTTCTCACTTTAACTGTCGCACTATAAAAAGATTTCCTAAAAAAAATTTTTTATTAAGAGACTAGTCCTAAGCCTTCTACAGCATTATTCAAATAATTATATCATACATTTTTCGTTTCTTCCAAAAACAACCAAAAAAAACATGCCAAGCACCATGATTCAGGACCACAATTCACCATCTTATAGGAATATTTATTAAACACATATAAAGAGCATAAATATAGTCTCTACGCCTGGATGTGATTTTATAGATAGTTAGTTTCTCATAAGAAAAATCGCCGGCACAGCCCTGCTGTATAATGAACTTTTTTTTTTTGCACCAATAGAACACAACGACTCAACTCGCTCACCCCCCCCCCTCCCCAACAATCTTTCACTAGTCACCTTAAAAGTAAGAAGCTTATTTTAGGCCAAAGAAAATACAAATAAGCCCCTACAAGACTCACCTTGCAATCCTCTGGTTATAGCTACACTCCTTTTTTTTCCCTGTAAGGACCTAAGAACAACGCGATCGAGTAACTGATCCTTTTGAAAAGAGCATACCAGATCTAGCCCCAACATACTAGCATTTTCTCCTCCAAGCTACCACGTCAGAATCTTCAACTACTGTCGGGCATTCTCATAAGACTATGCAACAGCTCTTAAAGAGATTGTAGACTTGCTAAATGCTTACTATCTATTGTCTAGTTGCAGTGCTAGAAGCCGGTCTACAAACCAAGAAAACCATAAACCTATCATACACCATGAATGACAAATTCCATCAATAAAAGGATAAAAATTTTAGCAAGATTATTATATGCTCGACATAGGAATAATTGGTTCTAAAAACAAAAGGCGTATAGAAAGATATTAAAAAAAGAACTATGCTCAGTATTTAATCGGTTTAGGTGGGATTTATCTCTAATTTCTTTTTTTTAATTCTATTTTGTCGGGGTTTGTTTTAAGAATTGTCAATTGTTTAAAAAAATCCTAAGAAGCAAAATTTGAATTTCTATTGTTCTTTATAATCTTGTTATTTGAAGCAGACATTCAAACTAATTGCCACTCGTCAATTTGCGAAAAAAAGTCTAAGCGGATCGCTAGTGAATAGGATCAAAAATAATAGTGTAAGAAGATCATAGTCCTAAGTCACTAAGCTAGGACTAGTGAAGCATGACAAAGGTGACGTTTGATAAACAAAAATGATTGCATCAGGGCCGTCCCGTTCGCACAGACTTCACTTACCTTGCCGTAGTGCTTATTAGTAAAGACCAATGCCGGAGCAGCGAGCGTTTAAAAGTAGAATAAAGCCAAGACTCCAGGTGTGTTTTTTCACAGCCTAAAAAAGTTCTCGGATAAGGATCAAGATAAGTCTGCACACAAGATTATTAGAAAATAGCGCCAACCTCACGGGTGATGACATTTGCTGGTCAAATATGGCCTCTGAAGCACTGCGGATGCCATCTGAAAAGCAAAATGAAGATTACTGACTAAATCCGCTTCGAAGCTAACATTGCCAACAGATCTGTTACTCGCTCGGATACCCGCTGACTCACTGCTATTTTAAATAGTAAGGCTCGCTACGAAAAGATCCGGATGCGATCTCAATCGCGGCTATACTAGAAGGCCTAGGTAATGAAGAGAAAGACCACCTGTTGAGACATGCGTTAAGTGCCACGCACTTCTAGCAGCAGAAAGATGACAGATTGCCAAATGTTGTGCCCTCTTTCTTTTATTCAGGCCCAATGTCTAAGGCCCCACTAAACGAAAAAGCAGAGTTGTCTAAGTTCGGGGTGGATAGGATGTCTTTAAAGACAAGAATCCTAAAAGAGGGCGAGGTAAAATGGCGGAACGCTTCCTGGCCGAGGCCGTGTAAATGCAGGCGTTAGGATATGAATTAGAATAGGTTATGCAACAGGGACACCTTATGTCGTGAGGTGGTTAAGCGTATATATGAAAAAAGTGCCTGTATAGTTTCCCTAGGGAATAAGTAGATTAGCCGCAAAAATATATAACATACACTTAGATGGAGGAGTTGTAACCACTCTAAGAGAGTCATGTGAAAGGCACGAAAATGTTTACTCATGATAGGCCACAATAATACCATATACTCAATAAGTTCGTAGGTTTGCCATCAATATGACACAAGCCTGACGAGCTCATGAGCGTACATTATACACACGACAGAAAGACGTCTATGCTCACTGATCTGCCGCCGATACAAGTTGCGCCGCCCTTGTCCTCAACATGCTTTGACCCTCTGATATCTCCTGCTGCCACTACGTAAATCCTTTGCCTAATTCAACATAGCCCAATATCCATTCTGCACCTGCAACCCAAGATAGGCATGTTAAGCATACCAATTGCAATTTCGCTTATAAAAATACCAAGAGTACATTCACGTAAGTGGCAAAACTGATTAATGAATGTTTAGTGCGTACCCATATATAAAAATAGATGTTTCATCATATGAATTACTCCTCAAAAGTGTATACTAAGACACCAATCTTGCTCATCTGACAGCCAAAGCCACCTATTAGAATTTTTTCACAGTGAGAAAGCTCGCCTAAACATGAGAGCACAAGACTTAGCTGAGCCGTTTGCTACATAATTTTATGAAGGCCAGGATAGACATGCTACGACGGTTTCGCCTATACCAATAAGAAGCATCTAAACATTTAAACACTAGAGGACAATACTATTATCTATATTATACTTATTCTTATATTATATTCTTATACCATTTATTAATATTAGATATTAAGATCTTATATTATACCTATCATATATAGTAATCAAATATCACTAATATCTATATTATATAGTAATATTCATTATAATATTGATTATAGACATATTATATCATATAACTAACTATATATTATTAACTAATATATATATATGTGTGTGTGCCTGCTGCCAGTCAATAGCACCAAAATGACAAATATCAGATGGAGAAACATGTCACTATATGTAAGACTAGTTATATTGTAGTGATTCAAATGAGAACAGATTTAAAAACTCCAACAGTCTTAGAAAAATCAACTGCATGGTAAGAAAGAATAAGATGCAATAAAATCTAAACAATTTGCAACCTTGATGATGAAGAAAAGGTCTAGCCATACTCACAGATTAAAACATACAACTCGGCCGGAAGGGAGAAGGCCCGTTTGCAAAACCATAAGGATGGCTGCCCCCTACCCCCCGCATTGCCACGTTTTCTGCTGAAGGAGCCTCACGGAAACAGAGCATCAGCACCACCCAGCTAGCGAACTGTAAAGTCTCAATATTTCACATATACACTTAGAACATTTAAATTTAATGTTCAATGCCATTGAAGAAAAACAATAGTAAAGTGTACATAAAATCCTGTTTTTACTTCCTGAAGTACTGCTAATGATAGAACGCGGGACAAAGATAAACAGACTTGTAAAATACAGGATTAGCCAGTAATGTGCAAGTAAACATTATAATTTTAATTAAGTTTAGAATTAAATTCAGTTAAATTTTAAATTCTCATTATATTTGTTATTGCGATCCAATCTAAGTTCATTGGGAAAATCTAAAGTCTCAATGTTGATCATTAGCATTCAAAGAGATATTTAAGAGAAGATAAGATTGATTGTGTGTACATTACCTATGTATGTCCTGGTAGATTTAGTCATGGTAACAAATGTAAAAATGAGAATGTGGACCCCAAACCCCCCACTACGTGGCATCCACTTAGAAAAAAACTGAATAACCTAATTTAGTTTTCAAAACATACAAAAACACGCCCCCTCCCCGCAAATAAAAAAAACATCTCAAAAATAGATAAAATAAAGTGCTCCGATCACCCATTAATTGTAGTACTAATCACCATCCAATTTTAAATTTTGTTGCCGGCCTGCAGAGATACTACATTGAGAAATGGCCTCAGTCCGACAGTTAGCTAATTTAAAAAAGAATTACACCCAACCCGCGAAAAATAAAACTAAAGCTTAAGAGAATCACTACT
Source organism: Artemia sinica (assembly GCA_027921565.1). NCBI lineage: Eukaryota > Metazoa > Arthropoda > Branchiopoda > Anostraca > Artemiidae > Artemia > Artemia sinica. The sequence goes on along the minus strand of JAPEVW010000607.1, from coordinate 57,806 downwards.
TATTGAGTACCATATATCTCACTCCTAATCGCAGCAAAAGCAACTATCTCAAGTGGTACAGAGACCTAGCTCATAGATTGGCTTAGAGATGCATAAATTGCTAGGCTATTATTCAGCAAGCTCCAATGGTGGCGTTTAATATGTGAACCTATTTTTTACAATAGGATCAAGCATACAAGATAACCTGAAATATTCAAAAATACCATACATGAGCAATCCAATGATGTTACTGAATTATAATAATAATGTCAGCCCCCAAATTAAACTTACATGCTACAGTAACAAACTAAATAAAATTTTCCGCCATCTCCACACCACATAGTGACTTGTTATGCGTTTTTAAAAAAGCCATTACTTGCCCAAAATCATACCATGTATATTTTTTTCCTAAAAATGTGTGGGAAAAAAAGCAATTGAAAAAATTAAAAAAGATGACGAAAGATGAATTGATTAAAAGAGAAGAATTTCTGCCACAGGACAGAGATGTTCGCTAATAGAAGGAGGTAGTCTAAACCCAAATAAAGTATTCTTTTCCCAAACAGCACCAATTATCAGCAATCTACATAGCAAGTTGTACTACACACAATCAGCAGAATAGCCCTACATGAAGCAATATGCTTGTAGCATTCAACAAAACATTCAAGTATCCTCAGGTCAGCCAGGCAACAATCCAGCTGCCCACCAGGCTTTTGATAATGTGTTTAACAGTAGCCATCAGCTTTCGGCATCAACGTGAATATAATTACGAGAATATGGGTATCTACACATATTTTCCAAGAATCCTATCTTAATAATGTTTTGAGCTCAAATGGCTATGATTAATTCATTTAAGCAGTAAGCCCCATGCATGCATGTCTACTCAACAGGCCGGTCATCTCTCAATGCGTCGGGGCAACCACTAGACGTAGCACAATATTCCCCCACTAGTAGCCTGGCCCTAAACAAATGAACAATGTTGAGCACAATAGCCCTATCTGTATATAATTAATTTTTTCTTTACCAGCCAGAGGACTTCCTCGGTAATCAAGATTAAGCCTTTATCATAAAGAAATTCAAAAAGGCGCTCATTCATTAAGGAAATGAAAGAGGCTAGCTGCATATTTTTTATAAAGCTAAGAAAGTGACTTGGCAGAGTCGCAATGCAACCACTCACACGCCCCCATATCAGTTACCTCAAACACATACCAATCAAAATCTTGATGCATAAGCCATTCTATGTATCAACATAGATGTACTGACAGCACAAGAATGTCTTTGGCAGGACTGACTCATCCAACCCCCACAGCGCTCTCTGGCAAGATTTGTAAGTTATGCTCCTGGCGCGATCAATAAAATGTTTTTTTTTATCAGGAAAGAGCTGAGCTTTGAAACTTCAGAGGGAAGGCATCATTTGCGATTGCCGTTCAACATGATAATTCCAGTAGCCTATTTATAGCTCCAGAACCTTGCCCCCGCCCGGCAACGAGGCTCTAAAGTATGTACCGGGTGGGCATACATTAACAGATGTTCTATAATGGAATGCGATAGCGCCTTTGAGTCATATGAAATTCAGATTAGATTCTAATTTAAGATTTAAATGGAATTATAGCTGCCCTTTTATACTGAGAATCAACCCCACCCACCTCACACACCCACAAAACAAAAATCCAAAACAATACTTTGAGCGCATACAATTTTTATCCAGCATTAGCTCATGTAATTCTGAAAGAATTTAAAGTAATTAATCAGCCATTTAGGAGGATCGTCAACCCTTCCCCCCCCCACCCTCCCCCTTAATATCCAATAGGCCTCAGGTCAAGTGCGCCTGTAAGCGTTATGCAATTTGCCTCTCTTTGTTCACATCATAGTTATATGTGTATTCAGAAAGGTTGCCAATAATGTTGCCGACTACCAACTTTCTCAAAATACATAAGTGGTATTAAAGATGGATCTTTCAGGAAATGTGAGAGGAGCGCTGTGAAACTAAATCAAAACTTATTACGTCTGCGATACTATGGGTGCGTCAAAAGGTTTTTATTTAAGAGATCGCATAGATCCCGTTTTTTTTAACTGAGCATAGTAATTGTAAGAAATTCATAAAATATAAGTGCGAGATGATCAATGATCAAAGATGGCCATATTTGTCATGCTACTACTACAACTGCTGCCCTGATATGTACTAACCAGCAACTACTATTAACGTACTAACACTACTATCACTAAAACTACTATTTCTGATAGCATAGTACTACTAAGGCCTCGAGGATATTGAAAAATAATTTGAGAAACTGTTCTGCAGAGAAAAGTGGAACATAATCAAAACACACTAAGCATTATACAGATAGATAGATCAGGAGCTCACAACAATATTTTTGCGAAAGCTGTATTCGTTACACTGATATTCAAACTTCATAGGGACACATGAGTGGGATGCTTCAGCTTGACCAAGACGGACAAAAGATGTACACAGTGCATACTACTGCATTTACTACTTTACTAATAAATAAACGATTACTAGCTACTACTGATTCTACTACTACCACTACTAACCTAGAGAAGTACTAGTAAAAATCTAAAGACTATCGGTATATGAAGGGCTAGAAAATTTTAGAACATGATATATTGAGGGCAGAATTGCAAACTTAAATTCAAATTAAAAAATAATACCAAGCCATCTATTTTACCATACCATCTATGTAAAATCAAATTACTTCCTAGCATATCTCCTTTTCCATTGCAAGCAGCCTGTCAAATAATCACACCAAGAAGCATGTTTCCCTTAGAGAATTAGCTCATTAAAATAATATTTATTCAAGTTGTCTAAGTATAAGCCCTATTCAATGATATTATAACATTTCAGTTCATTTTGAATTTATAACAAGTTATTAGCATGTTATATTTTAATCATAATTAAACATCATATTCACCACTTAGTTATTTTTTCACCCTATTAATGTCAAAAGTTCGAGAAAATAACTCACTTAACCCCTATAATCTGATAATCAACAGATCTGGCCGAGTCTGACCACTCTGCAAAGAGTCTTCTTTGGCAGCTGACTATTTTATACTAATGCCATAGAGTTATCAGAGACGTTCCTCTTCCAATGTTTTTCCTCCATGTTTCTAAGCAGGTCAGTCAGGCATCCTGCTAAGCATAAGTTTTCTATTGGCGGTCCCGGCATCACACACCCCAATGCACGTTATCTATTCCCTCTCATGTGATACTATACCTGGATATACCAAACAATACATCAAAGAATTGCAAATCTTATTTATCAATTTAGGCATTTTCCTCTCTTTCTTAAAGGTCCATTATAAATATGTATATTTTTAGTCTTACCACCAACACGTGAGCTAAGCAAATTTGTTGCAGGTTACATTTTCCTCCGGCATTTTAATCTAAATGTTTAGTCCTTAATCAAAACAAAGAATAGCCAACATCCTACATTCTTTATATATCAGCCCCTTCTTATATATCCTACTTAAAGTCAAAGCATCCAGAAGCTTCAGTAGTCATTTTTTTCCTCAACTAAAAACGAGAATTCGCATGTCAAATAATGTTATCAATGATTACTCCAGAAAGGAGATACGGAATTTGCTCTCAACAATGTAATACATGTTGCCCTGATCCAAGCGTGTTTAGACCCAATCTTGCTTTTTTGCCCCCAATCAATTCATTTTTTCCTACCCAAATATTAACCCTGCCATGTATCTCATGTTTCATAATGCCCATACTTTGTTCAATTCAGACAAAAGTTTTGCCTATTTAGCCCAAAAAAAACTGAAAAGGAATGGTTTCTTATTATTACACAAGTGTTTTTGTTTCCAATTTGGTAGCCACCAAAAAGAGCGCCTTTGCGTTTTATGGGGATATCGGTTAGTGCTATGGTAGTAAGGAGATAAATCCATGACTATTGCATTTAGCTTTGATAAATCCAGATATTGCCAGCTTGCCTGACGCAATAAATCCAGCATTTATCACTGCCCTTATGGATCCATTAATTCACTCCAGAAATGAGTTTCCAAGACAATTAATCACAGATAAGCAAAAACACCTATCTAAAACATTTTCGTACTGTTAATAATCACCATATCACTTTGTAACAGTTCACTTAGACTTTATTCACAGACACTGTGTTTCGTATTCGACGAGTCGGCTTTTCCAACCATCATAATATGCGAAGACAAACTTGATTGAAGGTATTAAAGATACAATAAAAAGTAACTCTTTAAGCAGCGTTCCTAAAGGAAAATAGTTCTAGTGGAATTCCACCACTAAAAATCATAAACTCCATACAGTAAGATCGTCGCCACAGAGATAATGGTTAGACAATAGCTTTAATCGTGAATACACATCCACAATAATTCTATGACTGTGATATAAAATTATAAATAAAATTAAATCAATTTCACTTTTATCAAACCCCATTAGTATGCAGAGAACACACAATTGTTAGAGCTTTATAAGCCCCCCTTATGAATGCAAATCAGCTTGAGAATTACAAACAAAGAAGGAAATTAACCTTAGGCCTGTGATAATGTGTTCCTCTAAACCTGAAAAATACTTCAGCTCAGCCTATGGTGCCATCTTGATGATACATACATGCCACTACTAGACGTGAGTAAGCCGAGTAGAGGATTAGGTATTTCAAATACTTATCAAGGCAAAAGTTTGTTCTGTACACCCATCCGGATTAGCTTTTCATTTTTCTAATCTAACTCCTACTTCTATGAGAACAAAAAGTACCTACAAACCAGCTAATATTTTATAACCAAAGTTTATACTTTAGCATTTTTAGCTGCAGTTGGAATTATTTTTAATCAATGACAAGTAAGTCTCATCAACATTTCCGTCTTCCATCAATGCCCAATTCAAATAAATCCCCATTAGAAGCACAATATATTGTATTAGTTTATTAGCCAAGAGTACGAACTATAGCCTCATTTCTATCCCATATAGGGCGGAAGGCGGCGCTGGGGCTACAACTATAACAGTAGTGAAAAAGCTACTTCATGCTTTGGATTAAGGGCAGATGACATAAGTGGCGAAGTGAACATATCCCCAGCTATGAAATTTTAACAATTTGACACATACTTGCATTTATGTTTTACAAGGGCAAAATATTACTCGATGGGCTCCTGCAGCAGAGGCAGTGGTAGCCACCCATACTCGAAAGCTTGTACATCCCTAACCCCCTTAAAAAAACTGTTCACATCTACACCCCCCCTTTAAAAAATATTCACTAGCGCGAGGTTTCGTAAAACCATGTTATTAGCGGCCTCTGATTATCCAGTTATGTCTCTATCAATCCACTTTTACTGGACTGTTCTTGTCTTGAGCTTTTTATAACAATTTGCCCATGTCTTGATGCCAGCCAATAATACTCTAGATTTTAATCGAAATAAGTAATTTTCAATAACCCATTTAGCAATTATAATTCAAGCCTATTTGCAAGGCATACAAGCACATGCCAAATTGATAGCCAAAGCAAATGACAGGTTTGAATTAAAATCCAAGTATTATTTGTACTGCACCCACCGAAGACATCGGCTAAAGCAAGAACATGACTAGATCAATTGATTGAGAGCAGATCTAGGCCCAATCATAGCCACGTTTCTATAGGATTGTATAAAACTAAGGAAAACAGCCCACAAAGATAAGCCCATACTATACAAAAAAATTGTAAGGAGCAGATATCATTCAGCCAACAAATTTGAAAACAGACAAATGTTTAACAAAAGCATAGGCTTTTCTAATAACATTTTAGTGCAAATGTTAGCAATAAAGATGAAGTAAGGATAAAGCGTTCTCCCCCTAGAAAATATGTTTGGTACTGGGCTGCATAAACATACTCTTTATATATATAGCTAAAGCAAAGTCAAGTCTTGGTTAATAGCTAATGAAATACAAATAAGGCATGAATATATACAATAGTCTTAGCAAACAAATTTGCGGACTATATATCTCTGAACATTAGGGCGACCGCAGGAGGTCGTCGCAATAAAGCCATAGCATATGTTTAATTCATAACATAGGCCACCGAGTGCCCTTTTGCGTTTCTGTTCGCTTTTTTTGGGCCTTTTTTTTTTTTTTGCCGCTACCTTTTTCCTAACCCCTAAACACCCAAAAAACAGTAAAAGTCTTCTACTAAAATCACTATTATATGCAGTTTAGGACTGCAAGCCTGAATACACCATTTGATGCCTTTTTTTATACTCGATTACAAATAATAATAAGCATTTACTATTGGAAATGAATTTCAGCCCCACCCCCCCTATAATGCCAATTAAGAGGTGTAGTTAAGGTTTATTCTATACCAAAATAATTCCCTATATAAGGTTCGGTGCGGGCTGAATTCCATTTCCTGCCAAAGAAATAGCTTATTTAATATCATAATCAGCATAAAAAATGGGCATCAAATAGATGTATTCACTTTGAAGTCCTAATTCACGTAATATTGATCATTCATAGAACTTATACCCCAAAAAACAACAGTTCTATAATATCTGTAAATCAAAAAAAACTAAATCTTTGCATTCTCACTGAGTCTCTCTGAAATAACAGTCTGAGTGGGTTTTGTACTGTCATCAGCGCTCTTTAAGATGAGTATACGGCATCTACGACAATTGATTGCTAGTTTCTTGGTAGCTGAATGAAAGTGAGCATTCTGGGAATAGTCACATTCAATGAAGAATTAAAATTCAACAAACCACACCAAAACAGCGGTTGCCAAAGCATCTCAGTACCCTTCGGAATAATGTAAGTGTCAACAGTATGTAGCAGATCATCTAAAATCATAGTGGTGACAAAGACTGCTACCAAGGGTCTTGTTATGTACCATGCTGGATTTACTCAAGGATGATCGATGTATGCCACAACTTCTCTGAAATAAGACGTGACAAACAGGCAATAATAGAGTCTGTTCAAAGGCAACAAAGCCAAAGCTATCTCCGATGGATGCCAAGAACCTCAACTATCTATCACACTTCTGAACAAAACATACAGCTCCAACACTCATACTACAATGGTAGACGAGTGGTTGGACGACCTTTCCTCAGAGCTCCTTTACAACTTGACAAATCCCATTCAGGGTATTTAGCTCTCTGTTTTTTATTTCTTAGCCTTGTGCACACCTGCCATAAGAGACATGTTGAAGAAAACAATTCTTACTTTAAAATATGCTATAATGATCCTCCAGATTCTTTTAGTCATCCAGGGAGATGGAGACCTTTCCATCAGAAGTTCTTCTCTAAAAAATCCTCAAAGAGAAAAAGTTTCAAATATCACCACATTTTTAATTCAATGCTTAATAGAGTATGTTCTAAATTAGCCCGATCTAATAAAGTTCTTTTATACGATTAGCCTCATATGCCCCCGAATAGTCATTATTATAATATCCTACTTTTTTAAAGAGCAGTGGTGACAAGTATGATTGAAGAGGCCGAATATGCAGATGGCGTAAATACAAAATATTAATAGCAGTGACGCGAAGGGCAAATAGCAGTGGCCATATAATACAAAATAACTTAATATGCAGCCTGGTTTAGCCTTAGCGTTTAGGTTACAAAAGATGCACGGCAGATTTCTATAATTTCAATTTTGTACCACTACTTTAATTCTTTAAACATGTTTTTTTGAACACATTGTGCCTAAACTATCTATCTATAAAACAATCTTATTTCGCATGCAGTTAATACAGCCCAGAAAAAACCAATTTCAAAAGACTAAGCATTGAATTCAAAAACGTGGTGCGTAAGATTTGGAAAATTTTACTCTCTGTCGAGGATTTTTAGAGCCGAAAGACTGATGATAAAGGTCGCTCTCCCTTGACGATCAATATAAGCAACTAGGATACATTCATACATATTTTTAAAGTAAAATTCGTTAGTAATTTAACATGTCTCCTTATCATTTGTCTACAAGCGACTCTCTAAATAAATACCTCATTTCAGGACAGATGGCGCCTACAGCTAATGAAGCTACTCAGGAAGATAGCCTCACAGCCAGATCTGCAACACTACTTCTCCAATAGAGAGTGGGTCCCTGCCCGCCAACAGTACTTCCTAACCTGCAGCCTGTCACCACTCACTACTGTCAATGCCCATTCAAGATATGATCTACTCGATAATATTGTTCACCTAAACCATGAGGAAACAGCGTGGGAGCCCCACCAAACCAGTGAGATTCTCCCCCTCTCCCATCATCACTGCTCACCAGCCGACACATCTACAGGATCCTATTCCTTTATTTTGCCATGGACAATGTCGATTTAAATGTAATTAAGTAATCCATAAATCGTGTATGTTAAATTGTACTTGTACCAAATATGTTAACTCAGATCATTTTTGCGATATCATGTAAAATGCCATTCAACCCAAACAAATTCGCCCGGAAAACTAAAGCTTTCACCATTGGCCCTACAATTATACCAGCGGGAATTACTTGTAGGTTAATAGGCCTATCATCAATATATGGACATTGTTATTCCACTTTCAGCACTACAAGCAGCACAAGCCTATTAGGCTTAGGTTTTCACTTGCCCCTTATGCCTGTGCCTTTTAAGTCCAACCAAAATCAAGTCCCAGTATATTGTACTCAGGCTAGTGTCTAGTGGACATTAGTCTAGTCCACATGATCAACCCAACATCAATCCAATCCAACTTTCAATCACCTAAATTCTATGACCATCAACCTTAGTTTCCACCAGAGATCACAATACTTTGGACTTGATTTATATGCCTATCTTAAAAAGAGTATTTAAAGAGATAGACCAGCCCGCTTAATCTAATAAATTGCTAATAAATGATCATTCAAAATATCACGCTAATTAAGCATTGCCTAGACAAAGGATGATGGGTTTTTGCTAGTCATCTTTCACAAATGACTTAGAAAGAGTATGTCAGCACGATAACTGATAATAAAGTTTCTCAGACCCGTGATTTGCTATGCAAGGGTCTAAATCGGCCGTCAAAAATCTTCCAATATTCTCGCACCTAAATAATTTTACCCAAATTTCGTTTTTTTTTTGAAATTTTACAATAAAAATTCAAGGGAAGTCTTTGCACCCGACGAGCTCTAAATTCGGGTCAAAACTTCCCAAATTCGCGTTGATAATCAACGAAAGTTTGGGCCCGCCGAAAATTAAACTATCGAGAATTTGCGACGTTTGACCCGATTTAGACCTTCATTATAAACGACGACGGGTTTCTATTTAAATCCAGTAGCCGCCCCACTGATTTGGAAATCAGATCATCAGAAATCAACATACCAGTGCGTGCCCAGCCCTAATTGCCGGTTCTTTTGACCTAATTAGCGCAACGTGGATCTTTTTTTTTCATTTCTGCATTAAGGCTACATAAGATTTGCAGCGAATGGAAATCCAAGCGACAGACGATTTTAAAGAAATAGCTATAAAAACAGATGTGCATGAATGTCTTACAGACATCTATATGTGCAGCTTCTATGAGAACCAAAACAGCCAGAGATATCGCCATTAGGTTACTATATAATGCCAGCAGTTAGGTAAAAAAGTTAGAATCTGAATCAGCATGAGACGCCATCGATACTGGCCAAGGTGTTACGATGAAGACCTCACGCCCTGATAGGATCCTAGTTCTTTAGTTGAGCGTATGCCTAAAATTATGATGTCTATCAAACCTGCCTAAGATTTCATTTTTCTGTTTAGACATAACCAAAAACTTACTCAAAGACAGATAAGGCCTTTTGCTTGACAAGGGACCGTGAGGCTAAACTCTAGGCTTTAAATCGAAATAGGCTAAGTCTAGCCTACGTATCTGATAACACTCTCTTAGAGTTCTTGTGATATAGCAATATGGAGCTATCAATAGCGACCTCAGTTCTATCTATAGGAGCGTGTGCCTGTACAGAATAATATATATATAGGCTACTATATGTTGAACTTCCGAAAATGAGCCATAAAATAAGGACCTATATTGATCATAGTATAAATACTTTTAATTTATAGGCCCCCTATTAAGCTTTATTTTTATTATTCAGAAAAGCCCTTACTTTTGCAGTTTATATCACCAATAGCTTACTGTAAAGAATCCAGTGCACAAGCTACAATTTTTCTTTTTTGGACATCACATTGGACGAGGTGCGGCAGCGAGAGGAACGAGCGAAACTACTAGTTGCTCTCATCCCCCCCAACGAATCGTATGGAGAGAAAGAAGTATTCCCGTACATCCACATTGGCCCTTTAGACCTTATCCATATATGGACACCTCTCACCCCCCTCCCCCCCAAATAAAAATCTATGCGAGATCTTTGCCCTGATGACAAGAGTTTTTTAGCATCATGCGTCATAGTCTATTAGCACTTAGGCATACATTTAATTATACATTACATTTAGATCCCATACCTAGCACTTAGTGTTAACAAGTAGAAAGGGTTCTGATTCCCCCCAAAAAAACATCTTAATAAATGAAAATCGTATTTAGTAAAGCTATTTCCAAATATTATGTTTAAGTTTAACTACACACCCTCATGGGTTATATGTAGCTTCTTCTCTAGGGGCCAGATGGCGGCAGCATATTATGTGATGAAGGACGCAAGGGGGCCTGAAGTTATATGACAGTTACACAAACACCTTACATTCCTGTTCAGCTAAGCCGCGAGATTCATAAAACCGATCACAAGCAAATCGGATTAATAAGTAATCCACCCCAAAAATCATCAATAAGCTCTAGCCATTAATTCTCTTGCGATTAGAGATAAGTACTTTCCAAGAAATTTATAGATATATTAGCTTCTTGTTTAAATTATTTATACCTGTTAATCTATAAGTTTAGTACGCTTCGATTTCCAAGCTCTTTTTCAACTAATTCATATCAACTTGCCCCTTTTGTAGACATCTCCTTACTTTTTTCAACTGGAATCTTTTCAACCATCTGCTTTTTCAGTCATATCGTAGAGGCCAAATATGAAGTCTCCTAAGAGGTACATAGCCCATATGTCCCCTCTCTTATGCTATTGCCCTTGCTACACCCTGCCCCCTAATGGTAGCTAAAGAATAATAGTGTACAAGCAAGCTACCGCTCCAGCATTATGATTTTTGTTATCGGTGACGCGGCCAAGAGGTGACCTGCCGCTCTACATCTATGCGAGTCAGCGGGTATGGCATTTATATTATAGGGAGATAGGGGTTTTAAATCTAATGCTTATAGCCTACCTTTTTGCCCCTATCTTGGAAAGGTATAGGTTAGCCCGCTTAGGAAAATGAAACTTTCTAGGTATGAGGTCTACAAACTAAAAGTACGTGTTCCCAGGAAGGACTATTATTGACAGTAGTCTACCACTCACTCCTTACTCCCTCCTATGAGAGATCTGAATCTTTGATGCTTATTATTATGACCTTGTAAAAATCTGAGTATTATTAAACGTGAAACCTTGCCAAAATAGAATTCTCTCTGGATTTAAATGAAGTTACACACAAAACTACTTTCAGCTTCACAACTCTTTTTTCCATCCCAATTTATGAGCGCTTTAAATACTGCTGTATCAGCAAATCACATTCTACCTAAAATTTCTGAGAAAAAAACACATTGATCACCACTTAGTGAATTATACTCAATAACTAAAAATCTGTAATTCTTTTGTTCATTATATCTAAAGCCAGAGAAAATAAAGCTGAACATAATGCTGAAAATGAATAGCAAACATGTCTGTACACTTTTCGTCAACGATTATCAGCCTAAGTATTGCACCTGTCAGTAAGCATTAAAGTATCTAAAACTTAGAAATCAGAAAAAAAGGATATTAACATAGAAGCTTGGCAAATACCTTCCCAGAGTGTGTTTTTGACCCGGATCAATTACTGAAGTTTCATTTTTCTAGCCTAAATCTCTTTCCAAGATAGTGAAAAGGTAGACTATAGAATTTTACCAGGGAAAGGAGTGTTGGACCATGTATTATGAAAAAGCAAGCCTATATGTGTCTTCAAGATGTCCTTGAAAATTTATTTCAGGAAATGTTGTGGAAAAAAGAAAAGGTGATATATGCCTGCCCGTTGTGTTCAATAGCACAATTTTTTGTTCATAGCTACAAAACTTCGAAAAGAAAGGGTTTGCTCATTTGATTGGGAAATTGGAGTGGCTAGTGCATTTTTCAATAGTCAAAAGTGTTGGAGGAGAACTAGCCCCCCCCAATGCCCACCATTTCCCAACACACATCCCAATCAAAACTTTTTGAGATAGCCATTTTGCTTCAGCATAAGTTGATTTCTAGATGAAATATGTTTTTAGGAGGACCATCCACCACAACCCTTGGGACAAGGTGTTTTAATGTATGCCCTGAGGGCATTATAAGGAATGATGTTGAGTACAAGCATTATTTATTGTTTTTTTCCTTTAGAGCAGGGCACTTTGTATCAAAAAAGTTGTTGTAGAAACTTCAAAAAGGGCTCATTCATTTAGAAATTGAGTGAGTGCTTGTGCCCTTTTTTTAATAGTCAAAAGTGATTAGAAGGCAATAACACCCCTCCCATGCCCCACCACCATTTCCCCAAAACGACATCCAATCAAAAATTTGGAGATAGCCATTTTGTTCAGCATGGTTGAATTCCAGATAGAAATTATGTTGTGAGGAGGACCTCCCCCACAACCTTCCTGGGGGTTCTGCCTGGGGGTATATAAGGTTTTTATAGAAGGTGTTGGCATAGAAACATAGAAACTTCAAAAAAGGCTCATTCTAATTGGAAATTCAAAGGGCTAGTGCCCTTTTTAATAGTCAAAAGTGATTGTAGGGCAACTAGCCCCCCCCCCTTACGCCATCATTCCACCAAACAAATCCAATCAAAATTTTTAGATAGCAAGTTTGTTCAGCATAGTTGATTCCAGATAGTAAATATGTTTTGAGGAGGAAACTCCCCATAACCTTTTGGCAAGGGTATGTAAGTGATGCATGGGGGTAGATAAGTTTTTATAGAAAAGTGGTCATAGAAACTTCAAAAAGGGCTACATTTGATTGGAAATTTGAAATGGCTTATGCCCTTTTTAATAGTCAAAAGTGATGGAGGCAACTAACATCCCTTCCACACCCACCATTTCCCAAAGGGAAATCAATAAAAATTTTGAGGATAGCCATATTAGCCCCACAACATTCAAAGTTCAGGAAATTATACCTTTGAGCAGGACACTCCCCCCACAAGTTCTTCAGGGCAAGGGTTATAAGTTATTACCCTGGGGGGCATATAAGTATTATTGCGAATATCTTTGTTGTTAGAAACTTGTAACAGAGCTCATGTGATTTCAAATTCAAAAGGGCTAGTCCCTTCTTAATAGTCAGAAGTGAATTTTTTGAGGCAACTAAACCCCCCCTCTCACACCACCTTTCCCCAAACACAAACACATCCAATCAAAAATTTTTTATTTTTTTTTTTAATTTTTAAAATAGGCATTTTTATTCAATTGCAGTTGAAAAGTTTCGGAAATATTAGGTATCTTTAAGGATGAGATTAATCCCTCCCTCTACAGCCCTCAGGGCAAGGGTTGTAAGTTATGCCCCTGGGGGGCCATATACATAACAATTTTTATTTAACGCATTGTCAATAGAAAAAATCTTTCAAAAGGGCTTCATTCAAATTGGAAAATTGAAAAGGATAGCCTAGTGCCTTCTTTAATATGTGATAAGTAGATTGGATAGCAAAACTTAACACACTGTCATTGCCCACCATTTTCCCAAACACATCCAATCAAAATTTTTAGATATCCATTTTGTTCAACATCTTTGAAAGTTCTGGAAATTAGGGACTGACCCTTTTAAGATGATAACCCCCTCTGAAGCCTCTCAGTGCAAGGGTGGGTTTTGTTTTATTTAAGTTATGCCCTGGGGGCATATAAAGGTTTTATTGTTTGAAAGCGGTTTGTAGTAAGAAACTTTTCAAAAGGGCCTCACTTCAAATTGTAAAATGAAAAGGGCTAGTGCCTCCCTTTTTTCTTTAATCGTTGAAAGTGACGGGATAGGTGACTAAACATCCCTCCTTTTGTCACGCCCACCATTTTCCTAAACACATCCAATCCAAAATTTTGAGATATCCCCATTTTTGTTCAACGATTTTTGAAAGTTCTGGAATTAGGTCTTTTTTACGAATGATAACACCCCCTCAGAGCCCTTCAGTGCAGGTTTGGTAAGTTGTAAGTCTATGCCCCTGGGGGGGGGCATCCAAATAAGGGGTGTATTATAGGAAATTTGTTGTTTTATAAAATCATAGGCAGCACCAATCGTGCGGCCTAAAGGGTAAAAAGAAACAATGTTGGCACAACACAGTATGTATTATTATTATTTTCTTTTTACTAAACCAGGGCACTTTGTATCATCAATCAAAGGAGTTGTTCATAGAAAAATTCGAAAAAGGGCTCCATTCAGATTGGAAATTTGGAGTTTAGTGGCTAATGCCCATTTTTATAAAAGTTCAAAAGGTTGTGATTTGGAGGGCATTTATCCCCTCCTGCATGCCGGATCATTCCCCCAAACACCATCTCCAATCAAAGACATTTTGAGATGATAGCCATTGTGTGTCAGCATAGTTTGAATTTCCAGATTTTAGAAAATTATGGTTTTTGAGGAGGGACACTCCCCAACAACCCTCATGGGCAAGGCGTTTTTAAGTTATGCCCTCTGGGGCCATATATAAGAACAATTTGTTGGCATAATTTATTATTTATTTTAATTTTTTTCATTTGTAGAGCAGGGCACTTCATATCAAAGTAGTTGTTGTAATAAAAACTCCAGAAAAGAGCTCATTCAATTGGGAAATTAGACTGACGTGACTTGTACCCTTTTTAATAGTTGAAAAGTGATTGGAAGGCAACTAAAACACACCTTCCACACCCACCATTTCCCAAAATACATCCATCAATCAAAAAATTTTGAGATAGCCATTTTGTTCAGCCATAGTTGATTTCCAGATAGAAATTATGTCTTTTGAGGAGGACAGTCCCCCACAGCGCCCATAGGACAAGGGGTTGTAAGTTTTATTTTGGCCCTGGGGGTTCCCTATAAGGGTTTTTTATATAGAAGGTGTGTTGTCCATAGAGAAAATTCCCAAAAAGGCTCATTCGATTTTGAAAATTCAAAGGGCTAATGCCCCTTTTAATAGTCGAAAGTGATTAGAGGTCAACTAACCTTCCTCTCATGCCCATTTTTTATTTTTTTCCCAAACACATCTATTTTAAAAAATTTGAGATAGCCATTTCATTTAGCGTAGTTTGATTTCCAGATAGAAAAATATGTTTTCTGAGGAGAGGACATCCCCCAAAAACCCTCGGGGCAAGGGTTTTAAGTCATGTCCTGAGGGCATATAAGAACAATGTTGGCACACAACGTATTAGTTATTATTTTTTCCTTTAGATGTCAGGGCACTTCATATCAAAGAAGTTGCTCTAGAAACTTCAAAAAGGGCCTCATTCAATTGGAAATTGGCCAGTGGTTTGTGCCCTCTTTAATAGTCGAAAGTGATTGGAAGGCAACTACCTAAAACCCCTTTCACACCCACCATTTCATGACAATACATCTAATCAAAATTTTGAGATAACCATTTTGTTTTTTTGGTTTAGTGTAGTTGATTTCCAGATAGAAATAGTCAAAAGTGATTGAGGACAACTAGCTATCTACTAGGCTTAGGTGTTTTCTCTTGGAAAATTTGTCTCTCCAAACCCATTAAGAATACTCCCTGAGGGAAAAAATTACCCCCTCTCCCAGTCATAGTTGGAAAATGCTTTTTTTAATTTTTTTTTAATTAATTTTGATTTTTTTTTAAATTCATGATGTAACCAAGACATGATGATGTAACCAAGGACTTAATCTGAATAGGGTTCTAAACCCTATGCTTTCTAAAAGTCAGAATATATAATTTGTACTTTACTGAAAAAAAAATTCAAGTGAATTTACTGAATAAAATCTGCATTGTCAATTTAATATCGCATATTTTGATATTTATTCCTTAAAATCTCAATTAAATTTTTGATTACTTAAAGTTACTTAAAGTGAAAAAATTAAAAAGAAAATTTTTTTGTTAAAGAATTGCTATATAAAGAATAAAAAAAGAAAAAAGGTACATTTTTTTTCATTTTTCCTTTAAAAGGAAAAGAATACGTTTTTTCAGTAAAGAAACTGAAAAAAAAATTCAAATGAATTTTACTGAAAAGAGTATGTGATTGTCAGGTTTAATGTAAATATGCTGATATTTATTCCATAAAATCTTAATTAATTTTTTATTTCTTAAGGTTTATAAAAGTGAAAAACATTAAAAATTTCTTTTAATAAATTACAAATTATATTTCTTGCTTTTAGAAAGCATAGGGTTTAGAATCATACTCCAGAATTAATGTTCTGCTCGTTTTGAGTTTGACATATTTAGTTTCTGTTGTTTTGGGTGGCTTTCATTTATTTATTGATACTGATTTGTGGTAGTTCTAGGCTTGGTAGATTATTTGATCCTATTTTTGTTCATTAAACTGACATTGCACATTTTTTCAGTAAATGCATTTGAAATTTTTTTCAGTAAATTACCAAATTATATTCTAGCTTTAGAATGCATGGGGTTTAGAACCCTACTCATTAATTTCTGCTCGTTTTGAGTTTGACCCTTATTTTAATTTCTGTTTGTTTTGGGGTTTCATTTATTTATTGATACTGATTTGTGGGTACTTGTATGCTCTGGTACTTAATTTGATTCTATTTTTGTTAAATTTGGGTTTATTGAAGTTCTTTACTTTTCTTTTGAAAAACTTATTTTGTGGAAAAAGTTTTTTTTTAATTAATTACACAAAAAAGACACCACACAAATAAGGAATCTTATGCTACTGCTTTTATTTAAAATCTTCCTTCAGAAGAACTCCTCTCCTCCAATGGTATATTAGGCCTGATCTTGGACACACTAATTTTGTTTAAAAAATGTATCTTAACAAAATATGGACAAAAGGTTCCTTGGTTTTACAAGCTTGGGTTGGAACTAGCAATGTGGTACTCACTTTGATATTGTACCAAAGGCTTTAGAATAGCCAAAGTGAATACAATCAAATAGCCCAGTATGGTCAGCCATTTTTTTTAAACCAACTATTACTTTGATAATCTACATGTTACAGATCTTTTTCTGTAATCGTCTCCTATTGATCCAGGTGCCAAGACAATTTAGACTCAAAATAATCCTATATTTGTGGAACCATTAGCTTACGCTTTTCAAATACTTACCAAAATTGGAGTATTAGATTATTCAGTCTATATAGTTACCTTTTATCTGAATGTTGATCTTCTTTTATGGGAGTTGTTTCATAACCAATTCTTTCCTTGCATTTGGGCAATTTACCATTCTTTAAGCCCTGATTGGTAGGTAAATTAAGTGGCTCTGCCAGAACTGATGGTTGGCAACAAAAGATCATACTATTAGAAAAGTCCCCCAGCCATGAATATCAGGAAATTTTTATTGGGTCTTCTAATTTTTGTATTAATTTGTAAGGTTCGCTCTAAGGCAACATCTCCCATCATCACACCATATCCTGATGATGATAAAAAAAAGCAGAGATTTTCCATGGAGACTAGGAGGCACAAAATATGAAAGCAAAAACAGAGTTAAAGCTTCAGTTTATAAACGTAGATAATTGTGGAGACAGGGCGAGTAGGCAGCATCTTTGTGTAGAGGGGGGCAGCCCGCCGCTTCTATGATGGAGGGGGGAGGAGTCTTACTAATACTTCCTGAGGGGTCACTTTGAATATAGGTTCTTTAGAACTAGTCATTCTCTATATTTCGCTAAAAACTTGGCCTTTAACATTTTCCATGTTCTACTTTTCCTGCCACAGTATAAAATATAAAAGAGACCCAATATCCTACTTCCGATTTCCAGAAAACATAAACCACAAAAAGCGATTTGACGCAAATCACACATTTTGGGTTAGATAACAGCTTCTTCTAAGAATCAATTCAAAAAAGTTTACAGTGGGCAAAACTAAAATATCAAAATGGTGTCGTTAGTAGGGGAGACCCGACCCACGTTTAGCCAAAGCAAACAGTTTTCAATATATAAAAACTTCCTTATATGGGGCTATTCTGGTGGATTATAAAATCTCTGACAGATGGCAGTGTAATGTTTTTAAAAACACGTCTGACCCCTTAATAGTAACTTTTACCAAAACTATCAGATTGGATCAGGCAGTTTTATGGTGTGATTAACTCTAGAATAATTTTGTTCAATTTTGTCTGAAAAGCCTACGTCCCTAATACGGAATACTAGAAAAACTCGCTGTTGTAAACTCACTTGGTATTCTACTTATTATTTGTCCTGTTTTTGCAGCTTCCGAGACATTGCCATCTTCACCAGTCCTGCGGGATAGCAAACTCCCCATGTTTGGCCACAATACCCCAGGGTAAATTCGGCATGCCATTACCAACGGTGTCCAAAGTGGGGCTATGCTTGTAAAAGCTGTGTAAACAGCATATTTTTTATTTAGGTTTTTTATGAAAGGTTGAAGGCAAGCTTGATGAAACAAACCCAAAACAAAAAAACCCAAAAAAACTTGTGTTGTAATTCTGGCGTTGTTTAATCCTGTCAGAACAGTAGGTGAACTGAAGTTCTATTTTTTTTTTGTTAAATGTTCATTTCAAAATAAAAGTGCTTAAAAGTATAAAACAGAAGAAAAAGAAAGAAAGGTGGCTGTGATCCAGAAGAATAATAAAACAGCAGTTGTCTCTGTCTTATTCTACAAGAAGTCAGTGGGATTCTTCTTGAAGTTGCCATGGTGTCCTTTTTAGAGGAACAGTGCAAGGACTACAATAAAAAAAAAGTTGGAGATGTGAATAATTCCCTCTAAAAAGTCTGGACCCTGAGTTTCTTTACACCCTGTTACAACAATGATTAAATATTTACAGAGGAACCAAGAAAAGAAAAAGGACTAACTAGGACAAGAAAGAAAAAAACTTTACTTGAAAACGATAGCTGATATGTTTTCAACTTTATTCCTCTAGAAACATGTAAATTTGCATACACTTATTGCCATTATTAAGAGTAATAAAAGTACCAGATAACAGAACTGCAAAGGAAGTGGACACAGTGGAGGAATTACAGGTAGAAGATTTGGTACAGGTTTAAAGATTGAGTACCGTCTGTTTTTATGGATTGCCTTAAAACTTTATCAGTAAGAACGCCAGAAAGTACAAGCCTATGACGGACAACTTCTTTCAACTGTCAAAGTGTAGGAGCTTTCTTTTAACAAACCTGGAGGCGAGCCCTATATAAAACACACGTTCAGACCACAAGACATCACCCCCCCCCCCCCCCCCCCCCCCCCCCCCATTTAAAAAGTTCTGGATGAATCAGGTCTCTGAAAAAATCCACAAGCCTGGTAAAAACATTGCATTGCACAGAGGCCAGAAGTCAAACAGGGAAGGTCACGTCAGCAGAAAGAGGTCAGTTGACCACGATGTTGAGCGTGGTGTTAATGTTGGGAACGCAGTCCCCTCCTCTACTATTCCCCACTAGAACAGTGTGTCTGGAAATTTTGCTCTGGGAAGCTTTACCAGGAACCATCACGATCAGCTCAGAAAACAGAAAATACTTACTGGCTGGATGACTGAGCCTCTCATCCTTTGCTTTACTTGCAGCATTTTATCAATCAAGTCAAATCCTCCAAAACAGTCACCTTGTACCTCTGAAACTTAGGACACTAGATCAGCCGAAACGCACCATTGAATTGGCTTGATCTATCTCAAAAAGTAGGTCTTAGGGTGAAACCAGGGTAATTCCGGAAAGTGGGTAATTTCGGACATCCCCCCCCCCCCCCTTTATCTTGCTAGACCCCTCGTTAAATTTCTTTTGAAAAAATCATAGAGGTAGTGCCAAGACTCTTAGTTTATGACTCACTATATCCGATTGACAACAGCCAGCAACATGGTGGAGACAGTCAGTCTTGAAACGGAGACGGTCGGAGAAACTTCGATGAAAAAGTACAATATGGTGTCAGTTTTTTTGCACGTTGCTGCTGAACGGTGTAACTTACAGAATTTTTGTTAATTTACCATTCAAAAGGGTTTTAATTAGGGCATTAGTGTGATTTTTTGCAGATTTTTATCTCTAACGGTTTAGGCCGTAGGTTAGGGTGGTCCGGAATTTACCATTGTCTGACCCCAAACAGGGTAATTCCCGACGTATGGTTGAGGCATAATTCCGGACACAGAGGGGGTATTTCTGAGAAATGGGAAAAATGTGATGCAATCAATTCCTTTTCATCGAATTTTTGACCTCTGCCTCCTGGAAGTGTGTTCTATCAGAGATTCTCGAGTTTTTCTAGCAATGTAGCATGAGTTTACTGAAACTATTTTCAGGAAAAATAGTTTTTTTAGGGGCTGATTATCTGCAACTTTCATTAGTTTTGGTTTCTTGCAGTCAAACACTTTCCTTTTTATACCTTTTTACTTACCCTTGCTTTTAACTTTCAGATGCCGAAGACACAGTACAGCCCAGAAGATCTTGGACAAGGCGTTAGCAGAGGTGAAAATGGGTTGGCTGCATCAGACTCGCAGCAGCGAAGTATGGGATTTCTCAAAGTCGAACGATTTTGGACCATTTGACTGCGACGTCGTCGAAAGTGGTGAGCAGGTAGTAGACCTACAAACTGGATTTAGATGAAGAAGTGACACTCGCAAAGTGCATCAAAACCATGGACAAGTGGGTGTTGGGACTATCCCGAACCGATATAGTCCGCTCTTGTAGGCGAATATGTGAAGGTGAACAATATGAAAACTACTTTCAAAGACGGTGTTCCTTGTTGGGACTGGCGGAAATACTTCAAACAACAACACAACCTTAGTCTCAAGAAGCCGAAACCAAAGAGAATTCAAGATACAAAGCCGAAAATCCGTTCTTGATCTACGGATTTTTTATCTTCTCTCAGAGACGTTGAAATGAACTTGGAACTCCCGTCGATAAAGCCCACTTGGTGTACAACCTGGACAGACGAGCTTCTGTACTGATCCTTCGAGAACCAAAGTTGTGGGCACAGAAGAACTCGCCAAGTTTCTGCCGAACTGCTGAACAGGGAGAGGAGAAAACACAACATGTTCTTGGTTGCATCAACGCTGCAGGGGCAATTCTTCCCCCCACTGATCATATTCAAAGGCAAATCTGTGTGGTCCCCTTGGACATCCGATGACGCTTTGCCTGACACTTTCATATGCTGCCACAGAAAGGGGTTGGATGACGGCCTCTTGACGTGTTTTACAACTGGTTCAAAGGCCAGTTCATTCCTAGCGTTGGGCAAGAACGTCCAGTTCTGCTTCTTGTTGACGGTCATGGCTCTCATTTGTCGCTGCAAGTTGTGCAGCTTGCAATGAACGAAAACCATCACGATTCTGAAGCTGCCACCCCATACGACACACATGCTTCAAGCTTTAGACGTGGCGTTTCAAGGCTTTCAAAAACCACGTATGACCAAAGGCTAACCAAATGGCAAGGAAAAAATGTTGGAGAGAAGCTACAGAATGCAGATTTTGTCAAGATGATAAGTGAAAAATTTGGAAACAAGCAGATCCAGTTCTAATCCAGAAAGCGTTTGCATCAACTGGAGTTTATGCAATCCTAGCGTACCAGAGAGAGCCAACCGTGCGAAAAATCAACAGAGAGCTGTTTTGACCCGCAGAAACTCAGGGCTTACGATGCCTTTCTTGAAGAAAAGAAAAGAGAACAAGCAAAGAAACCAGCAGAGAAGTCAACAGCCGATAGGATTAGTGTTAGAGTCCAGAGAGAAAGTGACAATCTGACCGTCAACATCAACATTTCTTCCCTTGAGAGAAACCACCAACTCCAATGAAGAAGACCTTTGAATAGCTCCTGTTAGGAGAGTGTAAGAAGGAGAGCGAGAGAAGTGAAACAGGGCAGAGGAAAAAAATATCACTCAGAAAGCTTCTGAAGTGATCACTTCTAAGGGTGTAGTTTAGAGCAACTAAGAAGCAGCAGGAGGAAAAGGAAAAGGCAGACGGGAAAAAGGTGTAGGAAAGAAAACCAAAGCGAAAGAAACCGGTGATACTCAGACCTCTGGTGCCAAAAGCAAAAAGATGAAGCTCTCACGAGAAGCGAACCCTACCCAGTTCCCTTTTCTGACACTGAAAGCGAGTCCGAGATACCGTACGCTGACACCGATGATGACATTTCTCTTGAAGAGACGTGTGTTCTTGATGACCTCGATCAGCCTGGCCTAGCAAGCAGAAAAAGATCGAAACGAAGCTTGGACCATTATTATGCTGTGTATTACGACAACTCACTTATTTTGGCAGAATTGTTGAATTTGTTGATGAAGGGAATCGTTAGGATGAAGTTCCTAAAGCTCGACTCAGCAGCGACCCCGTACGAGTTTAGCTGGCCAAGAACGATGACATCACAGACGTCGCAGAAAGAGTTTATCTTGGGAGGGCCCCACACTCTGAAGGGCACTGGACTCTTCACTATAAGCGAGCATCGCGAAATGGTGAAAACGCAACAAGGAAAGGAAGAAAAGCTATTGGAAAAAAGCAGTGATCACCCTAGTTCCTCTTGGTTTTGCTTTTAAACTTGCTTTTTATCAGTATTTGAAGTCGTCTTTTTTATTATTTTGTACCTTATTTTTAATATACGAATTTCAAAGAACGGTAGGCAGATGGATTCTGTAGTTAAAGGAGATGAAGGCCCCAGGCTTTTAGGTCCCCAAGTCTTCAGGAAGACTATTTAAAATGCTGGCTCGTGGTGGTATATAATCACTTTATTATCAAGATTATCGTTGAGAATCCATGGATTTGACACATTGGAAAAACGACGAGATTTGATTTTCAAAGGGAAAAACAAAAATCACGACTGCAAAGCTGAATAACTCCACTAGTTCGGAAAGGTACGACACATGAAAATTGGAAGAGAAGAAGAACATCGAGATTCTGGGGTGCTTATACCACCAACCAAAGCTAAGATTTTTTACTCCTTCAGGTACAAAGATATTGACTTCGTCCGGAATTACCACATTTTTTTGGTGGCTAATTCCGGACACCGGTGTGGAAAACCTAGTAGCTCAAATGAGAGTCACCAACCCCTTCTCTTCTCATTTATACAGCAGTGCGGGCTTTTCAGTAAAACTATTTAGCCCTTTTCCTTTTGCTTCACTCTGTGGGCTACAGAGGCATACTGGCTTGATTGCCTCATATTTATTAGGAGATATATTCAGTAATCTTTCAGCAGATCTTTCGACTCTAGGGAGTTCAAATATAAGATGATAGATGGCGATTTTCTATGCTCTGTGTGAAGGTTATAGTTGGGCTAGGCTCTTGGCTCGATAGTGGGATTTTGTATTAGTGTTTGAAGTATTTTTAACAGTTTACAAAAGCAAGGTATGTTGTGCAGACGTCAGCATATTACATTCAAACTAGGCAATGGTCAATTGTTTCATTATTCATATTACAATGCCTGCAAGAAGGGGACAGGGGAAATTGAAATCCACTTGAAGTATTAGAAAGCTTATATGAGAATGCAAAGAAATTTAGTCCATTTGTTCCAGAACGAATTCTATGAGAAACATTAAAACAATTTTAGAAAGATACTTATTGGGAGGAAAGGGGGGAAAGGATAGGATTAATCTTATTAAAATTAATTTATGCTGATAGCCTCCATCGGTAAAATATCTCTAATTGGGATGTGGTCCCCACTTGGCCGCCGTCAATATTTATAGCATTTTTTGCCTGGTGTTCATCAACCTGATGATTACCGCTTTATGCCAGAAGTGGCTAGGAATGTACTGAAAGTAAGTTTTTTATGCCACCCGTGCAAGCCAAGATTATCCCCAATACTTACTGTGACAATGATAAGTGTCAATGTCCAACTTATATTTGAGGACGCTGAGGCCAGCAACTCACGGCTTGATAAAGAGTTCGGAATAAGATGATAATATTATTCGAAATTTTTCAATCAAAGGACTTGGTTTTGCTTAAGGTGGTTCTTAATGCCTATAGATTATGGCATTTAACTCAGCAGCCATTATAGATAAATTATTCAATAATCTCTCGCCCATTGCAATTTTCAGGTGCTTAAGGGAAAACACCACTCTGCAAACCTTCTCATTCATTTTTGACCATTCAACAAATATTTGGAAGTGATTTGTATAGGTTAATGCTATTAAGTTCTGCAAATTTTTTCTGGACAAAAGCAATGCGGGGTTAAATCTTTATTCCATTTTTGAAAATTTCAGTATTTATTATGGGAAAATGACCAATTCCAGGTTAGGGGGGGAGTGGGGGAAAGAGGTGCAATAGACTTGACTGGTACAGGGAACTTCTTTTGAATATGGGCATACTCATCTGCAATACCTCTATACCATGGCGGGATTCCTTAACCCAGTATTGTAATGTGTAGTGAGCTATTTGATTCAATTTTTGTAAGATGTTTTATCAAGAGATGAAGCTACGTCTCGTCCCTATTGTTGGTTAATCCACTCTCCATAAGCAGAAACTTGTGCTTGTGGGTTTCCTAAGACCAAATATGAGACGTATTATATCATTTTGGTTGTTTCCAATTTTTTGCATCTGGGTCTTTGCACATGCCACAATAGACAATGAGTTTTTTTTCCCATAGTCAATATGGATGGTCTTATATGCTGATTTATTAAAATGGTATGAAGTAAGGAGTTTCTCTCTTACAACCCCAGGCGGTGTAGAAAGATTAGTTCTTTTTAGTATATTGTTTTTCTATAGACATTTTTTTATTGTTGTTTGAATGTGGAGGTGGAAATTAAGTTTTTGGTCAAGCATGAGACCTAGGTAATAATATAATATTATTATCTTCTGGAATAGTTGTTTTTTATTTAGAGTTAGTTTTGGCATTAACAGGATTTCGCTTGTTCAAAAATTTTGTCTCAAAAATTAAAGACACAATTTGTAGGTCAATTGTGGAGAAATTGCATACTTTTGAGTTAAAAATAATTATTCAGGTTGGATAGTGGAGGTGGAAATTAAGTCATTTTTTGCCTATTCTGAAAGGGTTGCAGTATGAGTACCTATTAATTAGCAAGTTATTATATTGCTACAGCATATTGCTCTCGTCTGGAACGTAGTTGTTATATTTAGAGTCATCAGTTTGTTGCATAAGGCATGGATATGTCGCTTCCGGTGATAAATTTGACGATTATGTTTTGATCCTACTTGTGGGGTGGCCCTGTAACCCAATGGAGTAAACTCTCGAATGTTGAGTAGAATAGGATTTTCAAACTGTCGTGAACTACGCCATAGGGACCTACTGCAGACTTTGACCCTAGAGTTTGCTATCTGAAAGCAGTATTTTGGTTGTTCACATTGTCATATGCCCCTTTGAAAATTATGGTAGCTCAACTTAACAGCATTTTTTTGATCTAGAAAAGTCAGATTTCAATGTGCATTTTTTAGCAAAAGAATAGCCGCTGATTGAGCGAAGTGGTGCGATCCTGAATCGCAGTTTTGTACAGTCGATGGGCGATCATATTTTATTTTTTACACCAACAAACCAGGAGCGCAGTCTGTGATAGAGGCACTTTTCACTCCATTTATGTTCCCCAGCCACAGGAGTTGATCATTTTATGAGGTCCCTGAGGTAAGATCTCCCTTTGCGATATTGTTTTAGCGATGGGGTGAGAGGCGAACATTACACAAACAATGAAACTTTGCACGAGATTCTTATGAAGGATTTAATAAAGGGATATACTAGCTTACGGGAAAGGTGTCACCAAAGGTGTGTGACAAGTTTATCTCCTAACAAATTTGGTGCCAAGTTCACATTGTCAAATAAGGCTCCTTCAAAAATTAGGAAATATTTTGCTGCCAATAGGCTATAATATTTTTGTGAGAAAGATTTCCATTTATTTGCATTTGTTATCAATACAAAATGAACAAGAATCTTGTTGAGGAAGTGGGAAAATACGATTCCCGCGAATCCAGTTTTGACGAAATGACTAAGGTGACTAAAAAGATAGAAGTAAAATCATATTATTTTTCTCAACAAACAGAGGCCAATCTTGTCAAAGATTAAAACTTTCATTTCTCACATTAGAAAGTATTTTCCCCATTCAATGATGCCGCTGAAAATCGAGTATTGGGCCTATAAGATTAGAGACTCAGGGAATATCTAGAAGTGGTTTATTTTTCTTAGGAATAAATGGCCTAGGAGGGTTTCCAAAAAAAAAACATAAAAACCAGATATAAAACATGGCGGAACCATGAAGAGAAGCTCCTATGCCCAAGCGTGATTATAACAATTTTTAGCAGTTTCTTATGTTTGTATGAAGGTTTGAGATGCTCTTTATCCATGTGCTAGGGTGTATATTGTCATAGCTCACCTGCTAGTTTTGGTCCTAATCATGAATGTATTGCGCATTTATTCAATTCTTGGATTGAAGAATGGATTAGTTATGTACTCGGCATCCTCTGGGCGTGGTTGGTAACTAGGGTTCATTGAATTAGGAGCAAATTGTGGATAGCTTGCTTTGATTATTTGATCTTAGCTGATTGACCCCCCACAAAAAGAAAGTTGCAAATAGGTTAGCTTTTTCCTTCTATCATTGTCATAATGTGGTATTATATGAGTATAAGCTCATACCCAGGTGGTGGGTTGGGGAGAAGTCTCTTCTTTCTATTTTCCCACCCATATTTGCTGATAGACTTTGCTGTATAATTGGCTCATTTGTTTCTCTGGGGAGAGATTGATTTTGCAAAATCTATTCCAGTACCTTATAGCTTTAAGCATCTATGTATAGTCCTTTCTTTTAGATTTAGATTGCCTGCTTGCTTAATTTTTTTAAATTTTATTCGTAGTAGGTCGTGGTGCAAGGTTTTTTTTATGAATTCATGTCCATGCTGCCCTTATTTTACTTCCTCCATTGTATTTAGGCAACTCATTGTCTCACGCCCACTGCTTTAGGGAATTTGCCTGGTAGGTTTTATAGGGAAAGTTTTCGTAGTGTGTTGGTACATGGGGATATAGCATGATTACGACATGTATTTATTACGGTAAAAGTGTCAACGCTTCAGCATGTGTTTGCTGTCCACAATTCTGTCTTTGTGTTAGAAATGCATTGAACATTTGGGTGATTGAAACTATGTAATTCATCATTTAGCTTATTTTGGAAAATAGACCAATTGCTTTAGCGTGTTGATATATTTGGATGTATGAGATGAAGCTTTCAGCAGGTTCATTTAGGGAGCAAACTATAGCAAAGTGGTCTGTACATAGACTATCAATTTTATTTATGTAAATTTTTGTTCAAAAATTTAAGACACAGAATTTGTAGGTCATATTGTGGAGAAATTGCCACTTTTGGGGTTTGAAATAGTATTCACAGGTTTGGAGGGGCCAGTGGTAGCAAACAACTAATTCATTATATTATTTGAAGTCAATATGCTCAATAAATTTACCAGCTGTTTATTTGTGTGCGTTTTTCCCCCACAAAAGGCTACGCGTTTGTGTGGGCATTGAAAATCACCACAAATAATGATATTTTTTAACATATTAGAATTATTTATATAATTAAAAGAATCTTCTCTTTGCATCTGTAGTTTGGCCATTAGGGTTATAAAAGCTTATTATGTAAGTTTTTTTAAATTATTCAGCCAAAACACTTATACCAATTACAATCAACATCCAGTTTTCAAAATCTGGAAAATTGATGCCACAAAATTTTATATTATTATTAACTAATAAAGCTACACCACCTCCTTTTCTCGCTGAAGATCTATCCTTTCTCAGGATAGTATATATCCCAGAGACTTAATTTGTTGATTTTGGGGTTAAATGAGTTTCTGGAGGCAAGCAATATTAATGTGAATTATATTTCATAAATGATATTAGTTCATTTAGCTTATTTTCTGTGAGTGATCTTACATTCCATTGGAGTATTGATAAATGTTGTGTTGTTGATTTATTCTCATATGACTGTGTATTCAATGTTCAGCTTTGTTAGAGTAAAGCAAGATCTTTTTTTTTGCTTGAATGAAGCATATCATCTCTGGGATGTAGATTTTTGCCAATTCTGCAATAAATTTTTGTTTTCTGTAGTTGAATGTATGTTCATTGGCCTGAACTGCATTACAGTTAGAATGAATAAGCATATATTTGGGGATTGCATTTTTGGTATGTGCATCTGGTTTGTTGGTTAAGGATTGATTCCTCGGTTAGTGAGCTTTTCGCTGGTTTGTTTCTTCTTGGGAGGGAGGGGCCAGGCTGGCTCCTCATCTCACCGGACAAGGAGGCTTGTTGGCTTGGTGATGACCGCTTCTGTATTCTGATAGGGGGATCTTGAGATAGGTGCTAGCGGGGCAAACTTAGAAGGCGATGGTGCCTTTTATATGGGGTGCTTGATGCATTGGGGGCATTTGACTTGGGGCTTTTGGTTGGTTTCATTACAGGCTTTTATTTGGTATTGTTGGGCAGCATTTGCTTCCATTGCTGCAAAGGGGTTATGGGATGGCCCTTCTCTGTTGATATTTGGAGTGTTAGAGCTCTTTTCTTGTATGCACGGGCATAATGATGTTACTTTGTAGATTCATGTGGGCCTTTGCAAATTGATGCATGTAGGTCCTGGAGTGTTGTTGCAAGTTGTCAGCTCTTTAGGATGGAAAGATGTTACAATTACTACACTCTTGGAGAATTTTCCTGCATTTGTTTGTCGGCTGTTGTCCCAGTTTGAACACTTCTGACACTGAATAGGCTTAGGTTTGTATTCCTTGTTGTGGTTTGATTTGCACCAAATAGGGAATAATTTTGCTTTGGGATATAATTTTATCAGTCTTTCAGTTGTGAATAAGAAGGATCTACTAGTTTTTTTTTAGGCCATTAGAGTTAGTTTTGCCCAAGTTGGGTAACATCCTCAACTGGGATTGTGTTTTCCACAGCCCTATCTGAAAGGCCTTCTTTTTTAACTCCTGAGTAGGTATCTCTGGGGGAACATTATAAACCTACTATTTTTGTTGGTGATTGTTTTGGGTTCCAATTAGATGCAATAATTGGGGTATTCAGAAGGGATTTTAAGGGTTATTATTGTATCTGCTGATTTCTGATCTTTCTACAGCTATTTAGCAGAGATCCATCACGGTTAATGTTAAGAGAGAACATTGATTTTAGCAATTAAAAATTGCAACTCTATTGCAGCGTGATCCATTTTTATTTTCAAAGGGGGTAGTGGGAGTAATTTTCAGGTAAAATTCTAAGTTTTTGGAAGGAGGATCTTGGGCAGGGAGAGGGGAAATGCTTTTAATTGGGGAGATTTTTTTCCTTTTTTTAGAACTTCTAGAGAGGACCTCTGAAACCATTATGTCATCATTTATGGTGTACATTAGCCCCTACCACTTATCATTGTCCTATTCTCCGAATTGGAGCTATCATGTTAGATACTTTGAGATATGGTGCTTGACCAGCCAGGATGGGTATTTCTTTCACTATGACACTTTCACTGGAATTTGATTTGGGATCTGGGGGGACTTTTTTTTGAGGACTTCTAATCATGAGCCTATTGGAAAAAGCTTTAAAACAGCAAAAATAAAACTAAAACAAGAAGGGAAAATAGATGATATCAAACCGTCCTTGCACTATACGATGGGAGGATAAACACCACAGTATGAGCCCTGAGGATGACTTGAGCAGAATTGGTTTAGTACAACTGCTGATTAGAAGAGATAATAATCACAACAAGAAAAATATATTTCGATTTTTCTTATAAGGTTGCTGTTGTGTTTTTTTTGACTATGTTGTCAAAAAACCCCTTTATAGTTTCCTTTACTACCCGAAAAATTATAAATTCGAAGTGTTTCTAAAGATAAAAAGTAAATAGATAAAAATTCAAAAGTAAAAAAAATAAAAAAGAGTGGGTGAACTCTCATTGAAAATTAAAATAGAGAACGAAAAAATCAACCGTACGAAGTAAGTGAAGCAAAACGAAGAGTAGATATAAAAGAAAAGGTTTAACAGATTAATGGATAAAAAAAAAAAAAAAAATGAAAAAAAATATAAAAAATAGCCAAATAACAACAGTAAAAATAAAAAAAACAGAAGCTGATACTTTCATAGAATCGCTTATTTTACTGTATGAAAAGACGAGGATTTTACGATCGATTTTAACGACGAGATTGTAAGTCTGCTGGCAGGAGGAATTTTTGAATCCAAAAAAAAAAAGGTCAAAGTGTCCTGAATTGGCCCTGGTTCACACCCTAGTGTTGTTGTCCTTTTAAATGTCCTTGCCCCACACTACTTACAAAACTACAAACCTCTAGAAACAATAGTCATGGGGCGCTAGTATTAGGGACTACTATCAGCCAGGAAGCCGCAATTTTTATGACTGTCTGCAAATGTAAAAACTATATCAGTGTATAGCATTGCTGAGCTGTTTTTTTGGGGAGAAAGCATAACATAAAAAAAGGCTTGCACTCTGAGAATATAATCAGTGGAATCAGAGCAAGTAGTGTCTGCCTCACAAACAGAGATGTTTCAAGGATTATCAGTTCTTTTTGTAATATGTCTCAGACAGAATGCCTACCACATCTAGTGAAGCACTTACCAGAGAAGTTTCTCTGCTCAGCGCAAGTCCTGTGCGACATTTAGAACTCCTTTACATAAACCCTGAAACAGAAGCAGCACAGGTTCTGTCTCTAAATGAGAAGCGAAAGTCAACAGATGATTCGTTAAAGAGATCGTCCATGCAAACCCCTTTTCAAAAGGCTCAACAACGAAAAATAAAAACAGGAAAAAATATGAAAAAGTCAGAATGGTGCTCAGTGACACCCCCCATGAAAGAAATGCATTACTGCTAGGAATAAAAAGCGTATCTGCCAAAAAAGCCAAAGTCCTGGAACGGAAGAAAGTCAGACAAGTGAAAAGACTAGACAGCGAAAGGCGTGTCTCTCGCAACAAGAGTTAACAGTTAGAGTGACGATTCTGACGTTAGATGATCCGGTGATGTGCATTTCTAATCCGGATCGATGATCCCGTAAATGATCCCGGATCATGATGTATGAGCGGAGTATTTCTAATTGTCTTTTTCAAAGGATGGTATTGAATGAGTTACGTTTGCTTTGGCATGCCTCAGCAACTTTTTATTGCTTGAATCAATTCATGGAGAATTAAACAAGTCAAAATCAGCCGATCGAAGGGGCCCAATCTCCCCTATCTACATATCGGACCGACCGAAAATAAAATTTGAAGATCGAAACGTAAATGTTGATATCGCAAACAATATTGGAAACTTCTGTTTTTCCAGCTTTTTAACCATCTACCAGGTAACATCCAACAAAAAACTCCAACAGACGAAAAGTACTCGCTAATATCTAGCGTAAAGCAAAATTTGGAAGTTCTAGGGGAGGGGGGCAGCTGCCCTCCCCTAGTGCCCCCCCCCTTCCCTATGCCTTACGCCCATTTGTGTGGAGACCATACTTTGCCTTTCCATGACGATAAATAAAAGTTCAAATAGGGATAAAATCCTTTTAATAAACAGGTTCACAAACAGTGATACGTTAAGAAATCATAGGCAGCGTTCTGGCGCTTATGTTGCCCTAAGTAAAGAACGATGTGGGCACAATGGGTTTTTTCCCTCCCATTACCATCGCCAATTCGTATTGAAAGGAGTTGGACTTTGTAGTAAACCGGACATTTCTTTTTCCCTTTAGAGCGGGCACTCATATTGGAAAGGGGTCGTTCGTAAGAAACAATTCTTAAGGGGTTCCTTCGGATTGGAAATGATGAGTTTTAGTGCCCCTTTTTAATAGTCGAAAAGTGATTGAATGAGTGGCCTAGCTTTGCCAACTAGCTTGGTAATTTACCACCCCCCCACGCCCATCATTCCCCCAAAACACATCCAATCGAAATTTTGAGATATCAAACAGTTTTGTCAGGTTAGTTGATTTCCAAATAGAAAATATGTTTTTGAGGAGGACACTCCTCAGAAAGGGCATTAAGTGCCTTTTTAAAATCTAGTTTAAAGTGATTGGATAGACGATAACCCACCCTCTCACGCCCAACCACTTTCAAAGTACATCGAATTTAAAACATTTTCAGTTTCTAGATATTCATTTTGTTCAATGCGTAGTTGAAAGTTCTGGGGAAATTAGGTCCTTTTAAGGATGAAGCCCCCTCAGAGCCCTCAGTACAAGGGTTGTAAGTTATGCCACTAGGATTTGGCTTATCTTAAGTTTTTATTGAAAGCGTTGTTTTAGAAACTTCCCAAAAGGGCTCATTCAATTGGAAATTGAAAAGGGGCTAGTGCCTTTTTTAATAGTTGAAAAGTGGAGTTGGATAGCGACTAAACGCCCATCGCACGCCCACCCATTTCAAAACATTGGGGACATATAAGAACGATGTTAGCACAATGTATTATTTTTTATTTTTTTCCTTTAGAGCAGGGCACTTAGTATCGAAGAAGTTGTTGTAGAAGAAACTTCAGAAAAGCTCTATTCAACGTTGTTAAAAATTGGAGTGACTTGTGCCGTTTTTAATTAGTCGAAAGTGATTTGAAGGCGAATTTTAAAACCCCTTTCAACGCCCATTCATGTTCATTCGACACACAACATCCAATCAAAATTTTTGAGATAGCCCGATTTGTCAGCGTAATTTATTTCAGATTAGGAAATATGTTTTTTGAGCGGAGGACACTAAACGCCTCGCATTACCCGTACGGGGGCAAGGGTTTTAAGTTTAAGGCACCCTGAGGCATATAAGAACGATGTTTGCACAATGTGCTAGAAATTATATTACTTTCCTTTAGAGAAGGGCACTTCATATGGAAGGGGTCGTCGTAGAAAGTTAATAAGGGGTCATTCCGATTGGAAATTGAGAGTTAGTTGCCCTTTTATAAGAGTTCGCAAAGTGATATTGTGGGAGGGCAACTAGCCCCCCCCCAAGCCCATCATTTCCCAAACACATTTCATCAAATATTTTGAGATAGCCATTTTAGCATTTGTTTCAGCCGTCTAGTGATTTCCAGATAGAAATGGACAATTCCCCACAATCTCAGGGTAAGTGTTTGAATGTTTGCCCTGGGCATATCTGGGCTGTTTTTTAAACAAGACGTTGTTAGTAGAAAACTTCAAAAAAAAGGCGTCATTTGATTGAGAACATTCAAAGGGCTAGTATGCTTGCTTTTTAATAGTCAAAAGTGATCGTGAGGGCAACTAGGCACTCTCCCCCCACGCCCATGATTTCCCAACACATGTTCATCAACAATTTTTGGAGAATGATAGCCATCCATTTTTTTCAGCGTTAGGGTTGATTTCAGATAGAAGGAAAATTCTTGCCCTCACAATCTCTCAGGGTAAGGGTTTGACTGTTTGGCCCTGGGTGCATCTAAGTTTTGATAAGAAGGTGTGTTGTAGGAAAGTTCAAAAACGGGTCATTCGATTTGAAATTCAAAGGGTTTAGTACTGACTTTTTATTGTAGGAAACTGATTTTGAGGGCAACTAACCCCTTTCTCTATGCCACAGCTTCTCCCCAAAACACATCCAATCAAACTTTTTAGTAGCATTTTATTCAACGTAGTTTGAAAGTTTTGGACATTAGGTTTTAAGGATGTGACAAACCCCTCCCTTCACAGCTCTGTGGGGCAAAAGGGTGTGTGTGTAGTGTGTTATGCCCTGTGGGGGTATATGAGGTTTTATGGTTTAACAAGCGTTGTGTCATAGAAACTTCAAAAACAGTGTGTCATTCAATTGGAAATTGAAAAAGTGCAAGTGCCTTTTTTAATAGTGTGAAAGGGATGTGTGTGTGTGTGTGTTTGTGTGTGTGTGTGTGTGTGTGGTATATGTGAGCGACTGTTTGCCACCCCTCTCACGCCCACCATTTTCCAAAACACATCCAATCAAATTTTGAGGTATCAGTTTGTCTAACGTAGTTCTGAAATTCCTGTGACTTTTAGGGGATGATAACCCCCTCTAAGAGGAGCCTGTCAAGTGTCTGAAGGGTTGTAAGTTCTCTCCTCACGGGGATATAAGGTTATCATAGAAAGTTGTTGTATAAATCTTAGGCAGCCCGATCGGCGCTGCCTAAGTAAAGAGACGAGGAAACGCGATGAGAACGAGGGACAAGGAAACGCCCCTCGGGGACTAAGTAAAGAGGAGGGACACTCCCCCACAACCGCTAGGGCAAGGGTTTTAAGTTATTCCCTGGGGGCATATAAGAAACGGATGTTGGCACAATGTATTATTTATTAATTTCAACCAGCCTATGCCTTCCCAAGGCCAGAACAAAAATTTGGGACTAAATAATGCAAAAATACAAATGAATGTGCATTGTCAGTTTAAATAAGCGATCATTACTGATATTTAGTAATCGAGAAGTGTTAATATTATATGATGTTTTATTAAAGTTCTGCAAAAAAGTAAAAATATTTATATTTTTTCCAGTAAAGTTCAAATTTTGTTCTTGGCCTATTGGAAGGCATATGGGTTTGTTGCGCCCAACTTATGTTAATTTCATGCTCTTTTTTTGAGTTTGACTTGGTTAATTATTGTAATGATTTAGATGTATTCGTTTTTTGGGTTCATTTATTTATCGATGCGGATTTGTGGTAGTTATCACGCTTGGTAGAGATATTGATTTATTTTTGCTCATTTTTTGTACCATGGAGTTCTTACTTTTCTTTGAAATACTTGGTTTTGTGTGAAAATTTTTTTTTCAAAGTAATTAACAAAAATTACCAGATATTTGGGGCAATATGCAGTGACTGTCATCATAGTAAAATAACTAAACTATGAACACTTTAAAAACAATAGTTTTATTACAAAATAACGGATAAAACTACATATTGGTAATTCTCTAAATTCTTTTCAAAGCAAAATTGGAAGCTAGCCTCACTTGACCTTTTTGGACCCAACTCATTAGCGTTCAAAGGAAATAACAAGCTTTTGCCGGACAAAGGTCAACTATAAATTGGGTGAATTTTGAACTTAGAATTCATCAGATTTTAATAATGATTATTGTAGGTAGAGTTTCAAGCCCCCCACAGAAAATTCACAGTGTTCACGATCCATAAGCTATTCCCAGGAATGAAGAGAGATTCAGAGAATAATTTCCTGCCCTACCTCTCCAAAAATTCACTGAAAATAAACTCCGGATTATCGTGAAACACGCTAGTTTTGTGGACAAAATGGCTATCTCAAAAATTTTGATTGGATAGTTGGGCATACTCTCCGCCCTACCTTCACATCAGACCCACCAGTTGCCCTCCTATAGGCTGATGCGCAATATACGTAAATCAGGGACAGTAGCCCTTTACCAAAACATACAGAAGAAGAAGAAGAAGGATTTATTGAAAAAAAAACATATCAACATGAAAAATTATTGCTGATCCTCCTAAAAAGCAAAGCTTGTCAGTGGGGGAGGTAAAGTTAAACAAAAAATCCTTAAAACAAAGAATTACTTGGCCACCGACACCTACTAATGTTATCTATCACACTAAAAAATAAATACAAAATAATACATATATTATACTTCTCCTCTGGGCAAATCATATCAACAAAACCCCCCAAAATAAATAAATTCAACATAATCGAGTCAAATACTCATATTCAGCAAAAAGCAGTTACTTAATGATTTTTCTAAAAATATGGGGTCACCAATAGTTTTAATAGCACTATTCAAACTATTCCATTTTCCGCGTTACCTCTATAAAAAAACAGAGAAAAAAACATGAACCGGAAGATATACCTCTAGGTACACAGACAGTCCGGGCGGATACCCCTTTTATCATCGAGCAATGAACAGTAGCCCTACATGAGGACAATAATATCACCAAAACTAAGCGATGGATCTGAACAATCCTGCTGCGCAGTCTAAACAATAAACCGACAATACATAGAATCACGAAGGCCTGCAGCCGGCAAAATTTTTAATAGTTGGGTTAAATTTCTCTAACAGACAATACGTGGAGATATACCGGCTGGAAAAATTTCCTACTGCATTGATTTGTAGAACCTCTATATGGTTTTAGGTAGTAGAAGAAATAGTTAGATGAAGCCAAATACTTGAAAACAATAAAAGTCATATACGGGCGTATTAAGAAAAATACAGATGGCGCGAAGCGACAGACTTGGGAAAAACAATGTTGGAGTTCTCTCATTATACCGAGATTTCTTGCCAGGAATTTTGCTAGTGAAAAGTAACATGTTCCATTAAAAAGATAGAGTGTCATCTATTACAATCCCAAGTTTATTTAAAAGACGCCAGTCCTTTTATAACGCCAATTGGTGCATTATCTAATTCCTTGCATCCATGGGGTAAAAAGTTTGCTGATCGCCTCCCCCCGAGAAAAAATATTATGAAAGTTAGACTGAGCCATTGTTAATCCTTAAGGTATTACCCTCAGACATGCTGTTAATTCTAATGAACTGATTCCTTCATGGGAAAATCTGCAGCAGCTCCGCTGTATTAGCGGTGCCTCAATGGATTTGTGTCATCAGCAAAAAAGTGAAAACTTGTTTCATTAGTTCGGGGTTTAACCGTTAGTTCATTTATTCTATAGCAAAAATGTATGTTAGGACAATTTGCGTAAATCATTAATAAATATCAAGAATAATATAAGGGACCGAGAACTGATCCTTGCGGAAAACACCTATTTCAATACGCTTTCTTTCAGGAGAAGAAGTATCATTTAGTTGGACATACTGCTAACGATTAACTTAAAGAGAACTCTTAAAAAAATTTAATTGATTTACCCCTCAAAACCATACACCTCACACTTCTTAAGTAGAAGTTCATGATCCACGAGTGTCGAAAGCTTGTTCATCAGATCTAAAAATATAGCAACGTGATTTTGAAACCTTCTATCTAATACATCATGTAATAATTATTTGTCAAATAAATCATCGCTTGTTCCGTGATCCTTTTCTCACGGAACCCAAAATTGTGTCTATACCAGTTAACTTATGATCCTCCAAATATATACTCCTCATTCTAATACTAAAAACAATTCTCTAATAACACGGAAATTAATGGGGGTATTGTAAAACAGATATCGGTCTATAGTTTGCCTGGTGGCATTTGTGAAATACCACCCTTATGAATAAACATGGGGTTACGGGCAACTTTAAAAAAACAGTCTGGGCATTTTCCTTGACGAAAACAATCATAATTAAACCCACATAAAAACTTCAGCTATAACAGGAAAAAATACATTTAAGTGTGTTTTTTTAGAGTATTGATGATGCCGCTACCAGATGAATTACTACGCAAAACCCATAAATAATTTTTTTAATTTCATCACTGTTAGAAGTCTAAGGTGAAAAAGAGACACATCAATGGGGTCCCTCAGTAAAGGACTGCGGACCGTTGGGTCACCACTATCAGGCACAAACTGACATAGCTAAATTCAGACCAAGATATTCGAAAAATAACTCTTGAAATTCATTGCATATGTCCTTTTCAGAATCTCAAAGTCTTTCCCATTACACTAACTAAATTCATCAGGTACACTATTTATTTTTAATCCAATCAATTCTTTTATTAGTCCCAGGTTTCTTTAGGGGCATCCTTCGACTCCTTAAACTTTCTCAAAATAGTTTCTTTTTTTCATTCTTAAAAGTGTATTCAAACCTATTCCGATAAATTTTATATAATTGCTTATTTTCCTTGTGTCGGGTTAATTATTTGAGCTCTCAAACAATTATCTCTACATTTATTTGCTTCAAATCACAGGACCAATCCAAGGTTTTTTACTTGAGTGCTTTCTATTTAAACGGTTTTTCAATATGACTACTTGACTTTATCAAACCTCTGCAACTTTTCATAAATAAAACAAACTTTGAATTTGCGTCCTGAACTTCACTTAGAACATCGTACCAATCCACCTTTTCTATATCATTTTTAAGTTTTTACCATCGCACTTTTACTGATCACCGGAATCCTTGATTTTTTGCCTTTAAACCACCTTCGTGACAGTTCTAAAGCTAGCTGAAACTCCAAAGTGGTCAGATACATCGTTGATAAGGACCCTGGGAAGACTCAAGGGTACATTAGAAAGGATGTTATCCAGAAGCTTAGCTGATGTTCCCGTAATTCTTGTAGGGATATTTATACAAGGATGAAACCCATTGGATAAACTTCCATTAATAAATTCAGTGCTAGCAGATGACTGATCAATAAGGTCAATATCAAAATCCCCCCATAATAAAACATGGCATAGAGTTAATTGGAAGTTTCATTAATTGTTCTTCAAATAGATCCATAAAGTCTTGGAGCAGGCTCTGTGGAGGTCTATATACTACAACAATACAAAAATTCAAAATTCTCTCTAGTTATATGTAAAACAAAACACTCGCAAACTTTCTCTCTATATATTGTATAAGATCTTCTCTTATTGAAACCTTATAATCAGCCTGAATGTAAGCTGCTAGGCCTCCATGTTGGTAATACTCGCGATTCCTTACATATAAATTATACCCAGGATATGTAGTAATTGCGAGTTATTATCATTTAACCACGTTTTCAGTTAAAGCGATCACCTGAAAGACATTAGTATTTATTAATTCCGATAAAAAAATTTATGCGCAGAATTCAATCCCTGACAATTCAAATGAAAAAATGTTAAGGCCAAAACGGCCCCTATCACAATACAAGGGTAGTGCTTCTTCTTTAAAAAATATACCTTGATGGTTCATTTGTGAAAATCTCAGTGGCATTAATATCTAAATTTCTATTTATCCTTTGATTAAACTGGCTGGAAAAATCAACCCTTCGACTTTCAAGTTGCAGGGACATTGCTGTTCCCAGGAGGAAAAACGATTATCTCTAACCATCATCAATAAAAGTTAATGTATGTGACGGTAGAGGGTGGCGGTGGCGAAAAAAAAAATCATTATCTACTAAACATATACCTAGACCTAGATAAATACAAAAAAAATAACAAATATATATTCCGGCAAAGCGGACATACAATTTAAAAAAAGTCACATTATTGCAAGCTTCATGGCACAAAGCAAAACCATTCAAAAGACATCAGCCCGCTACCACCCACTCAAAATATTTCACATTAACAAACATTTAAATCTATTTACTCAAAAATAAAAATTATCATTAACCCAAACATTTCAAATTCATTCACTATCAACTTTTCCATATCTATTTGATTAAACCAAGCGAAAAAGAAAAGATAATTAACCAATAAGTAAACTAAACACATTCAATAAAACACTCACTTTTTTAGCACCTCTGGAAGCTGTGGAGGGAGGAGGCTTATGTGCTAGTTCCTCAATCCATTCATCACACGTAAACTTCACTTTCGTACCACCCGGACGTTCAAACTGAAGATATGGTGGAACTGTGTTTGATACCCATGAAATTATACCCATCGTTTTAAGACACAATTTTTTTTTCATATAGTTTTTTTCTTGCCTCTCTCACAGAAAATGGGGCATCATCACTCACATAAATGTTTCCCTGGTTTGCTATAATTTCTTCCTTTAAGCTTCTTCCCATTTTTAGGATTTCAATCTTGTTTCCACGTTTTTTACGTTAACCTTAAAATATTTCTTATCCTTTTTTATTGCAACAACTGAAAAAATGGGGTATCACTGGTAAATTTAGTCCATCCGTACATATCTCGGTAAACATACGTTTTGGGCTTGATCTTCATCCTCACAGACTGCATTCCATACAACTAAATTATTTTCGTTAGGCTGATACTCTGCAGCCCAAGCCATAAGCCTATCAGACATACATAGGGTCTTTTCTTTAAAATATTTAACTTCTGACTGCAGGTTAAAATTATCATTTTTTCAACAAAGAAATGTTCATTTTCTACAGCATTTGTACAAGACTTAATCCCGGAGAATTCAGACCTTAAGGCTAATTGCTCTGATTCAATTGCTTTTATTCTATTTTCTACTACAATGAATCGCTGTTCAATTGATTGGACTGAGCTATGAGTTTCACGCATAATGTTCATCATCTTTGCAAATTCCTCTGATAGGGTCATTAAACGAAACCTGAGTTGTCACTGGCATCCGAATATCCGGATTTCCTGACGTATTTGGGGTACTTGTGGCAATATCCTCGCTAGAATCAATATCTGGACGACTCCGGTTTTTTTTTTTTTCTTGCCCATCTTAACTTAGTAATAGCTAAAATAATGACTTACTGGCAAAAGAAGAAGCCACCAGTCCTAAATCAGTCCTTTTTCCCCACTGTACTATTCCTTTAATCTCATATCACGAATAATTTGAGCCTTAAATCACTTTGGAGGAATAACAGCTAATCACTTTCCGTTGTTGAGTTTTATATTTTAGGGAAAAGGCTTGTATTTTCAGATTGTCTTTTATCAGATTGTACAAAGTTTTCATTATATCACAGCATGCAGATAATTTAGCAATAATCCATCGTCATTCATTTTCATTACGTGATTCATAGAGTGGCGATAGCAAGCAATACGGTCTTAACCGGTTGAGCAATGAATCATGACTGTTCTAGATCACCTTAATACATTATGACCGAAATTTACAATTTACCTAGAAATTTGAAAATGCAAATTAATTACCGTTTCTGGATGTTTTAATTATTCGTTACATTGATAAAATGGATTTTACAATTTACAGAAAACCCATACAAAATAACAGGATATCTATATTTTAAATCCAAATCACCCCCCACAAGTTAAAAAAAGAGGTGTTGTTATAATCTCTTGTTGACCGTTGCCCTAAACATTTGCTCTGAATCTTACATCACAGATGAACTAATTTTATTAGAGACATACTTTTTGGAAACGGTTATCCGATTGTATTTATTAACAACACAATTGCTTGCCGAAGATTGGCAAGACACTCCCGTAAAAATTAAGGGTCTTTTGCAATGTGAAGTTCCCGTCAAGCCCTCGAATATAAATTACCTTACAATTAGTAGTCCCCAAAAGTCACTACAAGTTTTGAGTAAAAAGTTTATGATTGGTAGAACCCATCAAAATTTAGAAAAACGCCCTGCAACAGCAACACAAGATAACAAGATGTACAGACATAACTAAAGCTTTAAATTCTAATAGTAACAATATTTTCCATTTGATTCTGCTTTAGCAGTCACATATATGATAACCTAGTCATAAAATCTCTTTTGAAGAAACTTGCCTTATTAAGCAATGATTTAGGCATAAACAGGTTGTTCGAGAGGCAATTGAAATTAAAATCAAAATAAAATAGTAATATTTCTTTAAATAGAGATTTGGGGGAATATTCACTTAATGCCCTATACACAAATTTAATTAAAAATGATTTGACTAATTATATCAAAAAACCAGTCACAATAAAAAACTCCCTCTCAACCTATTACGAATAGACCTTCTAGGCTGGGCTGCCAAGAAGGCGGATTAGCTTTTAAAAAGCTTGTCTGTAAGTATTTTAATTCCATCCTGAATGAATTGTTTCTCTGTCCATTTCGTTTGGAGTACCAGTCCTGGTTGAACTTCCTGAAGTAATGATATTAGGGCTGTTATAAAAACACCTTTTTTTTAAAAACTTTCAGTTTTAATGATTGGATTTTAATGTAAGTTTCTTTTATATTGTTTTTATTCTCTTCGGATATCAGGTAGGCTGTGGATTCGTCATGTGGAATCTTCGCCTTGAATATAGGGGTCGAAATATTCATTTAAAGTTGCGTTCCACTGTCTTGTATTTAAAAATTTCCCTGTTGTTCTACTTATTTTTCTTAACAGTACAATTTTTTTGTATCTCAAATCCACCACCTGGAAAAAATCCCCTTGTCTCCCCCCCTCTAAAACAAGGGGTTATAGGTATGATCTAAAGATAAACTATGGGAAATATTGGCTACTGAAAATTCAGGGCACGCATGAAGGTATTTATTCTGGAGTGGGATTCAACGATTTTTGCTCGAGGAGCTATTAAAAAAAAAAACAAGCAAAATTACGTAAAAAAAAGAAGAAAATTATGGGAATAATAGTAGAATACTGTGAAAAATTCAGAGGGATAAGGGGAGGGGATGCGATTTCGAAAGTATGTCCTTCCACCATTACGTGCATGTAGTTTCTTATGTTACTAATTTACTATATCATTGTACTTCGCATCTTAAACAGCGTCATACATCTATTATTTCTATGGTGTTAAGGAACTAGGAATTTAATAATTTGTTTTAATTCTTAAAGATAATTTTTGTCTATATTTTAAGCAAAATTTTATTTATTTTATGTTGCTGCAACTTTTGAAACAATGTTGTACTCATGGAATTTACTCTCTGGCCAGTCTCTCTGAAAAAATGGGCATGTACACTCTTTATTTGCTTTCATTTCTAAAGTTAATTCTGCTTATTTCAAGGGATTTATTAACTTTTTTGCAGATTATAAAATCAACAGAAAGTATATTTCCGTCGATTTTTTTTTCTAGCCGTCCCTCTATCTTCTGAAATCTAGTTTCCTTTTTTTAAGTAAGGCATTGTTTCTTATGTATTTTTCGTGCTATTTTTCAACCAAATCTAGTCTAAGTTGTTGACTTCTATTACGCATTCTACCTCTGAAACTGTTTTAATGTATGTACCCGCATTTTTCTAATCGGCTTTTAATGGTAAATTTATGATTGTAGCATATAAAGTTGCCCTATATGGAATTTTTTTTGAAGATCTCCACTCAAGCTGAGGGGATGGGAGTGTAACTAGGAAAAGAATCTCATTACAACCATTATCTCATCAAGTATTTTTCTGTGATTTTCTAACATAATCTAGGGGTTCTTCTTCTGGCTATGTCAATGAGCGGAAAATAATGTAATTTGTTAGCTTAAAGCCTTTTTCTTCTTCTTATGGTATGTCAGGTAGCGACATTAGTTTTTACATTAGTTTTTGCGTTAGTTTATTTTACAGTCCTAATGTTGAAGTAAATCAATAAATTCGGCGAGACGTTTAGTTTTTACAAGCTAAATTTGAGTTATATTAAATAAGAAAAAACTAAAAAGTCTTTCTGTATAACTTTGTTCATACTTCCCTATAATAATTTGATGTTAAAAAAAGTCATACAGAAGACTTATACCATTTTCCATGTTTAAAGGAAACATTAATATTTTTTAATTAATTTCATTTTTATGTTTCCTGGCCTCCCCCAGGCCATTCAGCGTGTCCCCCAGGTGTCGATAGGGGAACGCTCTACAGATATGTAGGGTACCTCCATAGGACCACGGCCCCTAAAAGAACGGCTCCAAGGGGGACCTTGTCCCGGGGGGTCCATATAGAAACTGGAGCACCCCTCGCACGGGGTCATAAATACAGGCGGAGGAGGAAGAAGGCCCCTCAAATATACACCTCAAAAAGGGCCCACTGGTTTGTCCAAAAGGTCCATGAGTTGCAAACCTTCTCCCAGTAATGGGTTTAAATTGCATGGTGATGCAGAACCCATCGCGCGGGGAGGATCCTCTATAGGAGGACAACTGAGGCAGGGCGTAAGACCTAGATCTATGGACAATGGCCTCAGCAAAGGCTGCTTCGACCTTTTGGTGTAGCCCACAAGACTGGGGACCTTGCGGTCAACTCTATTCCCACTTGAGGAGTGGCACCCCCTTTAGGAAATTAGCCTAGTACTCAACACAGCATTCGCAACGGGATTCTGACTAATGGACAATTTTTTCTGGGCCTGGTATGTTTTGGATGGGCGTCTTTGGCGCTGAAAAATCTCTTCCTAGCTATTTACCTATTATTGGGCCTTTCCCCCCCCGCCTCCACCCCCGTCGTAGCATAATATTTGTAGGCATGAATATATAATGTGTCGGAGGTAATAGGCTGACACTGTCTGTGCAGGATTTCGACTCTTGTTGATAGAAGAGCATCGCCAAGTTACTGAAAATCATGTTGTGTGACCAAAATGGGCCCAAGATTGCACAAAGCCTCCATTCATGGAGGTCCCAGGGACCTTCTTGCTGTCCGGTTCTAAGCCGCTAAGCACTTCGGTGTAGGACTTGAGATAAGATATGTGATCCCCGTCCTGCACTTGGTATCTCGGGATCATTTTCTTTTTCCTGAGGCGAAAACAATTTCATAATTGAAAGAACATGAAAATTGTGAACTTGGAATGTTACAACATTAAAAAAAAATGACTATCGTATCGACATTTTTTGACTGACGAATTCAGGACGATTCGAACTGGATTTATTAGGAATTTCAGAAACTCATATCTCAGGGGTAGGAAGCATGGAATTTTAGGTGATATTAGAATTTGTTTACTCGGCAGGCAGGAAGGATGGGACATAGACAGGGAGTTATGGCTCATGATGAATAAGGGAAGCTGCTAAAGTCTTGTTTAGGCTGGGAAGGTATTATAATATAATACTAATTGCTCATTTTATGACTAGAAAGTTCAGGGTATCAGTTATAGTAGTATACGGCCCCTGTAGAACCAACTGACGGAGATATACTAGTGACTCATATGATTTACTTGCAGTTACAGGAGCAAATAGAGAGGGTCCCAGGTAGAAATATGATGGTTATTACTGGAGATTTTAACTCCCGGTTTGTAGAAAATACGGATAGATGGTATCCCAGCCTAGGTAAATTTTGTGTAGGGAAAAGAAAACAGTAATGGATACAGACTTTTGCAATTTGTAGGTTATAACAGTCTAGTATATAACCAATACGGTGATTGGTCATAAAATGACTCTTAAGTTAACATGGTATTCACGTGATGGTAAGACAGCAACCTTATTGATATAGTATGTTATAGTCAACCTATATTATAGTAGTAAACCGAAGACTGGCAGGATCAATAAAA
The DNA here is from genome assembly GCA_027921565.1 of Artemia sinica. Lineage (NCBI taxonomy): Eukaryota > Metazoa > Arthropoda > Branchiopoda > Anostraca > Artemiidae > Artemia > Artemia sinica. The sequence continues at coordinate 13,119 of JAPEVW010000607.1, read as the reverse complement.
GATACCTAGGGTATATGGTATTGGAGTGCTGTTATTGATGTTTAAAGTAAGATCACCATATAGTAGTGTCAAGGGTTAATTTTAAAGCTGAAATATCGGAAGGGTAACTACCCTCCCGGGAAAGTTATGATGTTGGTAGGACTACAGGATGAGGAATTTGAGAGAAACTTTCCAAGAAACAGTTGAATACTAAACTTAAGAGTTTAAAATTTGATATGTAGAAGATGGTTGGAATAATTTTAGAAAAATAATTTGTGAAGCTGCTGAAGGTGTATTAGGGGAAGAAAGCTAGAAACTGCAGCTAAGAATATTAGTTAAAAAGCTTTATGTTTAATAGACAAAGGAGGAAAGGACTTTGTACAATATATTATCTGAGTGATAGATCGTATGAAACAAAAGAATTGTAAAGAAAGTGGAGTGAAAGCAATTTAAAATTATGAACTAAGGAGGTGTGGAAGTGGAGGCCATGGATAAAATTACCGAGGGATCTGGAAGATGCAGCTAGACGGTATAATAGTAAAATATTGTACTGGCACGTTAAACAAATTGAGAGGGAGTAGTCAATCCGGACTTGGCCCAGTTAAAGATAGGAATGGGGTCGCGAATCAGCGATAAGGAAAAAAAACTAAAGAGAGATGGGCCGAACATTTTGAGAATTTGCTTAACATGAGATAGAAGGTTTGCAGGAAAAAATATAGAGGAAAATGAAAAAAGTTTGTGATACCCTTGGATTTGGAAGGAAGATTGTTTTGTGAGGAGGAATTTTAGCAACAGTACTAAAGGATTAAGGAATAATAAGGCTCTAGTTGCTGATAGGTGGTAAATGAGTTTCTTATATATGGTGGCTCTGAGGTTAGAAATAAGTTACTGAAGATTATGAATAATAATGATTTTGAAGAAGGGGAAGTACCTAACGGATTGTAGGAAAACCCTTAATTAAGCCACTTTATAAGAAAGGTGAATAAAAGTGAGATTTGCTCGTGGCGATAGAGATTTCTCCTATAGCGCCACTTATAGCGATGGAGATTGTGTCAACTAGGCTAGCACCGCTCTCAAGTAATGAGAGAAAATTGAATATGTAGACATACAAATGTGGCTTCTTCTTTCTTGAGCTATCTGGAGATCAGATTCCTTTGGGAGCATTTACCATGGAGACTGGCGAACTAGTTACCTATTATCGGACTAGACTCAGACATATAAGAGAAACAAACACATATAAAAAGACAATAGATTTATTGAACTTACATGCTTAGTTGTACAGCAACGGGTCACTTCAATGACAATAAAAATGGTGTCCGAGATTATTTGCGGTACTAATCGCTTCAAATCTGGATAGAGATTCAAAATTAAAAAGGCACATTTGCCCCACTCCCAAACGCAGTTCTTTCGTCCTGCGCTCTAGGGACTGTCTGCCATTGGCTTACGTGGCCCAAGGACGCGCACCCCTCGTCCAATAATACGTCTTAAATATTTTTTTGATGATTTAGGCGTTCACACGGTTCTTTGCCTTTTAAACTTCCTTGGAAATTTTATGCATTGCATTTTCTTGCTACAATTATCTTAGCGAAATTCGAACGACTAGCGCCGTTGTCTGACTGAAGCTAGAAATGCAATTTCTCTTTTTGCTGATTAAGGACTTTCATTTTTTGCAACTAGATTTAGCTTAATTATAAGAAATCGGAATTATCTTTAGAAAGGAACTTTATTTTGGTATTTTAAATACATCGTGTTTTACTCCCGGTACATATCACCCTTCCCGTCAATTAATGACGTCCCGTCATTAGTTACTGACTGCCCATCAGGAGTTTTAAAATTTTTCAATTATTTTTCTTATTTTATTCTACATCCTATCTAAAATTCATCTACCGGACTAAGATTATTTTTGGTTCTAGGTTAGCTACTATACTAAAGATTTTTTTTTTTTTTTCTATATCTAACACTGATTACTTTTACTTTTCCAATAAGGTTGGGACTATTCTACTTTTACATTAGTTCTCTTTTTTTTTTGATTTTGCTGTCTATATGACGTACTACATACTATCTACACAACGTTAAATGAATAACATAATAATATTACACCTAATTCTACTTGTGGTACATACATAAATGATTTATAACGTACAATATTTGGTTCAACATATTCACAGATGACATTAAAACACTTTCACTATTTAGATTTTTGCATTGTCAAAGCTGTTAGGAAGTAACACATGTAGCTTCACATCTATTCATCACCTTTCGTGTCCTTAGTGTACTACACCCTTCTGTTGTAAATTACTGTCCTTCACTCCTTTTGTCGTGGCAAAATTTTCGAAGCACGTACGTTATGGTTTCTTCATGGAACAGTTCGAGTCTAGTTGTCTTTACACGGTATGTTTTCCCTAATAGTCAACTGGGAAATGACCGTTAAATATCGTTCTAATAGTCAACTGGGAAATGATTCTTCCCACTAAAGGTGTTGGTGTTTTTTCTTCTTAGCATATCATTTTTAGGATTTTTGAGGCACATAGAGAATGTATTCTCCAGTAAAATTGTTCATTTGTGCCTTTTGAAACGGGGTTGCCGTCATATTATAGTGACTCTCTTAATATATTGTCTTTAAATTCAACTTCGAACCTCTTCAACTATCATCTAACTTCAAATATCGTTAAATATCGTTTATCTTGTACTGCTCGATGGTGTTCTCAGAGTTAAACTTCAAATTTTCTTTAATTTTGTCTTCAAATATCCTCAAATGTCTTTAAGTGTCATTTAACTTCAAATATCGTCTATCGTGTGCTGATTGATGGAGTTCTCAGAATTAAACTTCAAATTGTCTTTAATTTCATCTTCAAATATCTTCAAATGTCTTTAAGTATCTTTTAACTTCGAATATCGTTTATCATGTGCTGATTGATGGAGTTTCTCAGAATTAAACTTCAAATTGTCTTTAATTTCATCTTCAAATATCTTCAAATGTCTTTAAGTATCATTTAACTTTAAATATTGTTTAATATCGTTTAGCTTCAAGTATCATCACTATACTGTCAAATTATTATGGGGTCCATAGTGAGTATCAACAGCGATATCTACGTATTTATATCTTGTCCTAGCCGATGGGTTTCTCAGCGTTTATGCGATTATATAGTTCGTTAAAGCACTTGATACTGAGGTTCAAATATAGTGTTACCTGATACATAATATGGTTCATAGTCGAAGAAACGACGATCGAAGGTAACTGTTGTTTTCGTAGACGAAGCTGGGATGAAAGTTGCCTGGAGTCATGGTGAGTACTCTTCGTTGGTTGAGATATGATGAAAATAGATGTTACTGGGTCGTATCTGTACTGGGCAGCTTATTGTAATACTCGATGACCAAAGTGTCCATTTACCTTCCTGTAATAAAAAACAACGCGGCAGAATCACATGTTCTTTTAAGTAAATACACATACAATAATTCACGCATTAATTGGGTTATAATTTCTTAGCTATGAGACAGAATTAAATAAATACACTAATATTGGTACTCACATTGAAAATCTAAAACAGAAATTTCTTCAAATTTGTTTTGATAACGAAAATATCGATATTAAATAAACATACGTTTTTACCCTACATTATTAAGTTTGAGGTCTGTTTTTTACAATATTTTTTTTCATGCCTGCATTGTTCACGCAAGTCCGCGCTGTATAAGAAACGCATGTGCAGCGTCATAACCGCACGGTTTTACGCAAACGATACTACAATGAGGGAACAAGACATAACAAGGACTAGTGGAGACCTCTATACCCACTAGTTTTCTGATGTCTTCCCTATTTCTTGGCTTAGACGTTCTTATGGGGCTCCGGGTTTAACGGCTGAAATGCCGAGGTTCTTAGTCTCAGGATTTTTCCGTAATTGCAAGTCAACATTGGTGCCTCGTATTCGCCTTTTCGAATAAGGTCATTAGATGCAGGATTTCCAAGCTTGCCTCCGTAGATTCCAGTTAATGCTTGGCAAAGAATATAAGCATAATGAAGAACTGACATCAATATCTTTTTAGAAGGCTATTGTTTGAGCAAATCCTTCAGCACTAAATAAATAAATATTATATTAAAGTCTTATTAGAATCCGTTAAGCGAGAAACACCTTCACATTAATAGGGAATTCCTTGTGGGTTTTACTTAGTCGCCATTGGACATACACAGGGTTTTCAATCCATATATCTTAACTGATTAAATGGTTTTAAAATTTTACATATTATTATTGAGATATAATTTCACATCCGCCGTGAAATTCTACATATAAACGTACCATAGGTTGTTTGGTTATAGTTACCAATAGTTGGCTATTGGTACATATATTACTCGAGTAAGAAACATTATATTTCTCGAGTAAGAAACACATGAATAAGCAAACTTGCGGCGCATAATTACACTGGTAGGCCTAAAATAATTATAATCTGCACTAAGATAAAATATTTCATATAATTAGACGCTTCTGTACTGATAATTTCTTGTTTTTTTTTTTTTTGATAATATCCATCTTGGTTTAGGACATGGGTCGATTTTTCATAGAAAATCTGAGGGGACCTGAGTCAGTATAGGTAAGATATAACGTGACTGACTTGCGAAAATATTTCACAAAAATTAGAGCACAAGATATGTCATAGATAAACCAATGAAATAAAGAACATTTTTGTCACAGAACTATAGAACAGTGATCTCTCTGTTATTGTATACGTCATAGATATAAACTAGTGAAATTAAATTTTTTTTTTTTTCGCCAAGGAGCTAAAGACATAAATGTCTCTGTTTCTCTTTGGAAGTAATGTTTAACACAGAGCCGTAGGACAGCATACGTCATAGATATAATATAATGAAATTACAAAAAAGCTTTTTTTTTTTTTTTCTTTTTTTTTTTCGCCTCGGAGCTATAAGAAAGTAAACTCTCTGTTTCTCTTTCAAAGCATTCTGATTCAAAAACGAAAACTTAGCTAGCTCACAGAAGTTTCTATTCAACCTTTAAGTATTGTTTTGACTGGCCCTGATTGGCATAAAAATACTAATTTCTTACACTTGAAGGACTGAGAAATATCCCTTCCTACGATCGTTTACAAAAAAAAAAATTACAAAAAAACAATCATGGGCCTTGAGTTCCTCCCCAGGCTTCCCACAAGACGTGGTCCAACGCCAGTTGTCGTTTTCAGTAGACCACTAGCTTCCTACCTTTGGTTATTTTCTGTGATCGTCAACGTTTTGACATTACTCGTATCATTTATTTTATTTTATTTTTTTTTTTTTTCATTAATATTGACTTGGTTAACTTTACTTGCACACTTTTGAATTTATTATGGTGTTAAATTCATATCTTTGAAATTTGTCTTTACATTAATTAGGGATATTTCCATCTGTCAGGTTTTTTAAAACCGTTCTACCTGACTGTGTCGTTATTTTCTCCTCTGTTTCTTGCGGTTTTTTCTTTTCGGTTTGTCTAGCGAAATAAGGTCAAACTTTTTGTATTGTTTTTTCAAAAATTCTTGCCCTTTTAATTTCGTTTGTTTCCCGTGTGCGGCTGCTGAGGTCGGCCTTGATTTCCCTATTTCTTTAGCTACTATTTGGCCTGATTCACCATCAGACTCTTCGGAACTAGTTTTCGACGAATCCGGATTGGAACTTTTAGAGGTGGCACTTTTTGTGGTATCACCTGCCATTCCTTCGTAAATTTCTACTCCCCTGGAAGTAGAAGGTTTATTCTCTAAGTCCTCGCCTTGAGTTCTCAACTCGGGGGATTTGAAAGATTCTTGAGAGCTTTGGGAGGAATCAAAGTTTTTTGCGGGGTTCCTCCATTGTTTGAAGGCCATGTCTTCAGGGGGATGGGGCATTCTTTGCACAAAGGTTTCCCTCCTGTCCAAGTCCACTTTTTAGGTTTGACCTTGGACACAGTTATATCATGATGTTGACCTTGCTGGTCATCCTCGGGAGTTTTATTCTCGGGCAATGTACTTTGACTCTTTTTTATGGGGAAATTAATTAAATCCATAGCTTCTCGCAGGTTTGTTTTAATTAAATCTTTGAGAGGAGTTTTCTTTACAGTACAGCAATGCCGGGGGTTTCTACAGCTCTGTTTAATTCTTCCTGTAAAGACAGGGGCCTTTCTATTGGTGTTGCAGGGGAAACCATATCGTCTGGAAATCTTTTGGGGGGACATGGGGTCGAGATTCTATCGGGAAAAATTGGGTTTTTGGAGATATTGTATAATCTAAATCTCCTGCGTTTGCCGATGAATAACTTTTTGGGCTTTTTGGCGTTCTTATTTCTTACTGGTGTTAGGGATTTTTCTCTGGAATAACTAGATTTTCCATAGCTAAAAATTCTTCAAAGTTTTGTTCATCACTCTCATTTTCAAAATAATCTTGTTTAAAATTAAAGGGTTTTAGCTCTGCCAGTCTTGACCTAGGGGGTTCATTTTCCGAATCTGACGAATCAGTAGAAGAGGGATGTGACACCCATCTCTCTGGAAATTTGGCTCTTTTTTATTCGGCTAACATGCGCCTTGTAAGTTTTTCCACTATCGGGGTTCTCCATTTTAAAGGTATATTCATTATCGTACTTTTTGACTATTCTGTACGGCCCAGAATATTTGTTGGAAAGTTTTTTTCCTTCCGTTTTTCGCCTCGTTCTTTAGGTAAACGAAGTCTCCTACTTTGAAATCTATATTCCCCTTAACTTTTGGGTTGGTTTCTTAGTTCTTGGTTTATTTTACATTTTTCCAACTCTTGCCTAACTATATTTATAAGTTTTCCTCATCCTATTTATGAATTCTTGTTTATAATCTTCTGAGTCGTTATAATACTGCCGAGACTCAATAATCTCATTATATGGGACTCTAAAATCTCGACCAAAAAGTAAATAAAATGGATTGTCTTTGGTTGCTTCGGAATAAGCAGTGTTGATTACGTTAGTTAAGTAAGGTAAGAATTTATCCCAGTCGCTCCTATTGTCTTTCGTATAAATACTTAGAACGTTCGAAAATATTTTATGTCTGTTTTCTATTTTGCCATTAGCTTGTGGATGGTACGGCGCTGTCACCATTTTCTCTATATTAAGGAAACTCATTAAATCTTTTGTTACTTTTGCAACAAAATTGCTCCCGTTGTCGCTCAAAATTTTATTAGGAATGCCAAATTGTAAAAATAATTTTGCTAATGCTTACTTGTGGCATAAGCACCTTGATTTTTTAATGCTTTTGCAAAAGTAAATCCGGAAAAATGATCTACAACCGAAAGAATACAAGTATGGCCTCTGCTAGAAACAGGTAAGCCTCCACTTGTCCCGTATAGGTCAAATGAGATAATATCGAAGGGGTACTTTGCTACTGGGACCCTTCCCATTGGAGGATTTGGATAAGCTGGGGGATTTTTCTCAAATTACATGCTTCGCATGTACTTACAAATTCTTTAAGTTTTGTCAGTGCCGATTGTACGTAAAAGTATTGTTTTAACTTATGGAACGTTTTCATAACTCCTAAATGTCCACCTGTGTCCGAATGAAAATATTCAAATGCAGGCCCTATCAAGTTTTGTGGTAACACAGGTATTATCGAGGTTTGGTTTCTATTTGTCTCAGCAGTCACAATCCTACACAGTATTTCTTCATCAAGGTCGTAGTAAAAATTATCTATCTCTTTTCTAAGAGTTTTGAATTTATCCGGTAACGCCTCATCATTCACAAAATAATTAATTAGTGCTACGCACATTTCGTCCTTTTTTTGCTTTCTTTTTATATTTTCCAAAGATAAGGGACAATAGTTAATCTTATTTTCTTTTACTGCGTCTTTGACTTTGTTTTTCTTACATCCATGTTTGCTTTTAGCATTAATAGCATTAACTTCATTTTCTTCAGTTTCCGACGGATCATTTTCTGGATATCTACTCAAAAAGTCGCAAGCTGCGTTTTGTTTTCCCTTTAAATGTTCAAATTCATAATCTAGGTCTTGGATTTTCATAATCCATCTAGCTAGAATGCCCGTGGGGTTTTTAAATGTGCGCAGGTACTGCAAGCTTTTATGGTCTGATCGTAATATAAATTTTCTACCAATTAAATAATGTCTAAATTTGTCCAAGTGGTAGATAATAGATAGTAATTCTAAGTTTTGTGGCGGAATAACTACTTTCGCCTTTTGATAAAGTTTTACTTGAATAGCATATAACTTTTTCTATTTGTTTAGGTGTTCCCTGTAGAGGGTTAGGGTTTTCTACTGGGATTGTTTGCGAAAGGATAGCGCCTATGCCCTTTGAGCTAGCATCAGTGGTAACGATGAATTTTCCGTTTTCGAAATCAGGGAGTGATAAAATTGGTTCAGAAGTGAGTGCCTTTTTGAGACGGTCTAGGGAAGTTTGAGCTTCCTGGGACCAGGTAACATTATGGGAGTTTCCTTTAGTTAATTCCGTGAGGGGTTTTCGCAATTTGGGCATAATTGCGTACGAATTTTCTAAAGTAGCCAGTAAGTCCTAAAATTCCCCTTAATTCTTTCATAGTTCTGGGGGGCTTGAGGTTTTCAACACATCTTATTTTATCAGGGTCTGGGGATATCTCTCCCTGGGTCACTACTACTCCTAAAAATTTAATTTTGGATTGAAATAAATTTACTTTCTCAGGCCGGCATTTTAAATTGCCTTGCCTGAACTTCTCGAACACCTTAGCTAAAGTTGCTAAGTGTTGCTCAGTGTTTTCCCCCACGCATATAATATCATCAACAAAATGAATTATATTCCTTAATCCTCTTAACAGGTGCAATAGGGGTCTACATAACGCGCTTGAACTTGTTTTAAGCCCAAATGGTACTCTCAAGTATTCATAAGATCCATATTCGGATGCTGAAAATGCAGTTTATGGACATCCTTTTCGGCTATTTTCACTTGGTGGTAGCCTTTGGGTAAGGTCCAAAGAAGTAAAAATTTTGTTTTTGCTTGAAATTGAGTCAAGAATTTCGTCTATTCTTGTAGAGGAAATTTATCGCTAACTACTTGTTTGTTGAGAGCCCTATAATCTACAACGAGCCTAAAATCTCCATTCTTTTTTGGTACTAAGATCACTGGTGCACTATACGGACTTATACTTGGGCGTATGATTTCGTTTCTTTCTAATTCATGGATTTTATTTTTTTAACCACTCTTTGTGCTTATATGGCACACGATATGGCTGTTTTGCTACGGGATTACCAGTCGTTAAAATTGAATGCTGATAAAATGGAATCAGCCCGATATCATTTTCAGATGCAGAAAATACATCCTTAAAATTCCATAATAATTCGCATAATTTTTTTCTTAAGTTCCATATCCGTAATATGATCCATTTTAAATTTGTTTAAAAATTGCGATTTAGTCAAAGGATATTCGTTATTTGAAGTTTTAAATACCGTTAACTAGGTTTTCTTTTAGAATTTTCCCATGTATTTAAATCATTTTCCGTTAAAACCTCGATTTGGACTAAACAAGTCCCCTTTTTAATTGTAATTGTATCGTTTTCATGGTTATTGGTTACCCAAATAAAACCTTCCCCTTTGTCATAAGATATAATCTGTTCCTCGCATAACAGATTTTCGGGTATTTCAGACGGTGTCGCAAACCATATTTCTGATTTGCTAATTATTGGCTCGATCATTTGTGATATTTGGATTTTTTGCATCGTTTTGGGAGGGATTTTTTGTTTTCCTTATCGCAAATCCGTAATATTTCTCTTCATTTTCCTTGTTTATTAGATTCATGCTGGCGCTATGCTGCGCCATTTTGCGGCATCTTGCGTGGCGTCACGTTGGGTTTTACTATGTTTTTCCACAATTCCACTATTTTCTTAATTTCATTTGATCTGTACTGTCGCATATTTCTCCTATTTTTTATTTTCGCAGATTCAATACTGTTATTATTTAAATTTACTTCATTTCTGCGATATCTCTCAGGATAATTGAATAAATTTCCAATTATGCCATGTCCTTTGCGAGACATGGGTTCAAAATACTTCGACATTATACCATTAGAAATTTTGTTTACTGTTATGTTATCTTCGTAACCTCTGTTACGATTTCTTAAGGTAGAAACTTTTTCCTCCACCTTAGCTGGGTAGACCAACCTCTCGTTGGCTACGTCTAATAGTATTCTATTAGACCTTAGAAAATTTGCCCCTATAATAGCAATCATATGGGAGATTATCGCATATAATAAAATTTGTCATGAAGGTTCTGTTGTCTCTTTTTACGTTTAGGCAAATTGACCCTTTTGCATTTAATTTATGACCTGTAACACTTGTTAAATTGGGATTATTAGGGTTCTTTTGTCGCCTAATGTGGAGAGGCAACGTATTAAATACGCAAGAGTTTATGATATTTACAGTAGCTCCACTGTCAACTAAGGCCGTAAAGTAAACGTTTTTCTACACAAAAATCATTAAATATAGGTAACTTGTTAATAATATCACTACAAGAAGGCAACTAGTATTGTTTTGGACCTATTAAATATCCCTGGCACCCTCGGGGTCCAACTTATGTTTTTCTGAGGGGCCTGAAGCGTTTCCCTGAGAATTTATTTCATTTGTCGGTGCCTGTAATAGATATTCAGACGTATTAGGTTCCGTAGGCATATTTAAATGATTTACGTCTGCCTGTCTTTGCCATGTATTATTATGGTAGCGTGGATGTCTCGTGTCAGTGCCATTTGCTGGCGTTGACTGCCAGTGCCGTTGGCTTGTAAAATTTTCATTTCTCATCGGCAAATTTTCATGATTTCTATATTGCATTCTCGCATTATATTGACCTTGGCGAGTATTTGGGTTTTCAAACCGGTAATTAATTTGCCTGTTGGGGAAAGGGCTATACAAATTTGGTTGGTACGCATTATAAGGTACTGATTGGCGCAATCCCCCTGGCTATAGCCTATTGCACGACCGGTGCTAAAATTTGTTCTTCTGAACAAATGGTTACCGTAATTTTGCGTATTACCGACAGCATTTCTTGGTATGGGATTGGTGACGTAGTGGCACTCTCTTGCTATGTGGCCAACACGATTGCAGTTATAGCACCTTATTATTGTAGGGTTAATGGGCTGAAAAACGTACTGTTTTCTGCCTAGCGGGTTCTGGCGTTTTGTTTCTTTGTGCTACTGGGGAGTTATCCCTTGAAAAGAAATTGGGGGATGCTTGATCGCCCTTGAAGATTGGGTTCGCGTTTGAGTCGCCTAAGCTATTTATTTTTGCATTACTATGATTAGCAACCATTTTATCAACTTCGATTAATCGTTCTACCTCTTGGACTGCAAGATCCAACGTCTGAATATTCTTGGATATTACTACTCTATATAGTTTTGGGGGTAGCCCTTGCAAAAAGGTATTTAGTATGACTTTTTCATACAGTTGCCCCGAACCACTTCCGTATTTTGCTTCTACAGAAATGCGTATATTATCCAGATATTCCCTTATATTTTGTGAAAAATCAAAGTTCACTACTCCATGTTTTAATTTATTTATTGAACTGGTTTCTATAAATCTCTCTTTGAATGCTTTTAACAAGTCATCAACCGTATTTATTGGCAAGTTGGCGTTATTTCCTATGGTATGTTCGACCTGTTTTAGAAAGGTTAAGGCCTGGCCTCTTAATCGTAGAAGCAGCATGTCTTTTAATGCTCCAACGTCTGTTTTTGTTAATTGTACAAACTGGGTCAATTGGATATTAAATTCGTCAATATCTGATTGACCATTGTATTCCGGGATAGATTTTGCAATCTCTATATTTTTGGCGACTAACTTTTGCACTATTAATAACTCACTGATTTCTTCCATCTTTTTTTTTTTGCGGTTTATATCAACTTAAAATTTTACTTAACCTATTTTGGGGGACTCTATTATCTCCTATGAGATATTCTAAAGGGTTTCCCCTGTAGTAGCTTAGCGTTATAGCCTAATCAATTTTCTTATATGTCTGTATCTTCCGAAAATCAAATTTGAATTACAAAGTTTAAATGGCGTAACTAGTTCGCAGTTTTCCTCCAATTTCCGACACGCGCCATTTGTACCATTGAAGTTGATTTGTGGTAATAGAAAAGATTTGCTCGTGGCGATAGAGATTTCTCCTATAGCGCCACTTATAGCGATGGAGATTGTGTCAACTAGGCTAGCACCGCTCTCAAGTAATGAGAGAAAATTGAATATGTAGACATACAAATGTGGCTTCTTCTTTCTTGAGCTATCTGGAGATCAGATTCCTTTGGGAGCATTTACCATGGAGACTGGCGAACTAGTTACCTATTATCGGACTAGACTCAGACATATAAGAGAACAAACACATATAAAAAGACAATAGATTTATTGAACTTACATGCTTAGTTGTACAGCAACGGGTCACTTCAATGACAATAAAAATGGTGTCCGAGATTATTTGCGGTACTAATCGCTTCAAATCTGGATAGAGATTCCAATTAAAAAGGCACATTTGCCCCACTCCCAAACGCAGTTCTTTCGTCCTGCGCTCTAGGGACTGTCTGCCATTGGCTTACGTGGCCCAAGGACGCGCACCCTCGTCCAATAATACGTCTTAAATATTTTTGATGATTTAGGCGTTCACACGGTTCTTTGCCTTTTAAACTTCCTTGGAAATTTTATGCATTGCATTTTCTTGCTACAATTATCTTTAGCGAAATTCGAACGACTAGCGCCGTTGTCTGACTGAAGCTAGAAATGCAATTTCTCTTTTTGCTGATTAAGGACTTTTTCATTTTTGCAACTAGATTTAGCTTAATTATAAGAAATCGGAATTATCTTTAGAAAGGAACTTTATTTTGGTATTTTAAATACATCGTGTTTTACTCCCTGGTTACAGTCTCTGTAGGTAGTAAATTACTTCGTAATATAATACTTTTTAGACTTGAGAGATGCCCGTAGAACAAAGTTTTAAGAGAAGATGAAATGCGGTTTAGAAAAGGTAGAGGATTTGTCGACTCAAATTTTTTCACTCGTAAGGCTTCATAATTGAGAAGTGCCTGAGTTTTCAAACACTTTTGGTCCCCTCAGTTTTATAGATTATGAGCAAGCGTTTTCAGATTCTGTTGATATAATAGCTTTAGTAAAGGTTCCTATCCTCTTATGGTATCCGCAGAACAAATTCATTAGTGATT